>JAVJAP010000363.1:600000-1192243 GCA_034770075.1 Aralia elata | reverse complement strand
GCCGTGGGGGAGCGCCGGTATAATATTTTGTCAAGAAGAAAGCTGGTTTCGATGCCGCCATTGCATAGATTAATCGTGAATTGAATAAGGTTACAATCAAGAATAAATACCCGTTACCGCGAATTGACGAAACAAACGATCAATTGAAGGGTGCTACTCATTTTTCAAAGATAGACATAAGAAGTGATTATCCATCAGACTGAAAGTGAGAAAGGAAGATGTTTACCGAAGACGGCGTTCAGCAACTCGTTACTGTCCACTACGAGATTCTGGACATGTACAATTGGTCTAACGAATAGCACCTGCCGACCATTCATAGGACCAATGAATAGGGTTGTTTAAACCGTTTTCTAGATAAGTTCGTGGTGGGTGTTTATCGACGATATTTTGGGGGTTGTATTCTTAAAATCGACGAGAAAGACTGATGTGGAGTAATATGAGACTAACTTTTGGAATTATTAAGAAAAGAGAGAGCATAATGCCAAGTTTTCAAAAATTTGAAGTTTTTGGTTGTCTCGGATATTCAATTTCTTATGGACATGTAATTGAAAAGGAAGGGAATTCGGTTGATCCGGCTAAAGATGGAAGCAGATAAATAAATTGGGAGCAACCGAGGACACCATCTTAAGATGAGGAGTTTCTTATGTTATTGGCATGATAATAAACGACGTTAATTAATACAGGTGCTTTATCTAGAATCGCTACTCCATAGACAAAATTTGACTAGGAAAGCGGTTAAGGTTATGTTTGGACGGAGAAGTGACGCGGAAAAGTTTACAAGAGTTACAAGAAGAGGATATAAGTACGGCGCTTGTATTATCTTTTACAGAAAATATTACAGGAAATTATTTGTGGTTTAAAGGTGGACTCAACGCAAAATTTCCAATGGCAGAGACTTTATGCATACACAACAATGTTATTGTGTACGCCTCACGTACAACTGAAATAATATGAGAAGGGCTACACTCAACGCATCACTTAGAATTGGCAGCGGAGGTGTTTGACTCTGAAGAGTATGTGATCACAATCTTTTACGGTGAGAAGTGAGCGAGATTTAACACGAATCAAAAGTAGTCTCAAGTACATTATAACGCATGAAGGACTAAACATGCTCCAGAGGCGGTGGTGTTAGAACTGATTATAGAATTACGACAGCGAAATTCTCTAGTCATCCCGGAAAAGCGAAAGTCCTTACTAAAGCCATTAAGCAGGAAAGGGTCGAGAAGATAACTTATGTTTTATGATTATGCACAAGAGGAACTTGTTACACAAATGGCACAAGTTAGGAATTTTGAATTGAAAATGCTCGGCATGAATCAAAGGAGAAGTTGTTTACATGGTAGAGGTTCGTCCGATATTGCTGGACAGAATCAAAGAAACTCAACTTCAAGAATGTTGAGTGAGAGAAGATTTAAGAAGTGAAGTCTCTTATGTGACAAGGTGGAAAAGTTCAGTAATTGATTGCCGAAGGATAAACACAGATTTTAGCATCGAAATTTGGGTTCCGTTGGAAACAATATGTTTAGAAGATGAGATTTTATGATGAAGCACACAAAACACGTTACTCAGCTCACCCAGGGAGTACAAAAAATGTAATCCGGGATCTTCGACAGCAATTAGTGGTGGTCAGGAATTAAGCGTGAAGTGGGCAGAATGTGTACCAGATGTTTGACATGCCAGAAAGTGAAAGCAGAACATTAGGTAGACCCAGTGGGTATGTTGCAGCCGTTAGAAATAACCAGAATGGAAGTGGGAACACAAATCGATGGTATTTTTTGTGGTAGGCTTGTCCGACTTACACAGAAAAGTTTTGATGCGATTTGGGTTTAATATAGACAGGACTAACGAAATCATCTATTGTCTTACCAATAAATATTATATACAATCAGGACCATTTGGCAAAATTATACATCAAATAAAATTATATATCGCGACATGTGTGTCCCTGTGATTAATTAGTCAGAAACCAAGATCCGAGGTTTACGTCAAAATTTTTTGGAAGCATCTGTAAGAATGCTTAGGAAACTCAGTTGGAGAATGGAGCACTGCGATATTATCCTCAAACAGATGGTCAGAGCGAAAGAAACTATTCCATACCTTGGAAATATGTTGCGTGCCTGTTGCATGGATTTCTAGGGGAGGTGGGATGAACATTTACCGATGAGTCGAGTTTGCTAACAAACAACATGTTAACAACGCGAGTATTGGCCATGCGCGCCCTACGAAGCATTATATGTACGGAAATGTCAGACCTCCACTATGTTGGGACGAGATTGGTGTGAATGACAACTTCTATGGGACCAGAACTGGTATAACAAACTACCGAGATCGTTGAAAGTAATAAAAGCGCGATTATTAGCTACTCAAGACAGACAGAGGACGTAGTCCGTATCAACATCGTGTCAAAACCGCCGAATTAGAGGTGGGAAGTTTTCATTTTTCTGTAAGTTTCACCCAGGAAAGAGGAAAAATCATTTTGGCAAATAAGGGTAAAGCTTAGTCCAAGATTTTATTGGTCCTTTTGAAGAACTGTGACGAGTTGGTGAGGTGGCTTAAGACATAGCCTCTGCCTCCAGATCTGATCAATAAACATAATGTTTTTTCATGTATCAGTTTTAAGACAAATAAGCCCAGACTATGAAACATGTAATAAAATATAGAACCTATACAGTTTTGATAAAAGACCTAACTTATGAGGAAGTCCCGATCCAGATAATAGACCATGAAAGGAACAGGTACTCAGGAATAAAGTGATAACCTTTTGTTCAGGTAAAATGGAGAAACCACAATGCTGAAGAAGCTATTGGGGAAATCGAAGCTGATTATGTGAAGAAGAATTATCCTGAGTTATTTGTTTAGTCCCTAGTTCTAATTAATCTGTGGTGAACAGAATCCTTTTAAGTAGTGTTAGAAAAGGACGCGATCCGAATTTATTGTGTTTTGAATCAGGGGACAGAATCCCTGTGTAAGAGGGAAGGATTGTAACAATCCGGAATTTTATAATAGTCAAATGAATATATTTAATTGATTTATAATAATTGATCAAATTGTATGAGCATTAATTTAATAAGATGTGGTCTAAAAAAATTAATAGTTTTGATTTGAAGATATAATTTTTAAATAAGAAAGATTAAATTCAATTAAATTATTAATGTAATGTTAGTTAATTACAATGTATTAATAAATTCTAATTTAATATAATTAATAAAATAAAGAGGGATTTAATTAATTTACTGAATGGAAATATAAATTAATATAGTTAATGTTATTATGAAATTTAATTGATTTAGATATTATTGTTTAATTACGGGTGAGACCATTAATTTAACTATTTAAACATGTAGTTTATTAAAATTAAATTTCGTTTGGAGGAAGTATGGTTCTGTCAAACATGACCTTATGGCCTTTGGAATTTTAAAGCTGTAAAAACCCTTTGTTCTTCTTCAACTGAAATAATCACGTAAGGATCAGTTTTAAGCTCTCTCTATTTCACCTTATATTTTGTCCTTGGCTTGGTAGTTTTTGCAATAAGCCAGAGAAAGTGAGACAAGGAAGAGAAATAAAGAGAATAAATTGAGAGTTAAGTCCAAATTGAGAGTAGAATATTGGAATTGGAAGTCAAAGAGAAAGAGGAATTGCAGCTTTGATAATCATCAAACTCATTTACTTAATCTTCTACCAAGGAATTAATCTTGTTTAAATTTCTGTTTTTCAGAACTTTGCTATGTTCGTAAGTTTTGTTGGAAGTTGAAGTTTGAAAATGGAATTTGTCAAGGAAGTTGTTGTTATATGTGCTATCTGGTGTATGTAAATTGGATTTCAAAAACTAGAATTCATGTAAATATGTTATAAAATGGAAGAATTTCACGTGTTCTTGAAGTTTTTGGGTAGTGTATGTATAGAAATATAAGTTTATCTGAGTCAAATGTAATGGTTTAAATATATTGAAGGAATCTGTAAAATGATGGTGTATTTATGATTCAATGATTTAAAAACGAAGAGATTTCTAATGTTTAAACCAACAAGATATAACAATCAATGTAATGGGTTTTAGTAGGTGGTTGATTTTATAAAAGATGTCAAAAAATGAGTTTTTTTAAGCAAAAATCCATGGTTTAGTACTTTGGAATATTTATTTTATATGTTTTTTATATTATTTTTTATTTTATTTTTTTTTTTTTTTTTTTTTTTTTTTTTATTTTTTTTATATTATTATTTTTTTTTTTTATTTATTTTTATATTTTTTATATTTTTTGTTTTATTTTATTATTTTTTTTTTTTTTTTTTTTTTTTATTTTTTTTTTTTTTTTTTTTTTTTTATTAAATTTTTTTTTTTTTTTTTATTATTTTTTTTTTTTTTTTTTTTATATTTTTTTTTTTTTTTATTTAATATTTTTTTTTTTTTTTTTTTTTATTTTTTTTTTAATTTTTTTTTTTGTTGTTTTCTATGGTTTTTAGTGTTGTTAGAAATTTTACATATGGATACTTAGCAATGTGTTTGAGGGTATTTTAAGTTGATTGGGTATGAAGTAATTCGAAGTTTTTGAAAGTTAGTTTTAGTGAGTTTTTCCGGACAGTGCAGCAGCAGGCTTTTTCGTCCCTTTGTCTTGTTTGCGGTCGCAGCTGCGCTGGCATACAATGGCAGGGAAAAAATATTGGCGTAGGCTGCGCTGCTGGTCTTTTCCAGGATGAGCACCTCTGCACAGACTGCGCCCCGATGTCCAGTTCTTTTGGTGAAGCGCGCTAGCTTCGCCAATCAATCCAGAACAGAAACAGATTTGTTTTGTGTTTTTCAGTTTCAGATCATGTTATGGATTTTTTTTAAACCTAAGTTTTAATGATTATGATAACCATAATTAAAGCATGTGATAATAATGTTGCGAAACAGAATGTAAACAAGTAGATTTTGTAAAATTTATTAAATGGTTTAAGTTTATTGTGAAAACACTGAGAAGGTTTGTGTAGTGGTTTAATAGGATCTTATGGATTACAGGTTTTGTAAAGGGTGTAAACAATCAGTCAAGATTATGACTTAAGAATATTTTTTTACTTGAATGGTTAGCTAAGGTCTAAAATGGAAAATGATTATGTACGTCAAATTATTAGTTGTGGTTTCAAATTGTAATGTATATGGGAAGATATTTTGACGAACGTGCGTTGTATTTACTTTAAATTACAACGCACGAGGCACAGTTTTCTTAACTCTTTAACCTTTTTACCTTAAAAACATATACCAATCATAAAATTTCAATTAAACGCAAGTTTCTTTAATTGATGTTCATCTTTACAATTTGAGATTGTACTTTCCGTCGACTTCAAATAACGTCAAGACATATCCTTATACATCATTATCTTCAAGCTTGATTAAATTAGAACCATTTGTTTGTAAATACTTTGAATATAACACATAGTTGTGCGTTGTAATCTCGACACTGATATTCTACATATTTTAAATCTTAAATGGTAAAACAACTTATTCCAATTTTGAATCTAATGTAAACCAAACCCGGTGACTTACTTATGTGGTCTGTGATGATTAATCAAAGCTGAGATATGGAACAACCCCTAAGATTAGCGGGAACAAGATACGCAGTATCGCTGAATGGTTGTGCACAATACATAGTACAACGGGCTGATCACCCAGAGTACGAGATGGATTAGTCCTAGTTATAAGTTTATTAAACAGTTAAAGGCTTACAGTAAACTTACCTATTTAACCCCAGGGACAAGGTTCATTTGTCTTGTGACCTCTCAGTATCTCTTAAAGTTCAATTCATTGATCTATCGAGCTTACCAAATTGATCCATTGACTGTACCAACAGGAAAGCAATGACATACAGAATAAAAATATATTGAAAATAAATTCTTAATGTTATCATTGGTGGGCCTAGTTGATTTTGCTCCACCCATAGGCATTCTAAACCTTTGCAGCTAAAGCGGAGAGGACAGATAGAAACCGTCCTACTAGCAAAGGTGAAAGGAAAGAATGAACAAATGATGATGACGTTAGTTTTTAGAATAAAAGACTTGTCTACTTTTTATTTAACTGGATGAGTAATCATAGACTTATTAGTTATGTTAAAATTTCCGCATATACAAGAAGTATATAAAGGCATAGCAAACCTCGGGACATAATTTTGGGTATGTTAATGGAACCCATTAATGTGAGTTGTTTTTATTATCTCAGTTTGCATTACACATATTCTTTTGTTTATGGGTAAGAATAGATGTTTAAGTTGGATAGTGGAGCAAACCCAAATTCCTGAGAGGTTATTTGATGTAAACCCGGAATTGTGTGTGTCACACTTATGACTTCTTTAAGTATGGATTTCCCAATAATGAGTCCAGCCTGTATGACTCTGCGAACGACTTCCAATTGCTAAAAAGGATCCTTGGATCTTCACCTAACTCTCAGCCCTAACACAAAAATCAACCAATTCATCCACGTGCTTTAATCATTTCCGAAAAAGGGATTGCCTATACCTGCTCAAACACCTTTTCGTCGTTACTGAGCAACCTTGAAAGTCAATAAACGACATCAACCATTTCATAGTATCCTCCATAGTTTCGGGCTTACTTGAGCCGCAAGCCGCCATCCACCACTGTGGCATTATACAAGGAATGACTCGTTGGGTTAGCTTCTTGATCTTTGTACATTTATGTAATATTGTAGTGAGACCACTTGATTATGGAAGATAGGGTTTAAGAACGCAAGATGCAACTCTTCCTAGGATGTGGATTTTTTGCATTGTCAAACCGAGCATACCACTTTCAGGCTTACCCCTAATCAACCATATTCAGGAATCTACATCTTAAGTGCATTACGTCTACCGCATAACGACCCGAGTTCTCGTAAGAACACCTTTTAAAGTGTGTTATAAGGATCACCCAATCCATTAAAATTTCTCGAACTCCTGGTACTTGAAAACTTTTTCCGGATATTATTGGCATCGGAAATATTCACAAAACAAAATAATTGACACCTTCCATTAAATTTCTATTCCTTTCAGGGATTCTTATGGCCTTCTATTTGCTGAAACCTTCCTTTTGATCACATCCTTCTTTTTCATCCAGGACTGCGGATACTCTCTTACGTACTGTTTGGTAAAATTCCTAGAGGGGTATCTATTTTAACCAATAACTTAATATCGAAATCATTGAGTTACTGTGAGTCCTTTTGTCTTTATGTATGACTTTGTTGCCATCCATGCACAGAGGATACAGGTTGATACTTCTCGTCTTAACACTGCACTTTTAAATATGCTGGTAATCTCAGCTAAACTAATTCTTGGAGCTCTCAAATTCCTCTCGAGAAATTGGGGAAGATTTTACCGTGGGATGAAGTTCGGACTTTTCGTGGCTCAGAGTCTTTTACTCGGACCAATCTTTCATGCACAAAAGGACGATAAGTTTTAGTACTGAGAACTGAAAAAACCTGGATGGCATTCAAATGCCAGTGTTAATGTTTTAAGCAGTTTTTTATTTAATCTTTTTCCTTCAATACAATGGATTAACGATATTAAGACAGGATCAAGAAGAATGCTAGTATTAATTTAAGATTGATGCCATATAGCATATTGCAAAGAAGTAAACATGGTATAGAATGAGACATCCCGTAAATGTTTGGGTTTAACTGAGGCTGGACAACCCTAGGGTTACCAAACATCTCCCGCCCCCTCCGCCGAGCCCTTTTTCGGCATTAAGGTCCCCAGATCTTCGCAACTTACTCGATCTTTTCAATTGCGAGCGGATCTGAGTTGATGCCTTATTCATGAGCCATCGTGGGGAACGCCATCCTTGAGTCCAGCTACCATAATCAACAACCGACGGGTTATCGGCTTCCTAATAGAGGAATCACAACACAAACATTAACCATTCCACATAACATTTATCCGTGTCTCACCGGCATGCATATGATTGACAATATGATGCCAAGCACTTTTGAATAAAGCATGTAAAAACATTTAATCGCAAGTCATTGATATTCACCACGCCAACATAGATAAGAAATGGAAAATAAACAAGATTGTATGCGGCTTAAGCCCTCTAATGTCCCCAACAGAGTCCGCCAATTTGTCGACGCCGGGACCATAATTTTGTCCTCGTGATGTCGTTTCTACCTTTTTTGTTATTTCGATTTATTCATATTCGCTTAAAAGGTTGACTTTATAGTAAAAATACCAACATAAAATGCCGAACGGGGTTATTGAAAGGTTGGTTTTGATGATTGGGCCCAATTAGACAAAATCGTAGTTGGTTAAAAGATTTAAATGGATTGTACCAACTCATTAACCCTGATTTTTAGAGTTTTATCCGCAATATAGCCGCAATATGTGACTCCGTAAATTGGATCTATGAAACCTGAGATTCATAGAGTTCGGCGGGCTTGCTCAAGAGAAAGGGGGAAGGTGTTAGGCACCCCCCGACTTCCGTGAAAACATGGTTACCGCATCATATTTGTTTTCCTAAGTTTCGTGTGTGGTGATTTAGAGAAAATCCTTCTTAGCTTTGAGTTGAAATCGCGGGAAGTGTAATTATTTTATGAAAATGCAAAACTTAAAACCTCTTTGGACCTATGCACGAGGGATATTGATTTGTGAAGAAAAGGTTCGTTTTAGATTTTAGATTTTAATTTTTTTGATGAAAAGCCTTATTATTTTTTTTTATTAATTTATTTTTAAAAATTTGGGGTGACCTTTTTTTTGAAAACATAATTTTCAAACCCTGTCGCCAGAATAGGAATCAAGATTCTTTGTTTACTTTCAATAAATAAAGTAATTTTAACTTAAAGTGGTCTTACTAACACTGATCGATTTGAATTTGATTATAAAAGATGTTTCATTACGCTTTGTTTTAGAAATCATTTTGGTGATAAAAAGGAAAAAACAAAACATCCGAGTAGGAGGGGTCCCCGGGTCACTCGTAGGGCATGTAAGCCATCTCAATGGCCCCTGCAGAACATCCACAATCACCATTTCCACAAATCACCATTTCCGACTATCACGGAGCCTTAAATTCGATTCTTCAGCGCGGATGAGACCCTTTGATACTGTTTTTAAAAGGCCCAAACATATACATAATACCAGAAATGATTTAATAACAATTTATAACAATTCGCAAAGCGCGTCCAATCGTGGGAATTAGGTTCCAAGATCCAATTCAATGGATCGACCTACAATATTCCTATCTCACAATGGTAAATAATTTACATCGCATCAAATATACAAAATGGAGTATCGAGAGAAGGCCACTCACCCGCAAACCCCATCTCATAGATTCGCACAACTGAAACCCACATCAGCGAGGGACTATACGCATTGACGGAGATCCATTAACATGACTTAGGATCATAGGGAAATAAAAATCCATAGATCTAAGATTCCCTGGGATTTATACAATGACCGTAAAATGGGATTATAAATATATAAAAAATGTATCCCAAACTAGCTATCAGGTGATTCACAATTGGTATGGAATCCACTTGACCGGCGGGTAGGTGGGGACCCCTGACCACTAGATATGGGATCTAGGATATTATGGGATAAGCAAAATCGACATAAAAATGAAAATAACCGTAGATTTCACACTAGGATTCTTCGTTGGAATCAAACATAAAGGATTAAAGCTTTTGGCTTTAAATCCAATTATAAGTTTAGATCCAAGCTAGATCTCATATGAATCTAGGAAAAGATTCAAACTTTATCAATTACATAGGCAAGAACAATCGATGAAAAGAATGATAAATGATACACAAATATGATAATAAATTCGTAAATTGGGCATCATCGGGTGATTTAGGAGGAAATTTACATTCACTATGAAATCCTTTCTAACACACACACTAGCCTATAGATCTTAGCTTCGAAGGGGCACAAAATATCAAAAACAATCGGAATCTTTACAATGAAAATGAATTCTTTTTAAAAATCACTTAGATTAACAACAATATGCAATAGATCTCTACATCAAATTCTATGCTAAAAATACTAAAAAAGATTGAATCTTTCACCTTGTGGTGAAGGAGGGATGCTTTTATTAAGGCTTAGATTTGAGTGGATCTAGCATATTTTTTATAACATAAATTTGGAGAAAACCTAATAGATCGTAGATCAATTTTCGAAGCTTCTCTCTCTAGGAAAAATCCTCTACTTTCTCCATCTAAAATGGCTCATTTTTTTAAAAATCTTGCTAAAATCGTCCATTTATAGGGTTCCCTGGGCAGCCGCAGGTGGGGCCCACCACCCGCCTCGTTTTTTTCGTGTCGTGCAGTCAGTTTGTTCGTGCACCTGTTTAGCTAAAACGTCTGTAACCTTTCAATCCTTGGCAATAGTTGGGAGACGGGCCATTACCATTCTCGGAAAGCTCTTTTTCGGAAAGCTTAAACGCAAATGACATAAAGTTTTGGGGGTTGGCCAATTCCTGGGTCCGGGAAAGATAAAGCAAGAAAGCCAGAAAATGGATCTTCCCCCCAAGATACCGACTGGTCCCAGCATCATTGCTTCTTGTAAGTTTGTCCACTCGGTGGCTCACGTATGAGATAACTTTGTGTACTTTGGAACTTGAATACCCCGGGAAATTCCTCCTGTTTTGGATGTCTTGTCCTCCGGTTGAAATGACTCTTTAGCCCTCCTGCTAGGGTTAAGAAAATATGTTGCAAAATTTCAGGTGTTTACACTTGAGTTGTACTTTGTCATATTCCTTAAGACTCCATTTGGAAGTAGTAATAGGGTATATTCGGGTATAATAAAGTATATCATGAAAGGATAGGTTAAATGATCAACAAAGGAATCTATCACTTCTAGTAAAGGGATAGAAATATCCATAATTTGATCTCGCTAAATGACAACTCAGAAATCCTTGGCCAAGGTGAATGGAAATTAAAAAGGAGTTTTTCTAATTTACATTAACTGGAGTTGTGCTATTTTAGAATACGAAATTACATATGATTAAAAAAAATAAGACTTGTTAGGTAATTCCATGTCTTATATTTAAATCGGGACATTGTGTGGTAGAAAGATTGAATTGTAACGGTAATCCTATTTACTGAATAGGGTTTTTTATTTTTTAGTTAGATTGTTTTTTTTTTTAATTTAATTTTTTTTCTATGTTGATTTAATAATTGATTTCAATATTATACGAATAGACATGACTACACTGATGTAAGGTGTCCCCTGATGATGTAGAATAAATACTATATATTTATAAATGAATTAAACTCCTTTTATTAATAAATAATTACTAGAATGGTTTCTAATTTATTTGTGAAAACTGTATATTTTCCACCAATAGAAAAATGATATTTTTCGCATGAAAATATTGTCGCATATAGATCCCCATAGCGACGGTTTTTTCCCCGTCCGTCTATATATCTATAGCGACACTTTTCATGTGAAATAATATCAAAAAAAGTGTTGTGAAAAATATCAATTTCCTTTAATTATTCTACTACCAACATAATATTGAACCTAACGGGTCACATTCGCAAAAGAGAAATATTATTTTAGAATTAATTGGCTTAATAATATATAATTTAGAATTTGGAAGAAACACTAATATTTAATAATTAAGTATTTGAGGAAATTACTAAATTATAAATTAATAAGAGGAGTACTTATTAATTATTATTATTATTAAATTAATTATTATATAAATAATTTAGTTCCTAAATAGTTTTGGAAATTAAATTAAAACCCTAAGTCCTAAAAGGTTTTCCGGTATGAGGAAAAAAATCTATTATAAGGAGTAGACCTTATGATAGAATTAGGGTAACACACTCAATTGTTAGACAATTCTAATTGTCATATGGAAATTTTATAATTCCTCTACACCATAAGGGGGGGGGGGGGGGGGGAGGGGGGGGGGGGGGGGGGGGGGGGGAGTTAGGGGAAGAGAGAGAGAATTAAGGCTATCCACCTAAGGTTTGGAGAAACCTAAATTTGCTTCATCAATATGGGTAATTCTCTTGTGTGGATCACATTTTAGAGTGCTTCCACACACTCGAGTAGCTTGCGTTGATCCGTGGAATCAAAAGAAAGCTTTGCAAGATCAAAGAAAAAAAAAAAAAGGATTAGAAACTTGAAGATCACAATCAAGGAGTTGATTCATCTTCATAATGGTATATCTTTTATCCTTCCCTCAATTAATAATAATCGCATAAGGTGATTCCTGGGATTAGGGAAAATTTTTAAATTAGATTTATGCCATGCTTCCACTGTTTTAATAATATGATTGTAATGTATGTTCACATTTCTAGCAAAACTCACCCATCAATTTCCAGTTACAACATTGGTCCCCTTGTGCCTTTCTTGTCCTGGAGTTCTTTAAAATTCCTGCTCTGGTTCAGGTGAAGTCCTTTCAATTCGTAGAGGTTCCCATCACACCAGCAATTATTAAACTCTACGATTTCTTGCTTTTTATTGGGATCTATGATTGTCTAGATCTGGCTCTAACGACTCAGCTGGAATCTTTGTTCGTTAGTGGTTCTTTTTATCATTGCTCTATATCTGCTTGATTCTATCTGCTCAACAAATTTTCATTGAAAGAACATTTAGTATTTTTTTCTTGGTTCCCTATTATCGGATTCATCGAACGTGAACATTGAATGGTCACTTCAACGCCCCAACACAATTTTTTGTTGAACACTGCATAAAAAGCTTTTGCTATTTAACAAAAGTTATCCAAGGAAGATTCCTTCGTATGACTTGTTTGCCTAATTTCTTATTAGCACTTTAACACACAAAAATATCGTGTTTCGTTTGTAATAATTTAGCAAACACCAGAGATATCGTTCCAACGAGAAAAATATGTTAATATTTATCAATTATTAATTTCTAATCCAATTAATCTTATGTAAACTATGAATGATATTTGGAAGTAATTAAAATTAATATTAACTAAAATTAACTACTAAACTAATTAAAATGCACAAGAATGATGCCAGATTTAAAAAAGCTTAAGATTACAACGTCCCTTAGTATTTCATTTAAACCAATACACTTCCTATTTAATTAAGTAATCACAATGAATCGCTAACCAGGAATTCTTTATAGTATTCATGCGCTTCTTCCAATAAACACATGAACAAATCCTCATAAATCTGACCTTAAAGTAACAAAATTACAAGGAACACCCTAATTAATTAACTCACTATATTCCTATATGAATTATGTTAATTAGGATTTCAAGTACAAATTCTTTAAATGGCTGCAAAAGACATATAGGTATATTCCTATCCTATACGCTAATCATATTAACCTTAAAACAGATTATGTGAATAGATGCTATCATACCCGGATCTAAATCTATACTCCATCGTCCAACTTTGTATAGATTATCACTGTAATTGTTGATCAGACAATTAATCAATAAGCACAAGATATGATAAACGATTCAAAGTAATTAACTAAAATTAAATCGAACACATCAATCCAAATTACATACTAAGTTCTGTTGCAATCTTAATTGAAGTTTAGTTCATAATGATTAAGGAAAACATCATCTAGATAATAAATAAAAGAATTTAAAAAAATTAGAAAATGAGCTGAGTGGCTTTTTTGTAAATACGGTATCCCAGTCAAGTGCTTAGGCGCTTAGATCAGTATAAAGTTGAGCGCCTAGGCGCTCATATGCGGCCTGAGATGGAAATTTTGCAGCTGGGATGAAATTTGAAGCCAAATAGGAATCTGAATAAGGGTTTTGACTAATATAAGAGGGAGAAGACTTCAGAAAAGAACGTAACAAGAGAATTGCAGAGAAATAACAAGGAGAACACAAAGGAGGATTGCAAAGCCTGAAGATTAAAAGACAGATATTGGGAGCGGCTTTATAGTTTCTTCTATCCCTTCCTTTTATCTTTTAATTTTGTAATTCTTGGGATGTTTATATTTATTATCTAGATGATGCCCCTCCAACTCTATCCTACAAGGAAATAAATACAAAAACAAATAAAATGATACTTAAAACACTTAAGGATAACAATAATTAAACTCATCAATACCTGATTAGTAGGTATGAAACCCACTCATCAAATACCCCTAAACTTAACTAATTGCTTCCCCCCAATCAATGCAATGATGCAAATGCAAACTAACTAGTATGCCTACGAATTAAACAATCAACTAACATAGTATCTAACACCAGGCTTCAAAGATATCATACAGTACTTAAACAGAACATCCAACCAATGCAAAGTTTCTAACTTTAACCAATTAGTTAAGTTACACCTGTCATCACCCATCTTGTGCATGTGTGTATATCAATCATTTTAATCAATTACAACTCAAATCAATCACATAATTAACTTCTTAGAAGGAAACGTTCAGTTTTAACTCAATTCAACCTGTGAGCATAACCAATTCAGCTAATTCAAGCAATCACTAAGCATAGGGGTCCCTAACCAGGTTTATTCTTAATATATATATATACACACACACACACACACACACACACACACACGAGTGCGTCTTACGCTCCATCTCATTTTTAAACTCGACTTGTGCAATGTCTATATTTCTTAGGCTTTTCAAAGCTACCCTTGTAACGAGCCTTCGACCAGTGACTCCCAAACCAGTTGGCTTTAGGGCACTAGGTGTTAAGACACCCCTATGGATCTAATAACCTGAGTAACAGAGGCCACAAAACTAAACTAGTCAAGTTAGATTATTTATTAATATATTTTTTTTCTTCTAATTTTTGATTTTTTTCCTTTTTTTCTTTTTTTTCACCAGAAGCAAATTATGTAACAATTTGAATCAGATTGACCAAACAGTTGATTCTGTGCTTTCCTAGTTAACATGAGTTTCAGATAAGTTACAACCTCACTTCATAATCAAAGCCATCACTAAGCACTAGTTTTCAATTCTACTTAAAGTTAAAACCATCATTCAATTCTTATCATTGGCCAAGTTAGAACCATGTTTAATTTATGCTTAATTCATTAAACTAGATGCACAACCAAAATAATTAACATGCAACTACAAGCACCATGCATAATTTAATGAAACATAAGCAGACATGAATTTTAGAACTATGTAAACATGAACCTATTCTATATACACAAAATATTAACTATTAAACATAACACACAAATACCCACCAAACTTAAATGGCACAATGTCCTCATTGTGTAAAACATAGAGAGTTTAAGAACTGAGGACTTCACTGATAGATGTCAGAGCAAGTGGTGGCATAAAATTGGAAAGGAGCCCAATTGGTGCGGAACCTCTTTGTGGTAATTTTTCAAACAGTTGTAGCGCGAGGTTAAAAAGAGCCTTTTGAGAACCTCCCCAAACTTGATTCAACCCCAATCTGATAGTTATTTGATCCACAATGCTTTTATTAAATCACTTTTGAATACTCAATTAGAAACACCCAAACCCAATTGAGCCCAACACAAACTCAATTGGGTAATTAAGTAAAAGAAACTAAACTACTCTAAATTAATTACCCAACCAACTCTATACAAACAATTCCAAGTAACTAAAGATGAAACTTTGCAAAACTTACTTGTTTGTGGCAAGAGATGATGTTCCAATCGAAGTAGATGAATTAATTTGGAAGTTTGAGCACTTACTTCAAATCCGTGTGTGGTGAATGGCAATGGAGAACTGAGATGGTAAGTATAGATGGGGAGATGGAGTTTAATTTCCTTGTTGAGTTTGGGTGGAAGATTGGGTTCAAGGTTTTGATTTGGAAAGGGAAGTAAAAGCCGCCGTGGGTTAAGGAAGGAGAGGACTGTAGGTTGATATGCATTAGGAGAGAAGAATAAGGTTTGATTTAGGTTTCCTTGTGGCTTGCCTGATTTAGGGCTTAACTTCTTTTTTTTGGTTGCTGCAGGAGCGCTTAGGCGCTTAAGATAGGCTTACAAGGAGCGAAGGAGTGCTTAGGCACTTGAGGTCAGTATGGTTGGGGTGTGTAGAGCGCCTAGGCGCTTGGAAAGGCCTAGGTTGGAGCGCTTAGGTGCTTGGAACTCTTGAACATTCTGTAGTTGAGCGCCTAGGCGCTTGCTCAAGGCTTGGGTTGGGCGCCTAGGCGCTTGGGCCAGACTTAGCCAACTTTTGTGCGCTTTCATGCTTCCAACCTGCCAAATCATAAACCCAATATCAAAAATTATTTTCAAAGAGCATCAATCACTGTAGAAAACTAGACTAAGGTAAGTATAAATACTAAATAACTAACTGAACTACACTACTAAAACAACAGTACTTGAACTAAAAATAAAAGAAATTAATTGAAAATCTAGGTTGCCTCCCAGGTAGCGCTTAGTTTAATGTCCTCAGCCCGACTGTATCGTTTCATCTTAATCGGGCTCCACTGGGATATTGTGGATGCTCTTGAACTAAGCTGCACACCCCCAGTAGTGTTTCACCATTTGCCTTTTCCCACACACTATTTGTTTTCTATTGTGCACTTCTTCACCAAGCAAAGTTTTTAAAACCAACATTGTCTTGAGGATCTTCATACACCACAACATTGCCTTCCTCGACCAGATGACAATCCTCAATGTTGTTTCCCCCGGCAACGGCGCCAAAAACTTGTTGCCTAATTCTTATTAGCACTTTAATAAGAATTAGTGAGTACCATTATCCTCACAGAACTTTTCTACTTCTGAGAAAATCAAACTCTCTTCAATGGTCACTCCTTATAGCCTTTATCTTCTCGCCCTTCTCATTCTCAACCAGCTTGAAAAACTTGATCAACTAAGAGCTAGGTTTCATCTTTAGAGCTCATAAAGAATACCCATATGAAATCTAGTGTAATCATCTACTATAACTAGTGAGTACCTTTTTCCTTTAAGGTTGACAGTCGGAATAGGCCCAAAAGGATCCATATGAAGTAGTTGAAGAGGAATATCATTGGAGTTGACTGTCTTGCTTTTGAATGAGACTTTAGTTTACTTCCTTAGTTGACAAGCTTTGCAATGCTTTTCCTTGACAAAGTTTAGTTTGGGTAGACCTTAAACTAGATCTTTGGAGGCAAGCTTTGATATATTCTTGAACTTCAAGTGAGACAGTCCTCTGTGCCATAACCAGCTAACATCTTCTAAAGCTTTAGCAAAGAAATAGATAGTCTCTATTGAATTCAATTTAGCTAGATTCACCACATACACATTACTTTCTGTGACACCCCCAAATCCGGGTTATCTCAAACCACACAGATTTGGTGCTCACTATCCATACACAACAATTAACTACCCATAAACAAACGGAGTTAAGTAAAGCAAACCGAATAATAAAGAAAAATATCTCCCATAAAAGGGTTACATAACTTTTTAAAATAAGTCCCAGGTTTTCTAACCTTTATTACATCTTTTAAACGCGAAAACATAAATAACTAATAAGTCTTAATAACACAACCACATAAATAAAAGTAAACAGGTCTTCATATAACAGCAAATCATCATCACTTGCTCATTTTTCCTTTTCCTTTGCTAGTAGACGGCTCATTCGTTATCTCAGCTTTAGCTGCAAGGGTTTAGTATGCAAGGGTGAGCAAAACAAATGCCCACCAAAATAACAATGAACAGTTTCAACAAAGAACTTATCTGAATGGTGAAAATTCATGTTGATATTAATCAAGAATGGAAACATCTGAAAGCTTAATAGAACAAAATAGAACATTAAGATAGACTGAGGGTCGCAAGACCACGGACCATGTCCTAGGTTAACAGATAAGTTTGCTGAAACCTTTAACAGTTTAATAAACTATAACTAGACTAACCATCTCGTACTCAGGGTGATCAACCCATTGTACAATGTATTGTGCACAACCATTCAGCGCTTTCGCGCAAGTATTCCCCTATACTAGGGTTGTTCTTCTCAATTTTGTCATTCAAGAGTTCAGTTCAATAAAGTAAGGCTTAAACAACATGAGTTATGATCAAAGATCAACAACAGTGATATGCAATGATATAGATATTGTATATCCATGGTAATAGAATAATGATTTCAATTATCTTGAGCTTTGAACAACGAGAATCCAAAAGTCAGAAATTTATTATGTGCAATGATAACTTGCTAAATAATAGAATAGGATTTAGAAACTTGCTTTAAATAAGCTTGGGGTTAGAAACTCATTTAGCATAAAAGAATTAAGGGTAAGAAACTTGTCTCGTGCGTAGTTTTCTTACTTACAAATCACGTACATTAAATAACCTACACATTCCGTTTACATAACAATAACAATGATTAGTTATAATATTCTCAACACTTCAAAACCCACTCTCATCCAACCTCATCTTATTATCTCAATTGTTTTTCTAATTAACCAACTCACTTCAGAAGTTACATGGTTTAATTATAACAATATCACACTTAAGCATTCCTAAAGTTAAGGTTCAATAACTTTATATTTTATAATCATCACCATCTCAATATCTTAATATTCAATTAACACATTAGTTTAAGCTTTAGACATGCATAGGACAACATAATATATTACAACTTGAGAGACTTAAACAAACATGCCCCATGATGGACTCTACATAAACCACTTTAGAGAATAAATAATTTTCTCACATCTGCCTGCTTCAGCGCCGACCGCGCTGAAAATGAACTGTTTCAGCGCCAATTCACCATTTACATAGCTTCATCTATATGCCAATTCTAATAACCTAAAACAATCAAAACAACAAAACCCAAAGGATTTAAATCAATTTTTTCTTAATTTTTCCAAAACTCATACTTTTAGTGAAATAACTCACCATTTTACACAACTTTTAACCAAATCAGACCACGATAGTTGCATTATTTTCGTTATTAAACGTAATTTCATAAACTACAATCAATTTTGCAGATTAATATATGATTGAATCATCAATTTTAGAGCCAAAGTAGACCAAAACATATATATTAACAAAAACTCAATTTTCTTCATTCTCAAACTTGTTTTCTTGAATTAAATCACTCAAAACCATACTTAAACATTATATAACAAATTATTCATATATACTAACAAATTTAACAACTCTTTTTAACGATTTAGCCAACCAAAATCAATCACAGAGAACTAATTTTGAATAACTTAAATAAAACTTTAAACTAAATTATACCTTCAATTTTTGCTTTGCTCTAAACTTAGATGATTTGTTGATTCTTTGCTAACTTCCTCCTTTGATTCTTAGAACTCTTCCTTCCAACTTTTAGCAGAGAATTCCTTCTCTCTTTTTAACTATCCAAGTTCTGTGTTTCTTTCTTTTTGGCTTTACAAGACACGTTAAAATAAACTGATGGGAGTTCCATCAGTTAAATTAACCGAAGGTCTTCTAAGCCTTGTTTGGCAATCCCAAAACCCCTTAAAAATCCATTTTAAATTATTTTAACATATTTTTTTACTATAAGTTAAGCCATGTCACACTTATTTAAATTCCAATTAAACTTAATTATTATTAAATTTAATTTAAACTTTAACAACAAAATTATTATAAGTTTATTTAATAAATTTTACTTAATAAATCACTTTGTTACCAAATCATTTAACCTATAATTTAATTATTTTAATTAAATTAGAATATTACTATCTAGTGTAATAAAATCACACACTAAAATATAAATTATCTAACACAACTTTAACCAACATATTCACACATAATTTAACTATTTTGTAGTAATCTCCATGATTTATTTATTCATTTTACTCCATAAATAAATCAGTTAGAATATTTATTAACTTAATAAATATTTTAAATTATTTACAAAATTTACAATCGTTACATCCTTCCCTCCTTACAAGGATTCTGTCCTCAGAATCACAACGCTATCGTTACATCCTTCACTCCTTACTAGGATTCTGTCCCTCAGAATCATAGAATTAGGACTAAACAAACAACTCAGGATAATTCTTCATCATATCAGCTTCGAGTTCCCACGTAGCTTCATCAGCATTGTGGTTCCTCCATATAACCTTAACAGAAGGTATCCCTTTCTTCTTGAGAACCTGTTCTTTCCTGTCTACGATCTGGAGTGGAACTTCCTTATAAGTTAGGTCTTTCTCAAATTGTACAGGTTCATATTCTATCACATGTTTATAGTCTAGCTTATAAGGCCGTAAAACAGATACATGAAAGACATTGTGGATATGAACCAGCTCTGGAGGTAGAGCTACTTCATAAGCCACCTCACCAATTCGCTACAATGCATTAAAAGGTCCAATAAATCGTGGACTAAGTTTACCCTTTTTTCCAAAACGAATTTTCCCTTTCTAGGGTGAAACTTTCAGAAAAACGAAGCTTCCCACTTCAAATTCTCGGTCTTTTGGCGATGTTGATTGGCATACTTCTTCTGTCTATCTTGAGCAGCTAATAACCGCGCTCTTATAACCTTCACAATCTCTGCAGTTTGGTGTACTAACTCTGGTCCTAGTAGTTGCCTTTCACCAACCTCGTCCCAACATAGTGGAGTTCTACATTTCCGTCCATACAACGCTTCGTATGGAGGCATGCCAATACTCGCGTGGTAACTGTTGTTTGTAAGCAAATTCGACCAATGGTAAGTGATCATCCCAGCTTCCCTTGAAATCCATGACACAGGCATGTAACATATCCTCCAAGGTTTGAATCGTTCTTTCGCTCTGACCATCAGTTTGAGGATGATACGCGGTGCTCATTCTCAACTAAGTCCCCAAGCATTCTTGCAGACGCTTCCAAAAATTTGACGTAAACCTCGGATCTCGATCAGACACAATAGACACAGGAACACCATGTCGCGAAATAATTTCTTTGATGTATAATTTTGCCAACTGGTCTAGGTTGAATCTAATCTTGATTAGTAAGAAATGAGCTGATTTTGTCAGTTTGTCCACGATTATCCAAATCGCGTCAAAACCTTTCTGTGTAGTCGGCAAACCTACCACAAAATCCATTGTTATGTGTTCCCACTTCCAGTCTGGTATTTCTAATGGCTGCAACAAACCACTGGGTCACTGATGTTCGGCTTTCACTTTCTGGCATGTCAAACATCTGGCAACACATTCTGTCACATCACGCTTCATTCCTGACCACCAATAATTTTGACGAAGATCTTGATACATTTTTGTACTCCCTGGGTGAACTGAGTAACGCGTATTGTGAGCTTCATCTAAAATCTCCCTTCGAACATCCTGTATCAATGGAACCCAAATTCGATGTTCAAATTTGGAGTAATCCCTCGGTATCAATACTGAACTTTCCACCTTGTCCCTCAGAAACTTCCTTTTTAATCTTCTCACACTTCGCATCCTGAAGTTGAGCTTCTTTGATTCGGTCCAGCAACATCGGGCGAACTTCTACCTGAAACAACTTCTCCTTTGATTCGTGCTGACACTTCACTTCTAATTCCAACTTCGCCATTTGTTCAACAGTTCCTCTTGAGTAGTTAATAACATAAGTTTCTCTCGATCCTTCCTGCTTAATGCATCAGCAACAACATTCGCCTTTCCTGGATGATAGAGAATTTCGCAGTCATAATCTTTTAATCAGCTCTAACCATCGCCTCTGTCGTATGTTGAGATCCTTCTGAGTAAAAATGTACTTGAGACTCTTATGGTCCGTGTAAATCTCACACTTTTCACCATAAAGATAGTGCCTCCAAATCTTAAGAGCAAACACCACTGCTGCCAATTCTAAGTCATGTGTCGGGTAACCCTTCTCGTAATCTTGCAATTGTCGTGAGGCATATGCAATAACATTGCCGTTCTGTATAAGCACACAACCAAGGCCCTTATGCGACGCATTACTGTAAACCACAAAATTTCCTATACTATCTGGCAAAGACAACACATGTGTCGTAGTTAACCTCTTCTTCAATTCTTGAAAACTCTCTTCGCACTTCTCCGCCCAAACAAACTTAATCGCTTTCCTAGTCAAATTTGTCAATGGAGTGGCGATTCTAGAAAAATCTTGTATAAACCGTCAATAATATCCTGCCAAACCTAAGAAACTCCTCACTTCAGACGGTGTCTTCGGTTGCTCCCAATTTATTACAGCTTCTACTTTAGTCGGATCAACCGAAATCCCATCTTTATCAATTACATGTCCAACCAAAACTCACATTTTAAAAACTTCGCATAAAGCTTCTCTTTCCGTAATGCCTCTAAAGTTAGCCTCAGATGCTCCACATGGTCTTCACGTGATTTAGAATACACCAAAATGTCGTCGATAAACACCACCACAAGCTTGTCTAGAAACAATTTAAACACTCTATTCATTAAGTCCATGAATGCCGCATGTGCATTTGTTAGACCAAATGACATGAACAGAAACTCGTAGTGACCGTAACGAGTTCTGAACGCCGTCTTCGAAACATCCTCCTTTCTCACGTTTAGCTGATGGTAACCACTTCTTAAGTCTATTTTTGAAAAATGAGTAGCACCTTTCAGTTGATCGAACAGATCGTCGATTCTCGGTAATGGGTATTTATTCTTGATTGTAACCTTGTTCAATTCACGATAATCTAAGACGCATCGAACCATCTTTCTTCTTGACAAACTACACTGGCGCTCCCCATGGTGAAACACTCGGTTGAATGTACTTCTTATCTAGTAGTTCCTGCAGTTGTACCATCAACTCCTTCATCTCCACCGGAGCCATTCGGTACGGAGCTTTTGATATAGGCGCAGTCCCGGACACTAAATCAATAACGAATTCAATCTCTCTATCTGGAGGTAATCCCGGCAAATCATCCGAAAAAACATCCACAAAATCTCTCACCACTAGTATTTCTTCCAATTTTGTACCGGTCTTTCGAGTATCTACCACATGAGTTAAATACCCTACACATCCTTGCTTCAGCAACTTCTTGGCCTGCATAATCGTTAGACAAGTCATTTGCCTCGGCGATTTGCTACCATAAAATACCACCTTAGACGGAGTCTTAAGGTTTACACACTTCTTTTGGCAATCAATAATCGCCCCATAGTTATACAACCAATCCATCCCTAGAATAACATCAAATTCCCCAAGTTTAATCGGAAATAAGATCTACTGTCATCATATGACCATGAAGATCTACCTCGCAATTTTTGTACACATACCTAACAGGTACCACTTTCCTATTGGCAATCTCTATATTTAAGGGAAAGTCTAACTCTTCTCGGGGTAACTCCAGCTTCTCAGCAAAATCATCAGAAATGAAAGAACAAGTTGCACCCGAATTAAAAAGTACATATGCATTCAAATTATTTACTGGTAGGATACCTGCCACCACCTCCTTGGATTGAACCGCATCCTGGACCCGTCATATTAAAAGTGCGAGCAGTTGGGCGATTTGTTGTAGTTGGCCCAGAAATAGTTAATGCACCTCCACTGTTGTTTCCTTTGCCTCCACTTCCTCCACTGGTAGTCTTCCTTGCACAATCACAAGCAAGATGGTCTTTTGATCCACACGTAAAACAGCCACCCTTCTTTGGGGCAGTGCAATTTGGAGCAATGTGGCCCTCTTGCCCACAGTTGTAACAAACTCTTTTCCCTTTCAGACACACGCCCGCGTGGTTCTTACCATAAGTTGCACAAGCCTCAGTTTTCTTCTTCTGGTTACTCTGCTGACTTCCAAAAGAACCACCATCGCCCCATTTTTGTTTCTGGTTGCCTCCTCCATTGCTACCACTCGGCTTACTCTCAGCCTCATTCCTTTTCTTTTTCTGCTCCTGATTGTATTTGGTCAACGCATCACTTCCTCCCTCAGCTATTACTGCTTTCTCTAACACTGCCGAAAATGTGTTGAGTTGAAACATAGAAACCCTACTATAAAGCCAAGGTTTCAATCCTTCCTCAAACCGTCTAGCCTTTCTCTCATCCGTATTAACTTGGTATGGTGCAAACCTCGCTAATTCATTGAATCTCGCCGCATATTCTGGCACTGTCATCGTTTCTTGCTTAAGTTCGAGAAACTGAATCTCCATCTGGTTTTGTGAACTAGTCGGAAAATACATTTCAAAGAACATTTTCTTAAACCGATCCCACGGTATGACACCTTCTCCTGCTCTCGTCTTGTTGGCTTGCCACCAGTAACTAGCTTCCGACTTTAACATGAAAGTCACAAAGGCAGTTTTTTGATCATTCCCAACCTTAGCGATATCAAAAACTTTTTCCATTTCCATTACCCAGGTTTGGGCTTCTATCGGATTCATCGTTTCTTTAAACTCAGGGGGACCAACGGCCTTAAAATCCTTAAAGGTCGTAGCTTGAGCTTGCGGTTGATTCGCAAAAGCTCCAGTCAAAAGGTTCACTAGTTGCTGAACTGGGTTAGCATCGGGTGGATTATTGTTATTGTTGTTAGTAGACCCCTCAGGGTGTGGTTGTTGACGGGGTCGCCCAGCTCTTCTTGGCGGCATAATTCTGTTTAAGACAACGCTTTTTAGACAATTGCTAAATTTCTTAAATACTTATAACTTAATTAAAACTTAACTTAAATATTCAAAAGTAGAAACTTAACACGTAACATTTTCAATAAACTTCTTTTATTTATTTATTCTCAAACTCAAAATATAGCATTTTACTATTTACATCATTATCTAAAAAGACAATTCCAGGATTCCATCATTAACGTCTTATCCCATTATTTAGAAGCTAGAATTTACATTTCATAAACTTAAAACACTTATCATAATATTATTTCCCTAATAACTTAAGAAGACAATCCTTGGCGTACAACCTCTTCACGTTCTTGCTCCATAATGCGAACCATAGTTTGGCGATCCATAAACCTCGGATGATCCTCTAACTGAGTTGGGTAATGGTAAACCCGATCTTGAGCCCTATCTATCGACGTATGGAAAATATACTCCATGTCAACGATCTTGAACTTCTTTGCATGAACCTCTCCTTCAGCACGATCCAAACGCTGAGAAACCCTAATGTGAGCGTCTTTAGCCCTTATGCGTTTAGCAGTTTCCTCCCTCAAAGCATCTTTCATCTCCTCCATCGCAATCTTTAATTACCCGTTCTCAGTCTTTAGTTCACCATTCTCAGTTTTTAGTTCTCCATTTACAATCTTCACTTCCACATTCTCTGTCTTCACCTTTTCATTCTCTTCCAACAGTTGCTCCTGTTGACCCTCCAAGTGAACCAATTTCCATTCTACATCTCCCAAATGTACTTCTAAATCGTAGATCTTTTCATTCTTTTCCTCGATGGTAACTCGGCGTGTCTCTGACACTTCCTCCAAGACTCTAAGTTGTTCCCGAAGTTCAACATTTTCATCATATATTGCTCGTACATCAGCTCCTCGGGATCCTCCTCCTCTTCCTCCTCCTCCGGAACAGTATCCAGCCTCTGCCCAGGTGCTTCTACAGTCACCAGTCGTTCGCTGACGACATGAACATCTCTGGCCTCCTCGTCTCCGGGCTCTAGGATATTCTCCCTCAGCACTGGGATCTCCTCGACTCTAAGCTGACTTGTTTGTCCAACCTCCAACATCCTGACAACAAAATATTTTAATCACTTAATCGATACTACTCGCGAGCACATTAGTTATTAAGCACATAAGCACATAGAGTGTTTTTATTATCTTCAATGAATTCCTTAATTCATTCCTTAATACTGGATAAGAGCTTATCGCCACTATCCTTGTGATTTCCTAAAAGGCTAATTCCTAAGGTTTTTTCCCCACCTAAGGTTCTTAAGCCTACGTCTCTGATACCAACCTGTGACACCGCCAAATCCGGGTTATCTCAAACCACACAGATTTGGTGCTCACTATCCATACACAACAATTAACTACCCATAAACAAAAGGAGTTAAGTAAAGCAAACCGAATAATAAAGAAAAATATCTCCCATAAAAGGGTTACATAACTTTTTAAAATAAGTCACAGGTTTTCTAAACCTTTATTACATCTTTTAAACGCGAAAACATAAATTACTAATAAGTCTTAATTACACAACCGCATAAATAAAAATAAACAGGTCTTCATATAATAACAAATCATCATCACTTGCTCATTTTTCCTTTTCCTTTGCTAGTAGACGGCTCATTCGTTATCTCAGCTTTAGCTGCAAAGGTTTAGTATGCAAGAGTGAGCAAAACAAATGCCCACCAAAATAACAATGAACAGTTTCAACAAAGAACTTATCTGAATGGTGAAAATTCATGTTGATATTAATCAAGAATGGAAACATCTGAAAGCTCAATAGAACAAAATAGAACATTAAGATATACTGAGGGTCGCAAGACCACGAACTATGTCCTAGGTTAACATATAAGTTTGCTGTAACCTTTAACAGTTTAATAAATTATAACTGGACTAACCATCTCGTACTCAGGGTGATCAGCCCGTTGTACAATGTATTGTGCACAACTATTCAACGCTTTCGGGCAAGTATTCCCCTATACTAGGGTTGTTCTTCTCAGTTTTGTCATTCAAGAATTCAGTTCAATAAGTAGGGCTTAAACAACATGAGTTATGATCAAATATCAACAACAGTGATATGTAATGATATAGATATTGTATATCCATGGTAATAGAATAATGATTTCAATTGTCTTGAGCTTTGAACAACGAGAATCAAAAAGTCAGAAATTTATTATGTGCAATGATAACTTGCTAAATAACAGAATAGGATTTAGAAACTTGCGTTAAATAAACTTGGGGTTAGAAATTCATTTAGCATAAAAGAATTAAGGGTAAGAAACTTGTCTCGTGCGTAGTTTTCTTACTTACAAATCACGTACATTAAATAACCTACACATTTCGTTTACATAACAATAACAATGATTAGTTACAATATTTTCAACACTTCAAAACCCACTCTCATCCAACCTCATCTTATTATCTCAATTGTTTTCTGATTAACCAACTCACTTCAGAAGTTACATGGTTAATTATAACAATATCACACTTAAGCATTCCTAAAGTTAAGGCTCATTAACTTTATATTTTATAATCATCACCATCTCAGTATCTTAATATTCAATTAACACATTAGTTTAAACTTTAGACATGCATAGGATAACATAATATATTACAACTTGAGAGACTTAAACAGACATGCCCCATGATGGACTCTACATAAACCACTTTAGAGAATAAACAATTTTCTCACATCTGCCAGCTTCAGCGCCGACCGCGCTGAAAATGAACTGTTTCAGTGCCGACCGCGCTGAAACCTGAACTCAAAAACTCTGCATAGTTTCAGAGCCGATAGCGCTGAAAATGAACTATTTCAGCACCGACCACGTTGAAACCTGAACTCAAAAACTCAGCACAGTTTCAGAGTCGACAGCGCTGAAAATGAACTGTTTTAGAGCCGACTGCACTGAAACCTGAACTTCAAAGTCTTAGCATTAAACACCAATTTAGACATACCCACTAATCATAAATTTCTTAGAATCAATACTAAACATCTATATGCCAATTCTAACAACCTAAAACAATCAAAACAACAAAACCCAAAGGATTTAAATCAATTTTTTCTTAATTTTTCCAAAACTCATACTTTTAGTGAAACAACTCACCATTTACATAACTTTTAACCAAATCAGACCACGATAGTTGCATTATTTTCATTATTAAACGTAGTTTCATAAACTACAATCAATTTGCATATTAATACATGATTGAATCATCAATTTTAGAGCCAAAGTAGACCAAAACATATATTTTAACAAAAACTCAATTTTCTTCATTCTCAAACTTGTTTTCATGAATTAAATCACTCAAAACCATACTTAAACATTATATAACAGATTATTCATATATACTAACAAATTTAACAACTCTTTTAACGATATAGCCAACCAAAATCAATCACAGAGAACTAATTTTGAATAACTTAAATAAAACTTTAAACTAAATTATACCTTCAATTTCGTCTTTGCTCTAAACTTAGATGATTTGTTGATTCTTTGCTAACTTCCTCATTTGATTCTTAGAACTCTTCCTTCCAACTTTTAGCAGAGAATTTCTTCTCTCCTTTCAACTCTCCAAGTTCTGTGTTTCTTTCTTTTTGGCTTTACAAGACATGTTAAAATAAACTGATGGGAGTTCCATCAGTTAAATTAACCAAAGGTCTCCTAAGCCTTGTTTGGCAATCCCAAAACCCCTTAAAAAATCCATTTTAAATTATTTTAATATATTTTTTTACTATAAGTTAAGCCATGTCACACTTATTTAAATTCCAATAAAACTTAATTATTATTAAATTTAATTTAAACTTTAACAGCAAAATTATTATAAGTTTATTTAATAAATTTCACTTAATAAATCACTTTGTTACCAAATAATTTAACCTCTAATTTAATTATTTCAATTAAATTAGAATATTACTATCTAGTGTAATAAAATCACACACTAAAATATAAATTATCTAACACAACTTTAACCAACATATTCACACATAATTTAACTATTCTGTAGTAATCTCCATGATTTATTTATTCATTTTACTCCATAAATAAATCAGTTAGAATATTTATTAACTTAATAAATATTTTAAATTATTTACAAAATTCACAATCGTTACACTTTCTCTAGTTTCAGTTAGCTTTAGAGTATTTGATTCTAGGTCTCTAACTTGGAATTGGTTGTTGAGGAAGATTACTTGGTGCCCTTTATCACATAATTGGCTGATGCTTAGGAGATTGTGTTTCAGACCTTCAACAAATGCTACCTTGCTGAAAGAAACTACACCATTTCCTATTGAGCCATATCCTCTTGTCTTTCCAAAATTGTTATCTCTAAAGACAACTGCAGGACCATCTTTTTCTTTGAAGTTCAACATGTGAGCTTTGCTTTCGGTTATATGCCTTGAGCATCCACTATCGAGATACTATATTGAACTAGTGGATCTTTTATCTTGCAAGAAACATTAAGCTTTATTTTGGTACCCAGATTTGCTTGGGTCCTAATTTGTTAGTTTTCTTAGGGACCCAGACCTGCTTAATTTTAGGTCTTACATACACAAAATAATCTTCAAAATAACACATAACTAGAATATGACCATATTCATGACAACTATAACATTTAATATGATGCATGCTTGTGTGTGTATGGATTCCTTCTCTTCGAGAACATGTGTGGATGATAGAAACACATTGACTTTCTTCTAGGCTCGAACTCTCTTTGCTTCCATACTGTTTACGATTTTGAGAATTCATAGGGTGAAAGTTGACTGTACGATTCTTGTCTGATTGGTTCATAGAGTGAGTGCGACCTGACTCTACGATCCTTCTAGGCTTGAAGGTAGTGTAGGCTTTACCCTGTAATTTCTTGAATCCAGACCAGTGTGTGATTTGTTGTTCTCAGGAATCACAACTTAATCAACAAAGATATTACATCTTGTAATACTTGGTTCAAAAACCTCTATGGATTTCATAAATACAATAATTCTATGTATAATAGAAGCATTATTATTGTTAATCTCCAACAACGTGTCCACACACTACGATCAGAGGATAAATCTCCAAATCATAATCTTGATCGATCCGAGATAGATCTTTGACTTATGATCAGGGAGTCCATTGAAGAAGAAGACTTATTCTATGTAGAGATAGTCTTGTCTAGTTCCCCAATCTTAGAAACTAGAGTTGATTCTCTTTGTACAGACTGTTCAGTTATCTTTCTCAATTTTTTATTACTAGCCTCAAGCTTGGAGAGAGAGATAGTATTTCGTAGAACTGTTTCCATCTCGACTTGTACTTTCTCTTTCTCCTCTTGAAGAAGAGAATGGTCCCTTGATAGAACCCTGAACCACTTCATATATTTATGCAAATCAGATGTAATATCATGCAATACAATTCTAAGATCATTGATATATATATATATATATTGGGGAAATTAAAGTCAAATACCTCATTGATATTAATTTCTTAATGATCAGTGGTGTTGTCTGCTTGAGCTTCTATGGCCATAAGATAAATGTTGGTCATCTGGGGTCCTTCATCATCATTGGACTTTGAATTTGAATCATTGTCAGAGTCACTCCACGATCCTTCTGCTACTAAACCTTTATCTTTCTTCTGATGCTTTTTATAGCCTTTGAAATCTTTCTTTGGAGCATATTCTTTCTTCTTTTTATCTTTCTTCAATTTTTCTCTCAGAAGCTTATTGCACTCAATAATATAGTGACCTGGCTTTTTGCAATTATAACTCAGGTCTTTTTAAGGATCTCAATTGTTGTTGTTGTTGTTTCTTTTGAGATTGCTGCTTCTGCCCTTTCTCATGAACTTTCTTAGCTTTCTATCAAGAGGGGCAATGTCTTCATCATCTTCATCATCATCAAATTTATCTTCCACTGGAGCTTTGGAAGATACCTCTGAAGCTTTGAAAGTTGCTCTTCTTTCTTTTCTTCTTAATTCTGATGTAGTCTCTGCCCTTTGATTTAGCTCCAACTCATAGGTAAGAAGATTACCGTAGAGCTTCTGCACAATCATCTTATGAAGATTTGTGGATTCTCTGATTGTCGTGGTTTTTCATCCCTCTTGCTTGGCAATGCTCTCATGGACTTGATGTTGAGGTCCTTGTTAGGATAGACTTTTCCAAATGCTCTGAGGGAGTTGAGTAATATGTTAAACCTCTCGTATGTTGCAGTAATGGTTTCACCAGGAGTATGGAAAAACATTTCATATTGTTGGGTGATGAGGGATTGCTTATTTTCCCTTACTTCCTCAGTCCTTTCATGCATTACTAGGAGAGTTTCCCATACCACCTTTGTAGTCTTGCAATTGACTATATTTTCGAACAACTCATCTTCTAAGGCCATGAACAGGATGTTCTTGGCTCTCTTGTCAAGCTGCAACAGCTTCTTCTCGATGTCGGTCTATTCTGCCCTTTGCGTTCAACTACTTTATTCGGATCATCAGTTGTTGGGGCGAGCATTGTAGGAACATAGGGACCATTGATTACTACTTCAAATAACTCCTCATCTATTGCATCCATATATATATATATGTATACGTAATTTCCAGTTAGAGAATTTATCTTTATTGCACAGAGGTGTCTTGTTTCCACCACCAAGCTCAGAACTGGTTTTGTTTAATGCCATAGATCTACTCAAGCGATTTAAGCTTTGCTCAGGAGAACTCTGCTCTGATACCACTTGTTATTTCCTAAAGGTATTGAGAGATTTAGAAGGAGGTTGAATAGATCCTTTAAAAGCTTTTATTTTTAAAGAGTAATTACCACCTTATAATTAAACAGGTTAATTAAATGATTTTGCATAGTGGAATAATAGTTTATAAAAACCCCTTCAAAGATTATAGATAAATCACAGTTCTAAATTTAGCAATCAAATGTGGAACTCAGTCACAAACTAAATCATAGAACACTTAATATAACTTGACAGGAAAGTAAATGAGACAAGATATTTTTAAGTGGTTCAGAGCACAAAGATCTCCTAGTCCACTCTTCTACTCCTTGAGTAGGTATAATCCATTAAGGATAGGGTAATCACAAAGATTTGTTCACGAAGAACAGTTACAACTATTGAATCACAAAGATTCCTTCAGGTCACTTAGACTTGAAACATTCTTTCTGTCCATCTTCTTGCGTAGACCCGGTGTCTTGGATGACCTTCCTTGAGTCTATTGAGGTGCCGTTTTTTATACTTATGTACTCCAGGTATTGCTCGCCTTTCAGTGTTATTACCCATGTGGTTGACTTCGATTTTATTCCCCTGGCTGGTCTGAGGGGCGTTACTACTTATCATCCCTTAGCTGTGATGAGTCAGTTTAATCAAAGGCGAGATCTCTACTCCTTTGATGATGCCGCTAAGTATCGGTTTCCCATTCTATCGTCCACCGAGACTGATTTGGCCAGAATATACGGGTTTTGGGCTCATTATGTGATAGTAAAGTTCCGAGATAGTCAGCTAGGTCAGTCATTTGAGTATTGGGCCTAGCTGGAGGCCGATTTGTTAATTGGTATTATCGATATTGATTACAACTCATCTAGGGAGGAGCCTCTAGAAAACCTAAAGGATGATCATGTAGAGCCTTCAGAAGACAAGTTGTTTGCTGGTTTAACAGAGACATTAGCTAGAGATGTACCTCTTCCCTCTGCTCCCATGGACACACCGAGAGCAGTCTTGGAGAGTCGTATTCGTAGGCTCACTTTTGAGCAAGATCAGGCCCGAGCTATGATGATGACTGTTTTAGCTGGTAGGGACACTGCCTATGCTGAGAGAGCTACTCTTACAAATAGGGACGTGACTTTTACTGATAGAGATGCTCATCGGGATTATGCTGAGGAGGTCGTTGGCCAGGCCTGACGGGTTTTGGATGACCAGGATGAGATTATTCGTACCCCACTAATTTGGTGAGATAGGTTGAGGCAGTAGAGAAGGAGCTTCGACCCGCTCCTAAGACCTCAGAGATCGCGACTTATCTTTCTCTTCTGCCTTCTTTGACTTCAAATTTGTAGATTATACTATATTTTTCTGCATAAACTATATCATTTGTCATTCATCACGAAAAGCTAATGTATATCAAAACAATCGAATATAAAAAGATTTTATGCTTTTAGTCAACTTCCCTTTTTAATGCATCTTTGCCCATTTATCTGATTGCCATTCCCTTTGGACGACTACTATCCCAGTATATTACTGATTCTCTTCTTAGAGTCTCGTGTCAGATTTGATGGATGACGTCGAGACACTGTCTGATCTTATCAGAGTGGGTCGTTGACCGGGTTAATGGGATGCAATGGCCTTGGGGGTTTATTTGGGGAAGTTTGGTTTTGGGGTTTGTCAGAATTGTGTTTAGACGACTATTTGGTTGGTCGCTAGACAAATCAGATGGTCCATTAATAAGGCTTCATGATTGACAGATCATCAAAGAAAATTTTAAGAATTAGACCGCACCGGTAACGGTTGCCTACGTACTCCTATAATGACGAGGAGATCAGGTCTTATGTAGTTCAGATCGAGTATAAGAAAACTTCCCCCTTTTTTTGGACACTTGTCTAATTTCTTACGCATAATATCCTTTCACAGAGTCAGCATTGAGAGGTTGTAGAAATACCTCACCATCCATTTTTTGAAGTATCAAAGCCCCTTTTGACAATACTGTTTTAACAACGAATGATCCTTCCCAATTCGGCACAAATTTTCCTTTGGCTTCGTCTTAGCAAGGAATGATCTTCTTCAATACCAAGTCATTTTCTTTAAACTCTCGTGATCGTATCTTTTTGTTATAGGATCGAGAAATGCGTTGCTGATATAATTGCCCATGGAAGATGGCGGCCATTCTCTTCTCATCTATTAGAGCAAACTGGTCGTATCAATCTTGTATCCACTGACTTTCTTTAATTTGGGCATCCAGCAACGTTTTGAGAGATGCCATTTCGGCTTTGACTAGTAATACAGCCTACGTGCCGTATACTAAGGAGTAGGAGGTTGCTCTAGTCGATGTGCATATTGACGTTCGGTAAGCTAGTAAAGTAAGAGGTAATAAATCTAGCCATCCTCGATGATTAGCTGCCATTTTTTCCATAATTTTCTTGATATTCTTGCTTACAACTCCTACAGCTCCATTCATCTTTGGTCTGTAAATGACGGAGTTGAGATGTTTGATTTTGAACTTGTCGCATAATTCTTTCATCATCGCCTTGTTTAAGTTCTTGGAATTATCTGATATTAGAATTTTTGGTTGTCCGTATCGGCATATAATGTTGTTCTAGATGAAGCTAACAATAACCTTGTTTGTTACTTTGGGAAAGGACGTCGCTTTGATCCATTTGGTAAAATAATCGATCATGGTTAATATAAATCGATGCCCGTTGCTTGCTTTGGGCTCAATTGGGCCAATCACATCCATCCCCCACATAGAGAACAACCAAGGGGAAATCATACAATGTAGATTGTTGGACAGTGCGTGGCTGATATTAGTATGTATCTGGCATTGATGACATCGCTTAACGTGATCATCACAGTTCGCTTTAAGGGATAATCAATAATGCCCCGTTCTTAGGATCTACTTGGCAAGAAGTGAGCCACTAATATGCGGACCGCACACTCCACCATATATCTCATTCATTAGCCTTTAGGCTTGATCTTTATCTAAGCATCTCAAAAGTCCCATGCTGATGTCTCTCTTATATAAGGTATCCCCGCTTAAATAAAATTTCAATGCCATTCTTTGGATCCATTATCTCTCGGCTCGATTTGCCCCAGCAGGGATAAATCCGTCCCGCAGATATTCCTTGATGTTGTGATACCATAGTTGCTTGGACTGAGATATCTCGTCTAAAACTTCCTTGACACAATGCTGATAGGTGGGGTTATGTCATATTATAAATTTGATGACATGTGCTTCCTTCTTTTTAGACACATGGATTAATGCAACCAATGTGGCCAATGCATCTGCAAAATCGTGTCTATTTCGTGGAATATTCTTGAAGGTGATGTCCTCAAATTCCTTCGCCATCTTGATAATGTGTCGATGATAAGGGAGTACGTGAAGTTCCTTAGTGCTATGTGCTCCCATAGACTGTTGGATAACCAATTCTGAATCTCTAAAAATGGCTAATCGCTTGACTCCCATTCTTCAAGCCATTTCTAATCCCAAAATACACCCCTCATATTCGGCCGTGTTGTTGGAGTTGTGGAACTATAATCTTGTTGCCATGAGGTACTGTTCTCCTGTGATGGACACAAGAACTGCCCTAGCTCCAGCCCCTTCCATATTCATAGCATCGTCAAAATATAATCTCCAAAATTGGCCTTCGTTGTTGCACCTTGTTGGTTGGACGGTCATCACACCTTTATCGGGAAAATATGTTTCCAATAGTTTGGATCCTCCTGAGGGTACTTCGGACAGTTGATCTGCAATTCCTTGACCTTTGATAGATTTTTGAGTTACTTAGATGATGTCAAATTGCTGGAGGATTAACTGCTATCTTGATAATCAGTAATTTAGCATAGGTCGGTCGAAAATATATTTCAAAGGACTAATGCGGGAAATTAGATATGTAGTGTGGCCATGCAGGTAATGCTGTAGTCTCATAGCGACCCATGCTAATGCATAACAGATTTTTTAGATCAACGAATAGTTCTGTTCGCAACTAATGAACCTTTTGCTGAGATAATATATGGCTCTCTTTGCCGTTGTCGTCTTTTTGTCCTAGCATGCATCCCATGGCATTAGGATTGATAGAGATGTACATGAATAGAGGAACTCCCTCCCTCGAGGGTACCAGGATGGGTTCTTTTATCAATTGCTGCTTGATGATGTGGAAGGGCTTTTGGCATTCTTCGTTCCATTTCCCGAAGGAACTCTTCCTTAGTAACTTGAAGATTGGCTCGCAAGTCTTTGTCAACTGTGATATGAATCGACTGATGAAATGGATTCTTCCCAAAAATCCTCGTATTTCCTTTTCGGTTTGTGGCACCTATATTGCAGTAATGGCCTTTATCTTGGCGGGGTCTATCTTAATGCCCCGGTTGTTGACAAGAAATCCCAAAAGCTTAAGTGACGCCCCCAAATCCAAGTTACCTTAACCTCGGGTCTGGTGCATCATTGTGCCACTCATATATCAATCTAACAATAGCTTAATGCAGAATAATAAAATATTTATATTGATTTAACATAAATATTATCGTCCCAAGTCTCGAAACTAGATTTCGTAACTTGTAAATTCTACACTTATGATCAAGGTTGAATAAATACCATGATCCTTTACAATATCCCTTATGTGAACGCAAGGTTCAGATTCTGACTTTATTCAATCCCTGAATATACACAAAGTTATTCAACAACTATACATTCGTTATAAAAATGTCCTTTATACATCATCGTCATCCTATTACTTTACTATAACAAGTAACTAACAATATCACGTCTTAACTACTATAATAGATAACTTTCATTTTTAACTCAATGTTTACAAATCAAATTCACGTACATCATATACCGTCATCACAGCTAAATAATTACAATAAAAAAACTGTTAGCAACCTTCCTGTTTCCATGCGCCTCTAATCCTTATCATCACGATATCAAGATAATTACATTGCATCGTAAATCTGCAAAAGTTTTATTTTTGCAAGAATGGGCACGACAACTCAGCAAGAACTAACAGTTTTCACCTTTCATGCTTCACGTATCATACAAGTTTACATTTTATTTATGCATCATGATTCTCATAATATGCATCTTACTCATGCATTATAAATCTTATGCAATTCATCTATATATACGCATCATGCATCTCATAATATACTTCATGCATTTCACATTATATATTTACAATAATTCAAGTTCCACATAGAATAATATAGTCACATAATTGCACATCGTGCACAATTTAATCATGCTCGCATATACATAATGGCGAAAGATTTAGAAATCAAGTCATGTATATCAATACATTTAAACAAGTCAACAAGTTACTGAAAGAACTTACCTTAAGCGCTCCTTGCAAAAATTATGATAACTTGTCCTTCAAATATCCTACACAATTTATTTAACAATAAAATACCAATTAACCACTAAAAAGGCTTCATATAATGGTTTACAATATAACAACTCTTATTTCATATTGTTCGCGCATTATAAATAATAAACGCGATAAACACTAAAAACATCTCTCGACGTCACGTCGTTTGAAAATGTTACGACCCTTATCGTCATCCATTCTCATCGGTTTATACAAACCCCACTCTATATCTTATAATGTTCGTTTTATTTGACTCAAAACACTATTTAAATTCATTAACACTTTACACGACGTTTCGACATTTATACGCCACACGCCCGATTTGCCTCATTTGAATATGCTTAGCATGCTCATACATTGGGTTATAACACTCTATCATGTTTCATTATTATTAGAAACAAAATATTAAACAAGGTTATACACACTTGTTACGGCGTTATGACGTTTGCACGTCCGTATGCCACACTTGCCTATTCGAACGCCCAAGTGACACGCGATTGCGTACGCTTAGCACGCCCATTCGAATTGTCTAATACCCAATGGTTAACATTACGTATCATTATAAATTATAATAATCATGTTTTAGAACTTAGAACATTATTTAACATTGTCGGGAGCATTATACTTGCACATGCGTATGACCGACGACTACCGTTTGCACAATAGCCCTAAAAATGGTCAATTTCAAAATTTCTTCAGTTAGAAAATTTCAATTCTAATTAATGGATGTTGTAGGTTTATCTCTAAGCTTTCCGTATCATCTTGAATCGCCCAAATCCAAGTCCGTATGAGAAAGTTATGGCCATTTTTCCAACGGACGTCGAAGCTTAGTCGGGCAGCGCACACGCGGGCGGGCGGCACCAGGCGCACGGCGTGCAGCAGCGCGCACGCGCGGGCTCGCGGGGCCTTGGTGTGGGCGCGCAGGTGGCCTGATGGCCCTTGCCAGACATCGCGATTTTGACCTTCCTTCACTCCAATCCTCATAACTTCTTCTCTAGACCTTCAAATTGGTCCGTTCCGGACTCTATGGACTCCTAAGACATAGAACTACAACATATCAAAAATTCATAGCTACCCATTAACACTAACATGGCCAAATTTTAGGCCAAAGTATTAACTCATGCTTTATTTTTGGTGTTCTTAGTGTTCTTCACTAAAATCATCACCAAATCTTCATTTTTACACCTTATTGCTCTATTCCAGTTGGGTTAACTTTGTAACCCATGGAACTACAATATCATAACAACAAATAAATGAAACACATATGAAATCATAGCTACATAGTCCTCTAAAATTTATCCGAATGGTCTATTTGTCCAAAGTTCATTGTTGTAGACACCCAAATTTTGCGTTTCCTTCTACTAACCTTGACAGGAGGGCGAAATCGTCAATTGAACCAGCTTGCAGGAGCAAAAGAGCGGGCACAAGGGCGAGCGCCCGGCACCGTCGCAATGATTTGGGCAGCCCAAGTCGACGTGACAGCATGACCGTCCAAAGCAGGCATTTCCGAATGAGGTGGCACGTCTCCCGGAAGTTCCCGGACTGCGGAATACGAGCCTGTCAGCGAAAACCGACGTTGCGGTACGAAAATCGAGGCGTGGCACGAAAATCGAGAAAGTCAAGCCCGCCAGCCGCGGATAGATCTGCGGCCAAGTGGGTGCGCCAGCACGAAAACCGGGAAATCAGCACTCAGCAGCTGAGTGCGATGGGAGGCGTGCCAGCTGGCCAGCCGCAGATCCATCTGCGGCCAGCCGCAGATAGATCTGCGGCTGGCTCTGGCCAGCCTATTTAAGCCAGCTTCAGGCAGCATACAGGAGGTTCAGCAAATTTTGGAGAAGAAGAAGGAAAACAGCAAACAGCAGCACGGAATTTGAGAGAAAAATAGTAGATTTTGCAACAAAAATAGGAAGAAAAGAGAGGAAAAAGAGAGAAATTTTACTCCTTTAATTTTGATTGTATCAAATATATTTCTCATCCTATTCAAATACCAAGACTTCATCCTTTTTGAGATCATTTTGCAAGGTAAAAATTCCTTTTGTTATAACAATTCATATCATCTTATTTGCTTAGATGGGATGTAGTTTTCATGTATATTGTTGAACAATCATGGATTATGGATTATTAGGGAGGGTTCCATCGGAACAAAGTTCTTCCTAATAACCCGAGGATATCCAATTGATAAAATTTCTAGCTTGTTTGTGATAATTTATTGGGTGTAATTTATTTAGATTGTCATTTCCGGATATCATGGTATATTAGATAAACCCGGGTTGGTTAGTTATGTAATATTCATTTTGTAGGCATGTATTAATCTCGTGTGAGCCTAGGAATGCGACCCCGAGGTCCAAATCCGATGATGGACGTTTTGATGTATGTGATAGATTCAAGATGCTCGTTTTGTAACATGTAACCTTTGGGCCTTAAAACGACGCCAAGGCGGGAATCGTGTTTAAGGCCCCGAAATAGTGAAATTTGTGATTGTTGGCGTTCGGGGATATTTTGATGGCTTACATGCCCATGAATAGCCCCGACGCGTGTTTATGCTCGATTCGATTTATGACACGAAATTGATTTCAAAGCTAAATGATAAGATTTTCATAAAAATCAAGCAAAGTAGGATATTAGAATCACGAGGTTAAAATTTGAGAAATGTTAATGAATGTCGATTCCTATCTAACGAGGGAGCTAAAGAAAGATCGTTTTCCAAAACACCACACAAAAATGATTTTGTAAATAAGTAACGTTTTATTAAATCTTTGTGCATAGGGTGAAAGAGATCCTAGAAATTGCCCGATCGTTCCACGAAAGCAATGTATAGATCTCGATTCCTATTTTGACGAAGGTTTAAAATTCTTCCTTTGCCAAAACGACATTTAATGAAAATCTCATAGTTTTGGATAATTAAAACCAAACCTTTCTCATAAAGAATAAAGCTTTCTCGGGTATACCGAAAAGACATTCCGAAGCATACTCAAATTAAAACACGATTTTCCCTAAAATCCAAATGACTCTTTCATACAAACTCACCACAACATTCACATAGGCACACACACACACACGCGCGCACCTACATACACATATTCATGAATTAAAGGATAGGAAAGCATTAAGATTGCGGTAACCGTGTTTCACGGAAGTCGAGGGGTGCCTAACACCTTCCCCTCACTTAAGCAAGCCCCCGAACTCTATGAATCTCGATTCGCAGACCAATTAATTCGGAGTCACATATGAGCCAGCGATTTATAAAATACGAAAACTCGGATGAGTTGGTACATCCATTTCAAATATACCAACTGGCGACTCTGGTTAATTGGCTCATCAAAAAAAAAAAACGATCTTTCAAAACCCCGTCGACATCAATGCCGACCTTTTCCAAACGTCATCTAAATCAAAAGGCTAAAATTGGAAAAGACTAGAAACCGCAAACCCGGCGTCGACAGCTGGCGACTCTGCTGGGGACATTAGATGGCTTAAGCCGCGTCAGGTCTTGATGCTATCCTATCCTTTAAAATTTATAAATGTGTATGTGTATGCGACATTTTGACTTTTTTTATTGTTGTGTGAATGTGTGTTGTTGTCCAATGAATGAATGATTGAATGGATTTGTTTTACTTTAAAGTAATCATTTGCATACGGTGAGGACGATGAATGTGAATGTATGTTGAGAGAGTACCTCCTCCTGAGGCGAACCCGTCGGTTGCTTATTACTGGACTCGATGGGGCTGCTCCCCGGAGATGGCTCAGGAAACGCACCACTCAAATCCGCTCCAATCGAAAGGGCTCAAACGAGTAGATTGCGAAGATTTGGGAACCTTCATGCCGAAAAGCCCGTGAGAGTAACCCTAGGATAGGTCAGCCTCTGATTAACCCAACGCAGGATAAGTCTCTTCATGCCCTTTTACGTTTCTGCGCATAAATGCCATAATTCCATTGCAACATATTCATATATGCTTCCCCTTTATGTCAAAAGAAAATACTAACTTCTGTGTTTTGCAGGGAACGACACGGGAAGCATAAATCATATCTAGCATGTATTTTTTTCAATAAAGAACCGCTAATGAGTTGTTTTGCAGAAAAAGATTAAAAAACCCAAAAACACACAAAAAGTTACGGTTTTAGCATGCATCCATTCTTTCATTTCCCCAAGACTAAACTTCGAACCGTTGTTTCGCAGGATTGCTCCTCAAACCCGTTCGCAGTCTAAGAAAGCCCAGGTCTCTACATCTGAAATGGCTGATCTTCCTAACCATAATTCCATATCTCGGGAGGAGTTTGATGACTTCAAAAAACAGATGATGGAAATGGCCACAATGTTAAAGGAACAGTTCTTAATCAGACAAGATCCGGTAAACCAGGGATCGCATAATATTCCACCACCAGGGGATGATCAGAATCCTCCTAAAAATGGTACAAACTTGCTTAAAGAGGACCAACCCCGACTCAAGGACGAACCAGTCATCCCGAAGGCCGCTCCCATACATAGCAGGACAGTGATTACTATCCCAGAAGAGGGGGACAATGACGACCTTCGGAGAAAAATGAAACACATGGAGGAGACCATCCAATCTCTAAGGGGCATAGGCTCCCTGGGCAGGGTTAATTATTCGGATCTATGTGTTTTCCCCGGAGCCAGATATCCAGAAAAGTTCAAAGTTCCCGAGTTTGAAAAGTATAATGGAAAGGGAGACCCCTATACACACTTGAAAATATACATTGGAGAACTCGGGTCTTATGCCGAGGACGAGGGGTTAAGAATGCAACTATTCCAGAAAAGCTTAACAGGGGAGGCAAGAATCTGGTATGCCCGCCTCGACAACGCCCGAATCCACAACTGGGAGGAATTGGCCCATACCTTCTTAACCCAATACAGCTTTCAGGCCCAGATGGCTCTTGACAGGTACCAAATGACAAAGGTTAAAAAATAGCCTAGGGAGTCCTTCAGGGAATATGCGCAAAGATGGAGGGGCATGGCCGCACAGGTAACCCCCCCGATGAGCGAATCAGAGATGGTAATGACCTTTGTAGACATTCAGGAGGCACCGTATTATGAGAGGGTCATCTCGGGGATTGGAAGACCTTTTGCTGAAATGATTAAACATGGAGAGATGGTAGACATGGGGTTGAAGTCGGGTAAAATCCGGGATCTTACTGCTTTAGAAACTGCTGCCGAGCAAATACAGAATGGAAACTATGGCAGCACTTCCCGGAGGGTCCAAAAGAAAAAGGAAGAGGATGTTTCCCTCATCTTACAGGGGTCATCCAGAAAAACAGAAAGTCATCTTCCGGTTCAGGTACAGAGGGGAGGGCCATCCCGACAGCCAAACATCGCAGATCAAAGGGCAGAGGGGCGAAGAAGATATGAGGCTTCGCAGAATCGAGTATTCACCCCGCTCGGGGAGCCGCTTGAACGGGTATTAGCGGTATTAGTAGCCCAAAAGAAAATAGTTGGTCTGGCACCACCAAGTGACCCAAAGGGTAGAAGGTTTGACCCGAGCAAACGATGTGCATACCACTCCAGTTCCCCTGGCCATGATACACAAGATTGCTGGACGTTGAAGCATCGAATCCAAAACATGATAGACAGTGGGGAAATTGTGGTGGAACAACCGGACTCCCCGAATGTTAAAGCAAATCCCCTGCCAAGACATGATGGAGGGGGAGTTAATGCGACGGAGGCAAGTGAGGCTGGGGAGCCGCCAAGGTTGAACTATGTGCAGAAAGTTGAGGAGATGATAAATGTGATACATGACCATGGGAGTGCGAGGGTAACGCCCATCAAGTTGATAGGGGTAAGTACGAATAACATAGAGGGACCTATCAAGTTGACAGCTCCGAGGCCCATCATTTTTGCTGCAAGGCCACAACTCCCTATCAGTAGTCTGAAGACTGTACCCTGGAATTATGGGGGAATACCAGAGGAAGCGGCCAGTTGTGCTTCCGTGACGACCAAGGGGAACCCCTTATATCTTCCCGGGCGAGTCCTTGAGAGCCAAAGGAGAAAAAATGAAGAGGTTTCCGAGGAAAGGGCCATAGAGTTTTTGAAAAGGATGGATCACCCAGAAATGAGGGGGATCCAGATTTTAAATGAGGAATCAACCCTAACATCAGTCATGGACTTGGTGTTGTCATCCAGTGAGCATTGCAAAGCCCTGATGAAGGTTCTGGAGGAGGCATTTGTGCCCAAAGAAATTAGTGAGGAGGGTTTCGGCCGACTGGTAGGCCACTTGTTGGAAACCGATGCAATATCCTTTACGGATGAAGACATTCCCAAAGAGGGAAGGGGGCACCGAAAACCGCTACACATTGCAGTAATCTCCTCAGGATATGTCATGAATGGGGTACTGATCGACGGGGGATCGGCATTGAATATATGTCCTCTCAGTACGCTGAAGAAAATGAACGTCAGTCCCAAACGCCTGCGGGCCAGTCATGTGGTGGTTCGGGCTTTTGACGGATCCCGGAGGGACACCATCGGAGAGATTGAATTGCCAGTGGAGATAGGACCCTGTACTTTTGATATCTCCTTCCAAGTCCTGGATATCACGGCAAGCTACAACCTGCTGTTAGGGAGGCCGTGGATACACATGGCCGGGGCAGTTCCTTCCACGCTCCACCAACAAATCAAGTTGATCATCGATGGGAATCTGGTAACAATCTCGGCCGAATGTGATGACCCTTCTCCTCCCAGGAGTGGCCTACCAGTAATCAATGTGGATGAGTCAGCGGCGCCTGCCAGCTTTCAAGCACTAGAGATTAGCACTCCCCATTATAGATGCCTGGGAGCTCCAGCTGTGAAACCAAGGGTCTCTCCGGAACTCACCTTTGTGGCAAAGGAAATGATTAAAATGAACTTCCAACCTGGGCAGGGACTAGGGAGAAGCAGTCAGGGAATCACCGAGCCCATCCACCTACCACAGCAGATAGGCAAAGCAGGATTGGGATACCATGTGGGCGCAGTACGAGGACACCGTCAGGGTGCGACTCCGATTCTACTAGTTGGCAGTCCAGCGACCAGAGCTGACAATGAGCAGGGGATCAGCGGACCTGTGATTGGGGCAGGGAGTGGAGAGTTAACCCCCACACATAGTGAGTCGGCCCGGAGGGAAAGTTTCCTGCAGGAGGTCGCAAAGGAGTTTGAAACCAAATGCTACATCCCCGGACAATCAACAAGCAGTAAGGAGGGGACGAATGTTATCGCGCCACCGGGAGCCCAACAAGTTGTGCCTGTCATCGATTGGGCAGGGCTGATTATTCCTGGAAAAGATATGGAGAAGGATTCAGGCGACGTATCCGTAATCATCAGGGAGGTGTCCGATGTGAGGCCCTCCTTTATCCAGCGCATTCCAGCTGACCTGACCATCGACAATTGGACCCAGAAACCCGTGATATCCAAACAGGGGTAAAACTCGACGTCAGGGTGATTGACCCCAGATGATGGGGGAATGAAGAAGTTTATTTTTGTTGTTGTTTTAATTCTGCATCATTATGTCGTTCCTTCTTGTTATTTGAAAATGCGATCATCGTGAAAAAATGATTTATATATGACAAGTATTTTGTTTCATGTCAGGTGTACCAATTTGAGTAATCCTTGCCTAACAAATGGTCTTTCAAATTTGAATGATGATTATGATTTTGACATTGAGCTGGATTTCGATTTAATGGGCATTGAACAAGATGAGACAGATTACGACGACGCACCTGACGAGATCAAGGGATGGGTCGAGGATAAACCCAAACCCAACTTGGACCAAACCATCACCATTGATATTGGAACCCCTGACCAGCCAAAGGAACTCAAAATGGGGACGGACCTTACCCCCAGCCAAAAAGTCGAAATGACTAAGTTGCTTAAACAATATGAGGATGTCTTCGCCTGGTCTCATGAGGATATGATTGGTTTGTCCACCGACATTGTGGTACACCGATTACCCATCAAGGAGGGTTTCAGGCCTGTCAAGCAGAAACTGAGGAAGTTGAAACCGGAGTGGAGTTTAAAGGTGAAGGAAGAGATCATCAAGCAGTTCAGGGCGGGAATCATTATGGTATCTACTTACCCGGAATGGCTATCCAATGTAGTCCCGGTGGCTAAGCCTGGAGGAAAGGTGAGGGTATGTATAGACTACAGAGATCTAAACAAGGCCAGTCTCAAGGATAACTTCCCGGTGCCTTTCATACACATCCTGGTAGATAACACAGCCCAGTACGAAATGTATTCTTTTGTGGATTGCTTTGCGGGGTATCATCAGATAATGGTGGCGGAAGAAGACCGGGAAAAGACCGCATTCATCACCCCCTGGGGCACTTTCTGCTATAGACGACTGGCTTTCGGTCTCACAAATGCAGGGGCTACTTATCAGAGAGCCATGATGGCCTTGTTCCACGATATGATGCACAATGAGATAGAGGTCTATGTGGATGACATTATCGTGAAATCGAAGGTAGAATCCGATCATATAATTCATCTCAAAAAGCTATTCGATCGGCTCAGAAAGTATAATTTGAAGCTCAATCCAGCCAAGTGCGCTTTCGGAGTCCAGTCGGGTAAGCTCTTGGGTTTCCTGGTTAGTGATCGGGGCATTGAGTTGGACCCAGCAAAGATTAAGGCCATTGTGGATATGCCGGCACCTCACACAGAAAAGGAGATAAGAGGATTCCTCGGGAGGATAAACTTTATCAGCCGTTTTATATCCCACTTGACGACCACATGTGAGCCGATTTTTAGACTGTTAAGAAAAGGGGTGTCCCAAGAATGGAATGAGCAATGTCAAAAGGCGTTTCAGACCATTAAAAAGCAATTGACTGAGGCACCAGTGCTGGTACCCACCCCGAAGGACGGGATCCCTCTGTTCATGTACATATCGGTCAATGCCATTGCGATGGGATGCATGCTGGGACAGAAAAATGAGGCGGGTAAGGAGCAGGCCATCTATTACCTCAGCAAAAGATTTAGCCAATGTGAGCAGAATTACACTCCCATCGAGAAGACTTGTTGTGCTCTGGCCTGGGCGGCAGGGAGATTACAGCACTACCTCCATGGGCATACAACGTACCTGATATCAAGAATGGATCCCTTGAAATATATTTTTGAAAGACCCATGCTGAATTGTCGATTATCCAGATGGCAGTTAATCTTACAACAGTTTGACATGGTGTACGTAACCCAGAAGGCCATGAAAGGGCAGGGAATTGCAGATCAGTTGGCAGAGGCCCCAACGGGAGGGATGGAGCCGTTAGAAACCCCTCTCCCGGGCGAGGATATATTCTGGGTATCGCGCGAAAAATGTGATGACGAGGGACAATTCTGGAAGCTGTATTTTGATGGTGCCATGAATGCCGAGGGGGCAGGAGCCGGAGCGGTCCTAGTCTCTATCACCGGAGAACAATATCCCGTGGCCACCAAGCTTCGTTTCAGCAATTCGAACAACACCGCTGAATACGAAGGGTGTATCTTGGGACTCCGATTGGCCCGCGACATGGGAGTGAGAAGACTAGCGGTGTTCGGGGATTCAGAATTGGTAATCAGACAAGCAATCGGGGTATACAACACTAAGGAGCTTCGGTTACTTCCATACCATCGTTGTGTCACCCAGCTTATGCAAGAGTTCGAAGATATCGCCTTCCGCCATATTCCTCGGGGACGAAATGATTTTGCCGATGCATTGGCGACTTTGGCTTCCTTAATCCACGTGATCAAGAGTCGGGACAGTCCACAGATTGAGATCACCGTACAGAATGCCCCGGCATATGAGGAAAATGTGGCAGTGTTATCAAATGAGGTGGTGTTGACGAGGCAGCCCTGGTATCACGACATAAGGGAATATCTGAGAGACAGATCCCTTCCCGATCAGGCAAATCGGACTGAAAGGATGAGAATTCAAAAGATGGCGATGAAGTTTTACCTGAGTGGCGATTCACTTTACAAAAGGGATGCCGGGTTGGGACTGTTGCAATGCGTAGACGAAACGCAATCCCAAAGGATTATGAATGAAATCCATGGCGGGGTGTGTGGGCCACATATGAGTGGACCGATGTTGGCCAAAAAGATCTTGAGGACAGGGTATTATTGGTTAACGCTGAAAGCCGATTGCGATGATCATGTCAAACGATGTTATCAATGTCAGGCGCACGGTAATATGATCCATACGCCTCCCAATGAACTGCATTGTATGACCTCCCCGTGGCCATTTTCGATGTGGGGAATGGATGTAATCGGACCGATAGAGCCCAAAGCAAGCAACGGGCATCGATTCATCTTCGTCATGATCGATTATTTCACCAAATGGGTAGAGGCAGCTTCTTTCCCTAAAGTAACTCAGGAGGTCATCGTCAGCTTCATCAGGAATAATGTCATTTGCCGATATGGGCAACCTGAGGTTGTAGTCTCCGACAATGCCAAGAATTTAAACAACGCCCTCATGAAAGGACTGTGTGACCAGTTCAAGATTAAGCATCTCAATTCCGTCATTTACCGTCCCAAAATGAATGGGGCAGTGGAGGCGGCCAATAAGAACATCAAGAAGATCATGGCAAAAATGTCTGCTAATCATCGGGGATGGCCAGATCTGTTACCCCTCACCTTGCTGGCATACCGAACATCAACGCGTACTTCTACAGGGGCAACCCCTTACGCTTTGGTGTATGGAATGGAGGCTGTTTCTACCAGTCGAGGTTGAGATGGCGTCCCTCAGAATAGTGATCGACGCTCAGATAAGCGAAGAGGATTGGATGCAAAGTCGATATGACCAATTGGCCCTGATTGATGAAAGGAGAGTGGCTGCCATTTGGCATGGTCAGCTATATCAACAGAGGATCTCTCGATCGTACGATAAAAAGATAAGACTTCGGAAGTTCAAGGAAAACGATTTGGTGTTGAAAAGAGTCATGCATTGTCAAGACGAGGCCAAGGGGAAGTTTGCCCCGAACTGGGAGGGGCCATTTGTGATCAAGAAAGTACTATCCGGAGGGGCCCTCATATTGCAAGAAATGGATGGTGAGGTATTTCCACAACCCCTAAACTCTGACTCGGTGAAGCGGTTCTACGCTTAAATCATCAGTTCCTTTTTCCCCTGACAGCGAACTACGTAGGACCTGATCTTCCAACTTGTGGGGGTACGTAGGCAGCCATCATGGCGCGGTCCGATCCTTTAAAAATAATCCTTTCCCTGACCAAAACCAATTTTCGATAGCCAGATAAAACCTTCCTACACCCTCAAAACCTTCCCGAAACCAACTGCCTAACCAGTTTCATCCCAGAATACATACCCTGATCCAACCCAAACAGTTATCCAAAATCTGAGATTCAATCCGACGAAATCAAAGGTGTGCGGCAATATCTGTCAAATCTCCATCAGGTCTTGAGGAAAGAAAGAAGGCGAAATGTCAAAATCATGGTCAGTTGGATAAAATGATGATCCAATGGAAGGCAATGATACGACAAAAGGGGGAAAATGACTAAATTTAAATGCATGTCTATATATATAAGTCGCTTTATTACAAGATTTCTCTTTCAATAACTGATGAAACCAACATAGTATATGCAGGAAATAAAATAATCTACAAATCTGAAACTAGCCGAAGCAGGATGGACAGGGTGGTGGATAGATCTGAAGCATCAGCATCTCCTGCAATCTGCTGCCCCATCATATCAATACGATCCATTAAAGCAGTAGCTCGGCTGACAGTCCCAAAATGAGCATCTACCACTGCCCTGGTCTGAAATACAATGGCCTCTCTATCAGCAATGGCAGCATCTCTAGCCCGAATGGCCTCATCTCTCTCGGCAAGGGCGGCATCCCTCTCGGCTTCAGTAGTAATCAGGGCCAGGCGGAGTCGGGAATCCTCAGCAACCCGACTCGGGGCAGAATCGACTAAGATGGGATGGTCTGTTGTATCTTCTGGGAAAATCACTCCAGAGTCATCAAAGGCCCCTGTCCGACTCAAACTAGCCGAATCCAAGTCTCCTCGCAACCACTGTGCGTAGACAAATGTCTGGATGTGACAGCTCGCACTATGTTCGGCAAAGATCCTGCGATCCCAAAGCTCGTATACCTGCAATAGATCCCTCTCTGTACAGGACGATATAAGGAATCGGTATGCGGCGGCACCCGCGAAGGGGTGTAAATCCTGTATCTGATCAAACTGCCCCATAACTGCCAGGGGATGATAGGTCGTCACGCCCCTCAACCCAGCAATGGGGATGAAAATCCAGGTCAGGCACATGGGTCAAGAAAACGAATGAAGGAGCAATAGCCCGAGTAGACCAATAGATGAAAGGGATCCTCGATGACCGACAGAAATGCTGTCCAGGAGACCGCATCCGTGCAGCTCACGGGACGAAACGGAAACTGCGCGGCTATGTTGTGACTGAAGCAAAACCCTCGGCGGCGGAAATGGCCGATGGGACTAAGATGACTCATGAACCATATGTACAACAAGGTCGAGCTCCCTCTGAAGAATCTCCCTCGGAAGGACTGGCAATATGTGGCCGACATATAGGTATCCGCCAATATCATGGGGAGAATGGTGTGATCCTCCTGAAGGGCCCTAATGGCCGCAACAATCCGCATGTCCAAGTGATCGGATCCTGAAGGCAAATACAAAACTGAGATGACACAGGCCATCAGAACGCCCACTCTCAAGGCATCCCAGCGCTCCTCGAACACGGAAAAATCACCGAGGAAAAGACGGAAACTGTCAGGTGAGCCAAATCGGTCAATCAAGAATTGAAGAGGAACCATATGGTCTGATGTGATTACCGGTAATAAGACAGCCCTCCGCAAACCGGTAAAAGTCAAGAATTGACGGCGCATGGAACCAACGGTAACCCTAGCACAGGGACCATCCAACGGCAGGCCGGTGAAAGCGAGCATACTCCTCAAGGGTGGGGGTCAGCTCTACTGTCCCAAACCTAAACACCTGACGGGCAGGGGCCCAATGGCTCAGAAGACCATCCACAAAACCCGCTGGCACCTGAAAGGTCAGTAAGGACCATGAATGTCCCAAAAGACCATCTGCGATAATCCTGTCTGCCGGCAGTAAACTGTCCAACCAGCGGAAGAGGCTGCCAATCAACCCTGTGGGAGGAATGGAATCCAAACGAACCACGGCATCCGAGGACGACATCTGTGAAAAAATAGTATCAAAAAGACTGTACAGGGGTCATTCTCTATCCATAAATAAAAGAGCATGCATCATACAGTTAATAATAAACCAGGTGAATCCCATAAAAATGAAAAAGAAAACTGTGCATAAATGAATAAATGAGTTCAGTACATAGTGCATAAATGAAAAAGAAATCTAAGCAGGTGCTGATACAAAAGACCCTATCCTATCCTGGTCTAAATAAAATCAGTATCATCTATGAAAGCAGGATCCTCGAACTGATCCCCTGGAGTCGTCGAGCTCGGTGGACCAAAGTTCATATCAGGGATGTAGGGATGCGCTGTGGCATCAGATGAACTCGGGCCTGCATCATAACCTGCACCGTAAGGATCGTAGGTGTAAGCCTCCTCCGGGGCCCGGCCCAACCCCCGAATAAACAGCGACAACTGATCTACCTGACGGGTCAATGAGGCGATCTGCTCAGCGTGGGTAGGGGTCCGAACACAGGCAGCCCAATCGGTCATCGTCACCGAGCCTGGAACCATATCTCCAAGGAAGAAAGTGGCCCGAGTCTGAGGACCGATGGTACGGGGCACCCACCATGTACGGAATGCATCACTCGTAGTGGGACCCGTGGAAAGCATCCGACCGTCCTCCCCGGCAAGCATGATCTCCGAGGGCTGAGAATCCAGCGGCCAGAAAGTAGTGAAGGAAAGGGAGTGCGGGATGCGGATCTCCCCGGTGACGCATCTGAATGCGCGCTCTCCCAGATACATCACCCAGCCTCCAACACTCTGCAAAGTGAGGCGACGGGTGGAAAGCTCGAACTCTGGGCCGGAAGGATGCCCGTCGGCAAACCCCACAGTCAGATGCTCGGAGAGGTAGGGAATCCAGACGACATCGGCAGCCGTGATCAACTCCAGCTGAATACGACAATGTGCAAAGCTGCCCGACACGGGGACCTCCTCCAGAGTACTGTGATGCCATCGCCGACCCCGAGGATAAGTGTCCGGGCCCAGAGTAGTGATAGGCCTCAGACATGGCAGCCGCTCGTAAGCCCAGAACTGTGAATAGAAACAAGGCAAGGCATGAGTCACTATCAAATACAGAAAAGAGATGAAAGGAAAAGAAATACAGTAAGAGAGAGGAGGAGGGGACTCACCAACAGAAAATGGTAGAAGCCGAGCCAGGCATCAGTCTGTCCCTCTGAGCGTAGACGCATGCCATGGAGGAAATAGGCAAAGGTGAATGACCCCCAGTCATAGTCACTGATGCGATGAATGGTGGAGGAGTTGTTCCCTAGGAAACAACCCCTCATGATGGTCAGGAACAGGCGTCGTAGCAGAATGTCCCTGGTGCCCTGATCCGCGGGAATGGGCAGTGCGTACAGACCCCCGACTGCATCGACTGCCAAGGCACCGGATCGGATACTGCGGGCCTTAAAGACCCGGTCCTCAGCAGCGAAGCCCAGCAAAGCTCGAACCTCCGCAGGAGTAATATCAAGATCCAAGGGGACGCGGGACCCGGTAAACTCAATGCCGGTAATGTACCTCCAGTCCCATGGGGTCAACACGACCTCGCAGTCGAGGAGATGAAGAGACTGCGTCTGGTGGAACCATCGCTCGGATAAAGCCCTCATGTAACCCCAGGGGCACTGCCGGGGAATGATGGTAAAGAAGTGACGAAAGCCCCAAGAATCCACCACCGCCCGGTAGTCACTGTGCAAAGCCGTGTAAAGGGAGTAGATGTTGAACCAGTTGCCCCTCGGCTGAGTAAACTCGGGTACCTGGGGCAATCACCAATGGGTCAGTCCGGATAAAAGGAGAATGGGAGAAATTGAGAATAAAATCAGAATAGAACCGAATATACCTCGTTAGCCGCGAGAGATGCCGAGGGATGACGACTGAGATCCCGACCCAATAGATCGGGGATCTGCACAGATGCGCCAGACGAGGCACTATGAGGAGCTGGAGCCGGTGTGCTGGAGGATGGTCTCTCTGCCGCGACCTCCGGAGGAGCAACCTCCTCAACGTCCGGGTGATCAGGACGGATGACAGACTCCGCCAAGCGACGAGCCTGACGGGTACGAGGGGGAATAGGGGCAGGTGCAGCCCTACGACGGCGAACACCCGAAGTCCGAGAGGCGGAGGAGCTACTGGGCGCATCACGATCCATAGCTGGAATAGAACGGGCGAGAAAGAAGGTAAGTTTCCTTTTAAAATTATGTAATGAACATTCTAAATTTCTAGCCTCATCATATGATTAATGCAACATGATGCATTTTAAAAAAAAAAAAAAAAAAAAAAAAAAAAAAAAAAAAAAAAATCGGCACAGTTCCGTTTGTAAATTGAACATCCCAGGCACAAGCCAAACGCGTTTTCCATCAATCAAAGCCTCAAACAGATTTAAATTGCATTCATATATGTAATTACAGCATGTAATGCATGATTTTATTGCAGAAAAGGAATAACAATATGTGGGACCGCCTCATGAACATAAAATAGGACTCACATAGTTGATACATAGCATGTATATATGATGGTACATTACATAGCATTGTAAAGCATACATTTTATCGCTAAACATGCAAATAGTCAAATGTACAGCAAAACATTGACGGAATTGAAAAGTGACCGGTCAAAGTGTTACCTGTAGCGCGTAGATCGATCCTACCGGAACAGTTTTTGCAGGAAGGATGGAAAAATCGACAAAGAAGCCCTCGCGAACAAGAAAAATCGAGAGAATCTCTTTGGATTACAAGTTGAAAGTGACAGATCTGGAGGAGCCGCGTTGGATTTAAGGCCCGATCATGGCCGCAGATCCATCTGCGGCTGGCCGCAGATCCATCTGCGGCTGGCCCTGGTGGGTCCCACCTTGCTCCCTTGCAGCCATTTGACGTGCTGAAGTGAAAAGTTTACGAGATGGGTGACCGGCGACGATACCCGGCCCCGACATGACGATCGACCGGCGACGATAACCGGCGATCACGAGATGGATGACCGGCGACGATAACCGGCTCCGACAAGATAACCGACCGGCGACGATAACCGGAGGTTACGAGATGGGGGACCGGCGACGATACCCGGCCCCGGCATGACGATCGACCGGCGACGATAACCGGCGATCACGAGATGGATGTCCGGCGACGATAACCGGCTCCGACGGATAACCAACCGGCGACGATAACCGGAGGTTACGAGATGGGTGACCGGCGACGATACCCGGCCCCGACATGACGATCGACCGGCGACGATAACCGGCGATCACGAGATGGATGTCCGGCGACGATAACCGGCTCCGACAGATAACCAACCGGCGACGATAACCGGGGGTTACGCGATGGGTGACCGGCGACGATACCCGGCCCCGACATGACGATCGACCGGCGACGATAACCGGCGATCACGAGATGGATGACCGGCGACGATAACCGGCTCCGACAAGATAACCAACCGGCGACGATAACCGGGGGTTACGAGATGGGTGACCGGCGACGATACCCGGCCCCGACATGACGATCGACCGGCAACGATAACCGGCGATCACGAGATGGATGACCGGCGACGATAACCGGCTCCGACAGATAACCAACCGGCGACGATAACCGGGGGTTACGAGATGGGTGACCGGCGACGATACCCGGCCCCGACATGACGATCGACCGGCGACGATAACCGGCGATCACGAGATGGATGACCGGCGACGATAACCGGCTCCGACAAGATAACCAACCGGCGACGATAACCGGGGGTTACGAGATGGGTGACCGGCGACGATACCCGGCCCCGACATGACGATCGACCGGCGACGATAACCGGCGATCACGAGATGGATGACCGGCGACGATAACCGGCTCCGACAAGATAACCGACCGGCGACGATAACCGGAGGTTACGAGATGGGTGACCGGCGACGATACCCGGCCCCGACATGACGAGTCGACCGGCGACGATAACCGGCGATCACGAGATGGATGTCCGGCGACGATAACCGGCTCCGACAGAGGACCGACCGGCGACGATAACCGGGGGTTACGCGATGGGTGACCGGCGACGATACCCGGCCCCGAACGAGACGATAGATTGAAGGAGTGAACCCAAAGACTAACGAACACGGTCAAGGGGTTGATACATTGACACTCTTACGAATGTCTTGCATGCATTGCATCTTATGTTGCATCATAAGCTATATGTGTGAGGACATCATGTATGCACTGTCATTCTTACACACTGTCATTCATGCATCGAGTGTCTATTCTTTATCCTGTTCATTTCATTTATCATTTCATAAACATGATAAAGAGGGGCAGCTGTAGACACCCAAATTTTGCGTTTCCTTCTACTAACCTTGACAGGAGGGCGAAATCGTCAATTGAACCAGCTTGCAGGAGCAAAAGAGCGGGCACAAGGGCGAGCGCCCGGCACCATCGCAATGATTTGGGCAGCCCAAGTCGACGTGACAGCATGACCGTCCAAGGCAGGCATTTCCGAATGAGGTGGCACGTCTCCCGGAAGTTCCCGGACTGCGGAATACGAGCCTGTCAGCGAAAACCGACGTTGCGGTACGAAAATCGAGGCGTGGCACGAAAATCGAGAAAGTCAAGCCCGCCAGCCGCGGATAGATCTGCGGCCAAGTGGGTGCGCCAGCACGAAAACCGGGAAATCAGCACTCAGCAGCTGAGTGCGATGGGAGGCGTGCCAGCTGGCCAGCCGCAGATCCATCTGCGGCCAGCCGCAGATAGATCTGCGGCTGGCTCTGGCCAGCCTATTTAAGCCAGCTTCAGGCAGCATACAGGAGGTTCAGCAAATTTTGGAGAAGAAGAAGGAAAACAGCAAACAGCAGCACGGAATTTGAGAGAAAAAATAGTAGATTTTGCAACAAAAATAGGAAGAAAAGAGAGGAAAAAGAGAGAAATTTTACTCCTTTAATTTTGATTGTATCAAATATATTTCTCATCCTATTCAAATACCAAGACTTCATCCTTTTTGAGATCATTTTGCAAGGTAAAAATTCCTTTTGTTATAACAATTCATATCATCTTATTTGCTTAGATGGGATGTAGTTTTCATGTATATTGTTGAACAATCATGGATTATGGATTATTAGGGAGGGTTCCATCGGAACAAAGTTCTTCCTAATAACCCGAGGATATCCAATTGATAAAATTTCTAGCTTGTTTGTGATAATTTATTGGGTGTAATTTATTTAGATTGTCATTTCCGGATATCATGGTATATTAGATAAACCCGGGTTGGTTAGTTATGTAATATTCATTTTGTAGGCATGTATTAATCTCGTGTGAGCCTAGGAATGCGACCCCGAGGTCCAAATCCGATGATGGACGTTTTGATGTATGTGATAGATTCAAGATGCTCGTTTTGTAACATGTAACCTTTGGGCCTTAAAACGACGCCAAGGCGGGAATCGTGTTTAAGGCCCCGAAATAGTGAAATTTGTGATTGTTGGCGTTCGGGGATATTTTGATGGCTTACATGCCCATGAATAGCCCCGACGCGTGTTTATGCTCGATTCGATTTATGACACGAAATTGATTTTCAAAGCTAAATGATAAGATTTTCATAAAAATCAAGCAAAGTAGGATATTAGAATCACGAGGTTAAAATTTGAGAAATGTTAATGAATGTCGATTCCTATCTAACGAGGGAGCTAAAGAAAGATCGTTTTCCAAAACACCACACAAAAATGATTTTGTAAATAAGTAACGTTTTATTAAATCTTTGTGCATAGGGTGAAAGAGATCCTAGAAATTGCCCGATCGTTCCACGAAAGCAATGTATAGATCTCGATTCCTATTTTGACGAAGGTTTAAAATTCTTCCTTTGCCAAAACGACATTTAATGAAAATCTCATAGTTTTGGATAATTAAAACCAAACCTTTCTCATAAAGAATAAAGCTTTCTCGGGTATACCGAAAAGACATTCCGAAGCATACTCAAATTAAAACACGATTTTCCCTAAAATCCAAATGACTCTTTTATACAAACTCACCACAACATTCACATAGGCACACACACACACACGCGCGCACCTACATACACATATTCATGAATTAAAGGATAGGAAAGCATTAAGATTGCGGTAACCGTGTTTCACGGAAGTCGAGGGGTGCCTAACACCTTCCCCTCACTTAAGCAAGCCCCCGAACTCTATGAATCTCGATTCGCAGACCAATTAATTCGGAGTCACATATGAGCCAGCGATTTATAAAATACGAAAACTCGGATGAGTTGGTACATCCATTTCAAATATACCAACTGGCGACTCTGGTTAATTGGCTCATCAAAAAAAAAAACGATCTTTCAAAACCCCGTCGACATCAATGCCGACCTTTTCCAAACGTCATCTAAATCAAAAGGCTAAAATTGGAAAAGACTAGAAACCGCAAACCCGGCGTCGACAATTGTTTTTCATGTTCTTCATCCTCCTTAAGCATAGGTACAAATTTTCTTGCTTGTTTGGTTCCACTTTAACGTTATTAATGGCTTACAAGGTGTCTTGTTAACATTATTAAGCAACCACAACCAACAATAACAACCAACAATTTCTAGAAAATCAATCTCAGGCATAAAAGCTTCAAGAACTCAAAAATGGAGGAAATGGATTGCGGTTTGCTTACCTCTTGCTATTTTTGATTCTAGATAGCCTGGAGCTTGCTAGAGCTCCCCTCTTCTTCCTTGCTCCCCTTCCCAAGCTCCTCCTTCTTCCTCTCTTCTTTCTTCTTCCTCTTGAGCCCCTTCCTCTCTTCTTCTTCTTCCTTCGTACATTTTCTGCAGATTTTTTTCTTCTTCTTCCATACTCTCCTTCTTCTTCTACAACTCTTCTTTTTCTATCAATTTGCTAGCAATGAACTGAAGCTAGACTTGGAATGAATTAGGAGAAGATAGCTTGGGAGAATAAAGGCTTCGGGAGGGTGAATGGGTTGTACACCCGAGCACTTGAGAATTGATTTGAGAGGAATGCCTCTCCTTTTGGAAATCCCATGCATGGTTAATAGTGAATGGCCAACATGTTGTCGGCACTACCATCTCCCTCTTCTCTAATTGGCTTACTGAAAACTAGGCTCAATATGATTTGTTGGAGGTTAAATGCCTCCCCAATTAATCTGAATATACACAAAAATATATCCGAATACCTCCACTTTTGTACCAAATTTAGTAAATAACTCTACCCAAAATTAAAATGGGTACTCCCATAAATTTTTGGGACACGTAAAAATAATAAACACGGGGTTTGCTCATTTATTCGGATAACCCACATTAAACATTTTGGATATAATTAAATCTCGTTTGGGCTCAAATAAAATTTTCGACGCTTGAAAAAATTATCTCTTCGCGTATACGTCTTAACGAAATTAATAAAAATCAAAAAAGACGTAAAAATATTCGGGCGTGAATAGTGCCCGTGAATAGTATCTCGGGAAACGTGCCCCGTGAATAGTGATTTAGTAGTTTTTCGCGAAATCAAACTATTCGCTCCCACGTGACAACAACACTTAAAACCAACACATACACATAATTTAGGTTATACAATAACCTTAAAATACCTCTCATAAAAATAATATTTAATCCATTTAATAATATTAATAACTCCAAATTACAAGGGTATTCACGATTCGCGATCGCTGCTCTTCCCGATTAACTCCCCATAATCATATACATCAACGCGCATATATCCCACCCATAATTTGGGTTAGCGTCTTTACAACAAACAACTCGTTCAATAATATTATCCTTCAACTATTTATTTAATCCAATAAATAGTACTCTAGCGACATTTCTCGAAACCACCAAATTAGCTTATACGAAAACTTTCATACTTACTAATCATCGTCTACACATAATCTAGGTTATAATATAACCTTTAAACGCTTAACACATAATATTATTAATAAAAGTCTATTTTATTCAATAATATTCATAAACTCGAATTACCAAGCTTCCCACGACTCGCGATTGTTACAATAATTAACTATTAACTCATTCATTCTGAATCTATGTATATATTTCATATTTATATATATACATATTAAGCTCACCAAAAAATCACATAAATATATATAACACATATATTCAAACTCGACACGTCTCATAATAAGAATTATTCTATATTAAATTCTTATTATAATTATTCTCGAAAATTCGGGTTGTCACAGCTTACCTGATTTGACGTCGAAGGCGCACTTTACGGGATTTAATTTTAGATTATATTTACGTAGTCGATCAGACAACTTCTGTAGGTGGACCGTGTGATCCCCTTCTTTTTTTGATTTCACAATGATGTCGTCTACATATACCTCAATTTCTTTGTGCATCATATCATGGAATAAGGCCATCATGGCCCTTTGATAGGTAGCACCGGCATTGGTGAGGCTGAAAGCTAAACGCTTGTAGCAGATTATGTCCTAGGGGTGATAAAAGTTGTCTTTTCTCTATCTTCCTCAGCGACCATGATATCTAGTGATAGCTGGCGAAACAGTCGACGAACGAGTACATTTCGAATTGTGCGGTATTATCTATCAAGATGTGGATGAACAACACAGGGTAGTCGTCTTTGAGGTTGGCCTTATTGAGATATCGATAATCCACGCAAACTCGAACCTTCCCTCTTGGCTTTGGTACCGGAACCACATTAGATAGCCATTCGGGATATGTAGATACCATGATTATTCCAGCCTTAAATTATTTGATGATTTCTTTTTTAATTTTTAGTCTCCATTCTGGTTTTAGCCTCCTTAATTTCTTCTTGACTGGTTTGAATCCTTCTTTGATCGGTAATCGATGAATGACTATATCAATAAATAGTCTGATCATATCCTCATGCGACCAGGCAAATATATCTTCGTATCAGGTCAAAAGCTAGGTCATTTCTTCTTTTTGGTTTGGTGTAAGATCTACTCCTATCTGGAGTACTTTAGGATTATCAAGGGTTCCAATATTAATGGTAATGGTTTGTTTGAGGTTAGGTTTGGGTTTGTCTTCAACCCATCCTTTAATTTCTTCGGGTACCTCTTCATCATCCACCTCCTCTTGTTCGATCCCCATCAAGTCGAAATCCAACTCTACATCAAAATCGTAGCCATCTTTCGGATTTGGCCAATCATCAATAGGGCTAAAATCATTCAAATCAGAACACCTAACAATAAAACATAAATGCTCATTATATAGCAACTGTTTTTCAATACATAAGTTTTCATTTGATGAGATGACTATAACATAAACGTGCAGAAAATAAAATAAAGTAGAGATAATAACACCCGAGCTCTAGGGATTCTACAACCGATCTCCTGTCTTTACCCTTTGCGGACTATCTGTGGCTGGACTGCCCAATTGTTAGTAGTCATGTAGTCATCAATAGCCGATATGGAGGCGACACTTAGGTGGGTGATGTCTTCAATGATAGCTGAGACTTATTCATCCTCTAGACTGCCACACTCCTTAGGGACATCCACCTTAGTCCAATCACTAAAATGGATGATTTCCTAGTTAACAGGCAGATTGGCATTGCCATCGTCTTCTTTTTCTTCATCCCCTACTTGAACTTGGGAGAGACGGAACTGCCTTTCGAATTGTTATTGTATCTCCTGTAGAAACTTCTCATTCTTTGCTTTATGTTCATCGGTTGAGATAGGGATGTCTTCATCGTCAATTACTTCTTCAGCTGGGCCATCGATTTTGGGTATCAAAAGGGCCGATATATGCGTAGGGATCTTCTTTAGCAGGTCCTTGGGACCAAAGTCGTTGAATTTTGGCATAAGGATGGTTGCTAGTTGGGGAGGAACTTTCATGTAGGGATTTCTTCGTTTGGAGCTGCCAGAATAGCCTAACCCCGCTTTTCCCATTTGAATAGGTATTTGGATCAGATCTTTAATCCCTTGGCCATTTCTTCCCAATCCTTGGCCTAGGTGAAACTATCTGGTGATCATTTCTCAAGCTACTGACAACATTTCAGAAGACACCCTTGGTTTTAAAGCCAGAGAGCCTATGGACCGGTACTGGGCAATACTAACTTCAAAATCCTGAAAACTGGTAGGTTCGACACCTTCGTCTAAACTAATTAGAGGGATATTGCTGTGGAGATGCAAAGGATACTCGAGTTCTGTTGAAACGGTTACTAGATTCCCGTTAATAATATATTTCCCTTGTTGATGAAGAGTAGACGGTGCTGCCCCAGCCATATGGATCCAAGGCCATCCTAGCAACAAATTATATCCGTAGTGATATTCAATACTTGGAAAGAAATGTTGAAGGTGTATGGACCTATTTCTATAGGGAGTTCAATTTCTCCAATAGTATCCCTCCTGGATCTGTCAAATGCTCTGACCACCATGTGTTTGTTTCGGATTCGGTTTTGGTTGATCTTCATTCTTTCCAAGGTATCGTAAGGACATATATTCAGGGCGGATCTTCCATTAATCAGTACACTGCCCAATACATATCTTGAAGAAATCACCGCAATGTGCAAAGGTTTATGATGACTGGTTCCCACAGCTGGTATGTCGTCATCAGTGAAAGAGATTACGTTACTATAAGAAATGTGGCCAATCAAGTGGCTAAATTTCTCCGTGTCCACCGTCTTAGGGAGATGTGCCTCTTCCAAGACTTTGACCAATATTCTCCGGTGATCCTCGGATGCCAACACTAAGTCGAGGATGGAGATCTGAGCTAGAGCTTCTTCAAGTGTTTTCACAACCTTCACCTCGTTATGTCCTATTTTGGCAAGGAATTCGACCGCTTTTTCTTTAGGTACCTTCCCTGTAGGTTTCATCACAGGTTTCACTACTCGCTTCGGCAGATATAAAGGATTATCTTTGGGCAGGATGACTGTACATTCAGATGTTTTTTCCATTTCCTTCCCGTAATTCCAAGGAACTGACTTCAAGTTGATGATGTGATATTGTGGCCTTGATGTCAACATAAGGGGTTCAGGAGCCATCTTGATTTTACTTGCTACCCCACGAACTACAAGGGGTCCGATTTCTGCAGCTTCCAAATAAGTGATTACGGCCACAATTTCGTCTGAACTTTCTATTTCCAATGGGCGTGACAAACCCTTCATTTCCATGGTATTTTCCCCAACAGTGAGAACCTCGATATTACTTACTATTCTTAACTCCCTAGCTTTAATGAAGTTTTGAATCTTGTGCTGGAGGGCCCAACACTCTTCTGTGGCATGGCCAGGTGAATTTAAATTATACAGGAAAATCTTTGTAGGATCATATCTCTTCGATCGAGGGCTTATGGGTGGCAGCAGTTCCGTGACCTTTCCTTTGCTCATCAATAGGTGCAATATTTCCTCCTTGGATTGTCCCAAAGGAGTGAACTTTTGATTCATAGCCAATTTGCGATTCATCTTTTCCTTGTTCAATAGTCTGGCCTCTCTGGCTATCTTATATGTGAAAGTAGTATGCACACAAGTCAATCATATTTGATAAGATGTAGCATATACTTTGTAATCTTATTCATTTATTAATAAAAGATTTAATTTGTTAAAAGCATTTTACTTTATCTACATGGTGTTGTTATTTAAATATGTGATAAACCCATAGTTTTGAGCAATGCTTTTAGAATCATGATGATGATTATGCTACTGAGATCTAAATTCTTAGATAGCTTAAAACTAAAATCGTTCCTAATCGTTGGATTACTAAAAGGGGATTAGCGAATCCGGATAGATTAGTATATGCTATGCTTGCTCTTAAGAAGAGGATGATTGATCTCATAATCATTTGTGTGGAGATACTAAAGCAAGTATGTCGGTACTTATTGGAGAATAAGTTCATTGAACGTGACTCGCTAGAAGAATACCTAATGGAGTTTTACTTACCTGTCAATAGAAATTCCTGTAGTGATAGTAGTACAAGTGATCCTTGGACTTGAAATCATCATAGTATCTTGTGTATGATGAGTTATGCTTTGACATATCTCTTAAGACCTTTAGGGTATATCAAAAGGTATGTTTGAGTATAATAAGTTGTACATGGAGATAGGTGAATGATCAACAAATAATCTACCACATCTAGTAAAAGATGAGAATGTCCTATGTGATTCGATAAATGACAACTCAGTAGTCCTTAGCCAAGACAGAATGAAATTAAAAAGGAGTTTCTAATTTGCATTATTTAGAGTTGTGCATTTGAGAATCGAAATACATATAATTAAATAAAATAAGACTTGACAGTAATTCCGTGTCTTATATTTAATTGGGACATTGTATGATAGAAGGATTAAATTGTACGATAACTATTCACTGAAAGATTCGTTTGTGATTAATGTTGAAATCTATATTATATGAAAAGTCGTTGATCGCTAAGGGGACCTACCCTTATTGTAGAATAAATATTATTTATTTAAATGAATTAAATGGTTTAATTTATTTATTTAAATAAGATTAGAATTGTTCTAATTGATTTATTCATAACCGGTTTAATATGAAAAACTTAAAGGGTCACACCGTAAAAGAAAAATATTTATTTAAGAAGTAAATGACATAATTGTAATAATAAGTTAAGTGTATTTAATTTAATCTATGGTGATAGAATAAATTAAATAACTTAATATTTATTATTTAATATTTTGGAAATATTAAATATAAATTAATAAGAGGAGTCTTATTATTATTATTACTATTATTATTATTTTACTCCTAAAAGGGTTTGAGAATTAATTAAAGTACTCTCATAAATTCTTAATTGGATTAGGAGTTTGATTAATTAAAAGAGTTTAATTAGAATAAAACCCTATTTCTAAATATTTTAGGAGGGTTACCCATATCTATAAATAAGAGGAGTCTTATTATAGATTAGGGTTACACACACTTCCATTAGATTTTGGAAGAATACTTATAATTTCTAAAGAGATAGAAACTAGGATTTTGCTAACACCCATCTTCTTAAATACATATCTTTCCTTGGTGGATCACCTCTAGAGGCCAAACACTTGGGTGGCTAATGTTGATCAAAATAAGGAATCTAACCAGTGAATTCAAGGAGAACGCGAAGGATTTGGAGTAGAACTTGTACCCGAGGAAGCACGATTTTACGAGGATATAATTCTTAATATCTATTTCTTTCGTTTAATTAATAATTCCACATAAAGAAAGATCATGGTGATGATTTGTATAAAATTTTAAAATCTGATTTTATCGCGCTTCCGCTATATTTGTGTAATTTGATTGAATGCTCGCGTAATATATAAACCTAACAATGGTATCAAGAGCCAAACTTTATGCGAATTATTAATTGTTTTGATTCCGCATATGTATGGGTATGTGTTTAGAACAATTTATTAGGCATAATATGTTGTATAAAATTATGGGTTTTGAAAACAATTATAGAAAATCGAGTTTTGAATGAAAAACTGATCAAATTCGCGACTGAAGGAAAAAACGCAGAAACAGTTATGTAGACATAGTGCCGCAACGCTGTGTCCCCTTTGAAAAGCTGGCGCCGCAGCGCCACCCTAAAAGATTTTGCGATTTTGATATTTTTTGCAATATTTCAAAAATTAAAATAAATAGTTATTTTACATAGTTTTATAATTAAAACAAAGAGTTATTTTATACTTGAAATTGGATTTCATGCAACGTTAAATTTCCCATTAAATGATATTAATGCATATATGGAATGGTTTTATTATTCATGATGAATATTATTTATTGATGCATATGGTCATATATATGATAATAAATTTGATTGATTATGGACTATTGGCCAATATGTGATTGGATTTATTTTAGAGGATGCTTGAATGAATGAGGTTTTTTTTTATAAATGGGGTCTGCGTACCTCGTCTTCTCTAGTTTTTCTTGATGTAAATTATATCTTTCTCCTATATACTTCCCCTTGACTGCTGATCAAGGTTTCTATTTATTGTAAATAGTTAATGTAATAGGATTAGTTGGAATTATTTTGAAGAATTGGAGACAAAGGAGCAATGAACGCTTGAAGACTCGTTTATAATGGAGCCCGGATTTTAAATATAATAGTTATATTTAAATTCAGTTCTTGCACCCTAGGTTTGACCTTTTGGTTCACTTGGTAGCTCTAATGAACCATACTAGAATAAAAGTCCATAATCAATCCGGGTAGAATATAATATTCTATATGTGCATGATTACTATATATATATATATATTATACAACATATTTCGCATGTTAAATAATATAACGCGTATTTTATATATATATGTGCATGCGCGCTAAACAAGATGAGACAAATAATAACAAATCTCTCAAAGAAATTATATTAAGTTGTAACGTTCAAAGATATTTGGAATATCGAACGTCGCCTTCTAGCATGATAAAACGATAGAGTATCATTTAATGATTATAAGTTTGTTGTGTCACCACAAGACTTATCTTAATTTTTTGAGATATTGTTTTATCACATTTGATGCTTATAAAGAAATTGAACGATACTATTTTGTTGTGTCACCACAAGGATGGTGTTTTTCTCTTTACTTACATGGAAGTGCTAGGTTGGACTTAACTTGGAAAATTTTGATTCGGATGTGTCACTACTTGATCAAAATAATCTAAGAGACAAAATAAAAGGAGTTACATAGTGATGTAATTGATAATATTTGTCTACCTATTTATTTATATATAGTTTGTTGTATCACCACAAGGCTATATACATTTGAAATGAGATCCTTATTCTCACTAGCAAATTTTTAATTAGATTTGCCGAACTATATATTGAGGGTTATATAGTTTGATGAAAATAGTGAGATATACCAATTTAAATAAAGACCTAATTTATTTTGGTAATTAATAAAATGAATGTATGCTAAAATATTGTCTATTTCACATGCAGAATTTAAAAATGTCAAACTCACTAATATCACTGCGAAACATACTTGATGCAAACAAACTGACCGGACTGAATTACACGGACTAGTTAAAGAATCTGAGAATTGTTCTCACTGCTGAAAAGATTTCTTATATCCTAAATTCACCCGTCCCTGCAACTATTATAGAAATAACTTCTAAGGAAGAGATTGCTACTTTTAGAAAATGGCAAGATGATGCAATCGTGACTCAATGCATCATGCTCGCATCCATAAGTAACGAGCTTTAGCGTCAGTATGAAACTATGGATGTTCCTACTATACTCCTGCACCTCAAGGAGTTGTATGGTGAGGAAAGTAGGACTGCTAGATATCAGATATCTAAGGAGCTCTTTCGGTCTCGAATGACCGAGGGAACTACTGTTGAGACTCATGTCCTAAAGATGATCAATTTGATTGAATGTCTCGGACAGTTACGGTTTGTTATGGATGGGGAGTTAAGTCAAGATTTGATCTTGCAGTCATTCCTAGACATCTTCTCACAATTTGTTATGAATTTTCAAATGAATAAGTTGGATGTCAGCTTGCCTGAGTTACTTAACACACTGAAAACTACTGAAGGTCACTTCCCATCCAACAAGAACCAAGTCTTATTAATGGATGATTCTTCCATGAAAAGGAAGAGGCCCACGGAGGTAAAAGTAAAGGATAATAAGAAAGTTGATCCAGATAACAAAGGAATTTACTACCATTGTAATAAGCCGGGTCATTGGAAGAGGAACTGTAAGGAGTATCTTGCAGACCAAAAGAAGCTTGGAGAAGCTTTGACTTCCGATCAAGGTTTGTTCATGATTGAAATTATTTTTTTTGAAAGTCAAAAAAATTCTACTTGGATATTGAATACCAGCTGTGGTTCTCACTAAAAGTAGTATGCACACAAGCCAATCATATTTGATATGATGTATCATATAGTTTGTAATCTTATTCGGTTATTAAAGGCATTTTACTTTATCTCCATGGTGCTGTTATTTAATATGTAATAAACCCATAGTTTTAAGCAATGCTTTTAGAATCATGATGGTGATCATGCTAATGAGATCTAAATTCTTAGATAGCTTAAAACTAAAATCGTTCCTAATCATTGGATTACTAAAAAGGGGATTAGTGAATCCGGATAGATTAGTACATGCTATGCTTGCTCTTAAGAAGAGGATGATTGATCTCATAATCATTTGTGTGGAGATACTAAAGCAAGTATGTCGGTACTTATTGGAGAATAAGTTCATTGAACGTGACTCGCTAAAAGAATACCTAATGGAGTTTTACTTACCTGTCAATAGAAATTCCTCTAGTGATAGTAGTACAAGTGATTCTTGGACTTGAAATCATCATAGTATCTTGTGTATGATGAGTTATGCTTTGACATATCTCTTAAGACCTTTAGGGTATATCAAAAGGTATGCTTGAGTATAATAAGTTGTACATGGAGATAGGTGAATGATCAACAAATAATCTACCACATCTAGTAAAAGATGAGAATGTCCTATGTGATTCGATAAATGACAACTCAGTAGTCCTTAGCCAAGACAGAATGAAATTAAAAAGGAGTTTCTAATTTGCATTATTTAGAGCTGTGCATTTGAGAATCGAAATACATATAATTAAATAAAATAAGTCTTGACAGTAATTCCGTGTCTTATATTTAATTGGGACATTATATGGTGGAAGGATTGAATTATACGGTAACTATGCACTGAAAGGTTCTTTTGTGATTAATGTTAAAATCTATATTATCTGGAAAGTCGTTGATCGCTAAGGGGCTTATTGTGATATTCCGAACCCTAATAAGATTTGTAAATGTAATTTATGTGTTTATGAAATAAAATTTCTTGTTCTGACTTGATATTATGTGATTGTGTTTTTTTTATTAAACAATTAGGTCAAATAAAATTTTTTCGCCAAGCAGCTGTGTCGTGCTTAATCGGACAAAATGATTTGTCGTGCTTCCGGCGAATTCACCGAGAAGCGTCTCGGCAAATTATTTTTGTAAGCTGTTGTGTCGTGCTTGGAAATGACGAAGTGCTTTGTTGTGCTTCGACATTAATATAATATTATATTAACTGATAAAATTCTAAAATAAGTTAAATAGGGTTTAAAATGTTAAACTGAAATAGAAACCCTAATTTGAAAACCCTAATTGATAATAATTATCCGAATTGATTAATTAAAACCCTAATTATTGTACAATAATCTTAATTAATATAATTAAGATTTAAATAATAAATCATAATATTAATTATGAATTATTAAGATTAAATTAAATCCTAGACGAAAGATTAAAACCCTAATTGTGAAATTGAAAATCCTAAACCCTAACTAAAAACCCTAAAAACCTAATTTGGTTCAATAACCCTAATTTATGAAATATAAAACCTTAATTATGATATATAACCATAACTAGGGTATTACTAAACTTGAATTAACATTATAATCAGGATTAACAAAAATCTAATTTTAATTAGTAAGTAAAATAAATCAAAAATAAAATCCTAACCAATGAAAATGAAGCTAGGAGTGTGCAAGCTTGTGCTTGACACACTCCAGCACAAGTAGGTTAATTAGATCAGACTTCAAGCAGCACAAGTATCAAAGTTGGATATTTTTAGAGGCAAGATTTGGAAACTAGTTTAAGAAAACCCTAATCTAAGTTGCTATAAGTAGAATGAGATCTGGTCATTTAAACCTACGAAATTTTCAAAGCCTAAACACTTCTAAACATACCATATCAAGCCCTAGCAACCACAAGCTCAGAATCAGAAGCCAGAAATCAAATTTTAAAGAAAAAGGTGCACAAAACCCTAATTTATGTTTGATCTTCAAGCCTGCAAAATTTTTGTGTTTTTGATGTTTAGGAATACTTGTTAGTATGTTATTAAGTGATCTTGGCGGTTAAAACATGTTTACATAACATCTAGATATGAAAATCAAGCCAAAAACTCAAACTGTTCTTGGCAGTCAAGAACAGTCTGACAGGCAAGATTGTCAGGCCTTTTGATCGTCTTAGATTAGTTGTTTGATCTGTTTTTAAGCATGTATGTGTAGCCTGCCATGTTATCTTTAAAGCCCGACGTGTAGCATAGTAAACAAATAACTAGGATGAAAGATATGATCGGTCAAAAGTGCCTTGACCGTTCGGATTTTCATTTCTAGGCAACCCAGAATTCCCTTGAAGGTGTCTGACAAGGTTTGTCAGACTTTCAAGCAACCCAGAATCGGCCTATATGATATGTTTTATGTGATTTCTTTGTTTAGACTTGTTCTATGCTATGTAGAGTACAATCTGGTAACATAAAAACACACTAACATTAACTAATCTAGCCGGAAATTGCAGTCAAAGTACCTTGACCGCAACTGACTTATGAATTTCTGGGTAACCCAGAAATTCATAAGAACAGTTGGTCTCCTATAGTTTGACCAGATCTTTAAAGCATCAAATGATATTTTTTGATCCATTTCTTTGCATGTAGTTGTACTTTGCCATGCTAAGTTTAACAACAAACAAAAAGCAAACATAAACATCAAACCAGTTGGATTTAATTTGAGATCAAAGTAGGCTGCAACGCGTTGACTGAGTGTTCTTCATGAAGAACACCTTTAGCGACGAAATGCATAGCCAAACCCAGAACACTATGCACATATGCAGACCGTCGCTAAAGCCCTTTAGCGACGGATTTTTAATAAAAATTAAATAAAAATTAATTAAATAAATTATAAAATAATAAATAAATATTAAATAAATATTAATAATTAATAAATAAATCCGAAAATTCATTTTTAAATTATAAAAATTTATTCTTAATATTTTTATATATTCAAATATATTATTTAATTTAATTAAATAATAAATAATAATTATGATAAATCATTTAATAATTGTTTTAATTATTTAAAAATGATATTAAATTATTAAATAATTATATTAATTATTTAAAAATGATATTAAGGTAAATAAAATTATTATATATAATAATTAAATAAAATATTAAATATTTAAAATATTATTAATGATAAATAAATCATTTAAATAATATATTAAGTATTTAAAAATGTTATAAATGATAATTAAAATCATTTAAATATCAAATTAAGTTTTAAAAATTATTATAAGTAATAAATAAATTATTTTAATAATAAAATAAATTCTAAAAATATTATTAATGATAAAATAAATCATTTAAATAATATTTTATCTATCTAAAAATATTATAAATGATAAATAAATCATTTAAATAATATTTTATGTATCTAAAAATATTCTAAATAACTAATAAATTATTTAAATAACATATTAAATGTTTTAAAATTATTCTAAATAATAATTAAATCATTTAAAAATATTTCTAAACTTGTAAAATTATTTAAAAATACTTCCAAGCTTCCAAAAATTATTTAAAAATAATACCAAGCTTCTAAAAATGTTATAAATAATAATTAAATTATTTAGACTAATAATTAGACTTCCAAATGAAGTTTTATCGAACAATCTATGTGTTTAGCCATTAAGGACGCGACCGAGATACCGAATCAACGTCGAACCTTAATGAAACTTGTCTAGATTAGTGTGATACATGTTTATATATGTGCTAACGCTTATTATTGGTATACGTAGACTACGTGCGTTGACCGATTGTACTAAATTATAGTGAGCTACGCTAAGGCAAGTGTCCTAACCTTACTCAACTTATATTATGCAAGTATTATACATCTTGCTATCAATTATTGTGAAGTTATTGCTTCTTGTTCAACATAACTTAAGAAATGAATCATTATTCATATATTGTTTATTCGAGCGTAAATTGTTGTGTCAAACCAAATTGTTTGGTAAGACATCTTATACTGAGTAAATGAAAATGCCTTCATAGGAAGGCCAATAAATGTCGATTATATATTGATCACAAATGGTAGGATGATATGCATACTCCTAGGATATTGGTGAGGCTGATCACCTACCAGATATCAAAAAACTCAAATGGTTCTAAGTCATTAAAGACTGATAGAACTAAATAAAATATATGGTTCTTATACAGAACCCTCAGTATACATCATTGATATCTTTCAAATCAAACACATAGTGTTTATATATTCAAATGAACTTGCTGAGCATTTGTAGCTCATTCTTGCGCATATCTTCTTTTGCAGCTGTAAATGATATCCCTAGCACGTCTGGGACTGATAAAGGGAAAAGCCATGCTTATTAAGTTTTAATTCTGTTGTTGAATACTTTAAGTCTTTTAAAGACTTGTTGTTGTAATAACTTAGTATAACGAATGATGTAACCGAACAAAATGTTATGTATTATATTATGATCCTTTATGTATAGAATGCGTTATACTCTGATCTTTAAATTCTTTAGAATAGTTGTACTAAGTTAAATACAGTGTCTATATGAACTATACATCTGAATGAGGGTATCTAAATGATGTTGAGAGTCCTATAAGTTCTGGGGTTACACTTAATGAGCGCCGGTAAGGTGCCATCTTTACCGGAATGCGCCCCTCAGTTATATGGGAATCTTATCATTAATACTGTGAATGTCGGATAGATAGAGAATATTGATATGAAAGAGATATTCATAAGATATGAATCTATATATCTAAGTGAGGGTATCCAAACACAGACAACGTTCTGGCCAGAACTAGTAACTGTTATGGGATACTGTGAACCTTGGATAGATAGAAGTCATATATTATTGAGTATTTACAGTTGTATAGTTCCACGTGAGCACAAATTCTACTACAGAGAGAGTAGAGAATTTGGGGGCGTCACACTTAACCTTATTGTAGAATAAATATTATTTATTTAAATGAATTAAATAGTTTAATTTATTTATTTAAATATAATTAGAATTGTTCTAATTGATTTATTCACAACCGGTTTAATATGGAGAACCTAAAGGGTCACACCGCAAAAAAAAAATATTTATTTAAGAAGTAAATGACATAATTGTAATAATAAGTTAAGAGTTTTTAATCTAGTCTATGGAGATAGAATAAATTAAATAGCTTAATATTTATTATTTAATATTTTAAAAATATTAAATATAAATTAATAAGAGGAGTCTTATTATTATTATTACTATTACTATTATTTAATTCCTAATAGGGATTGAAAATTAATTAATAGAAGTACTTTCTCATGAATTTCTAATTGGATTAGGAGCATAATTAATTAAAGGAGTTTAATTATAATAGAAACCCTAATTCTAAATAGTTTAGGGAAGGGTTTTCCTACATCTATAAATAAGAGAAGTCTTATCATAGATTAGGGCTACACACTCTTACATTAGATTGTGGAGAATAATTATGATTTTTATAGAGATAGAAACTAGGGTTTTGCCAACACCCATCTTCTTGAACAACTATTCTTCCTTGGTGGATCACCTCTAGAGGCCAAACACTTGGGTGGCTAACGTTGATCAAACGAAGGAATTTAGTCGGCGGAATTCAAGGAGAAAGCGAAGGAATTGGAGGTGAACTTGTACCCGAGGAAGCTTTGATTCACGAGGGTATAATTCTTTATCTCTATCTCTTTCTTTAATTGATAATTGAACACAAGGAAAGATCATGATGATGGTTTGTATGAAAAATTTTAAAAATCCGTTTTATCACGCTTCCGCCTTATTTATGTAACTTGATTGCATGTTTGCGTTATATACAAACCTAATAGTGGTATCAGAGCCAATCCTTATGTTAATTATTGATTTTGGTGATTCTATGTATGAATTAATATGCGATACGATCGGATTTTGGGCAGAAATTTTTTTCCTGAATCTGTATCGCGACGCGGCCGCGCCGCTTCCAGTTCATTCTGGAGCACGGCCGCGCCCGAACCTAGAAAACGTTTTCGGGGGTGCAGCGCGGCCGCACCGCTTCTAGTTCAATTTGAAGCGCGGCCGTGCTGGTATGCAGAGTTTAAATTTTTTTTTCTCAGTTAACATAAATGGTTTATTTAATTGATAAAAGTTTAAAATAAAGATGTTTATTTTATCTGAAATATGTTTACAGATTGCTAAAATTAAAGGAGTTTAATTTGGATTTGGTTTTTTGATTAAAATAAAAGAGTTTATTTTGTTTCAAAAACTAAATATTAGCAAAACTTTTGCCCATTAATTGATATCAATGCATATATGGAATGATTTTATTATTCATGAGATGAATGTTATTTATTGATGCATATGGAGATATGTATGATAATAAATAGGGATTGATTATGGACTATTGACCAATGTGTGATTGAAATTATTTTAGAGAATGCTTGAATGAATGGGTTTTTATAAATGGGGTATGTGTGCCTCGTCTTCTCTAGTTTTTCTTAATGTAAATTCGATCTTCCTCCTATGTACTTCCCCTTGACTGTTGATCAAGGTTTCTATTTATTTTAAATAGTTAATGTAATAATATGACACGTATTATATATATACACACACATATATATACACACATATATATGTATGTGTGTGTGTGTGTGCATGCGCGCTAAACAAGATGAGACAAATAATAACAAACCCCTCAAAGAAATCATATTAAGTCCTAAGCGTTCTAAGATATTTGGAATATAGAACGTCGCCTTCTAGCATGGTAAAGCGATAGAGTATTAAATATTAATATGAGTTTGTTGTGCACACACAAGGCGAGTATTAAATATTTAAGATGTTTTATCACATTTGATGCTTATTAAGGAATTGAATATTACTGCTTTGTTGTGCACACACAAAGGCAGTCTTTTTCTCTTCACATATATGGAAGTGCTAGGTTGGACTTAACTTGGATTATTTTAGTTCGGATGTGCACACACTTGACCATTATAATCTAAGAGACAAAATACAAGGAGTTGCATAGTGATGTAATTGACAATAGTTGTCTACCTATTTATTTATATATAGTTTTGTGTGCACACACAAGGCTATATACATTTGAAATGGGATCCTTATTCTCACTAGCAAATCTTTAATTAGATTTGCTGAACTATATATATTGAGGGTAATATAGTTTGATGAAAATAGTGGGAGATACCAAATTAAATAAAGATCTAATTTATTTTGATGATTAATAAAATGAATGTATGCTAAAATATTTTCTGTTTCACATGCATAATTTTACAATGTCTAAATTACTATTACTATGGAGCATATTAGATGCTAATTAACTGGACCAAATAACACGAACTAGTTAAGGAATTTGAGAATAGTTCTCAAGGCTAAAAAGCTATCTTATGTCCTTAATACGCCTACCCCTACAATGGTTGCAGACAATGTCTTTGAAAAAGAGATTGTTACTTTTAAAAAGCGGCAAGATGATACACAGTTGGCTCAATGCATCATGCTCCCATCCATGAGTAACGAGCTTCAACGTTAGCATGAAACTATGGATGCTCCTACTGTATTCCTGCACCTCAAGGAGTTGAATGGTAAGGAAAATAGGACTACTAGATATAAGATATCTAAGGAGCTCTTCCAATCTAGAATAACCAATGACACTACAGTATAGACAAATGTCCTAAAAAATGATCAATCTGATTGAACAATTGGGATAACTGGGTTTTGTAATCGATGGAGAGATGATCCAAGATTTGATCTTGCAATCACTTCCGGACTCTTTCTCACAATTTGTTATGAATTTCCACATGAATAAGCTATATGTCAGCCCTGCCTAAGTTGCTTAAACATGTTGAAAACAGTAGAGAGTCATTTCCCAACTAAGAAAGACTAAGTTTTACTAGCAGGGGCCAAAGGATCTTTTGAAAAGAATAATAATTCAAAGAAGGTATAAGGAAAGGCAATAACTAAGGACACTAAGAATAAAACTGATGCGGATAGCAAAGGAGTTTGCTTCCACTGCAATAAGCCTGGACTTTGGAAAGGAAACTGTAAGGAACATCTTGCAGAGGATAACTAGAAAAAGCTTAATGAAGCTTCGGTTACAGATATAGGTTTGTTCATGAATGAAATAATTTTTTTCTGGTTCTACTTGGGTATTGGATACCGGTTATAGTTCTCACGTATGCAATCCAATGCAGAGACTAAGCAGAAATAGAAAGCTAAACAAAGAGTAAGTAATCTTACGTGTGGAGAATGGAGCAATAGTTGCTACATTAGCCGTAGAAACTTATAGTTTAGCATACCTACGGGCAAGTCTATTAAGTTAATAAGTTGTTATTATATTCCAGTTGTCCTTAAAAATATTATTACTTTCGTTGTTGGACAAGGAAGGTTCTGGTATTATATTTAAGAACAATTGTTGTTCAATTTATAATGATAATGTTTTGCTTGATACTGGAAGATTACTTGATGGACTTTGTAAACTTGACTTACATTAAAAATAAAAATAATTTTGCAAATTGAATAAACTAGTAAAAGAAAAGGAGATGGTCATTCAAAGAGTTGAATATGTGTATTTGATAAAATACAAGTCTGAATCATTTGAAAGGTTCAAAGAATTCAGAAGTGAAACAAATTGACAAAGTATTAAGATTCTTTGATCAGATCGAGGAAGGAATACTTGTGCAATAAGTTTCTAGATCATCTCAAAATGGTATTTTCTCATAATAGACACCTTCTGATACGCAATAATTGATTAGTGTATCTAAAAGGAGAAATCGTACCTTGTTGGACAAGGTGCGGTCCATAATAAATTTTACCGAAATTCTAGTATCCTTCTCGGGTTATGCCCTAGAAACGGCTGCATATCTATAAAATAAGTTAACCTCAAAATCTGGCCCCAAGACTCCATAAAAGTTATGGATAGGGAGGATTCCTAGTCTTAAGTATGTTAAGATAAGGGGTTGTCCAGCTTATGTGAAAAAGTTTCAAAAGGATAAGCTTGGGATAAAATCTGACAAGTGCAGGTTTGTGGTATCCTAAAGAAAGTTTAGGGTATTATTATTATAATCCTACACATTGCCTTCTTGGATAAAAGTGTTTATCATTGAAGGAGCTAGTAGGAGGGTAATACATCTTGAAGGGGTTCAAGAACCACAAAGCACTTTGAGTCAAACCGAGGAACCTGTAGATAGACCTATTGTACCACAACCGAATCATAAATCTGGAAGAGTACCGAAGATACCTAGGAGGTGTGGATTCATCATAGAGGATGATGATGAGGTACGCATCATAGAAGATGATGATCCAATTATATACGATGAGGCTATGAGTAGTAGACACTTTGAGAAATGGTAGATAGCCATGAAATCCAAAATGGACTCCATGTATGAGAACCAAGTATGGACTCTGTTACTCCACTGAGAGGCATAGTGCCTATAGAGTGAAATTGGGTCTTTAAGGGAAAGACTAGGGAAAATGGCAAGGTGGAGACCTATAAGACCAGACCTGTTTAAAAGGTTTCAAATAAATTCAAGGAGTTGACTGTGATAAAACCTTATTACCGGGTAATACTCAAGTCCATTTGGATTTTGCTTGTGATTGCAGCTTATTATTACGAAATCTGGCAAATGGATGTGGAGACATCCTTCCTCAATGAATAACTTGGGAGGATCATCCTATAAATTGGGGATATAAATCTATATAGATAGATTTAAAAGGATGCTCGGCTTAACCCAAGGAATGTATATTCATTCGATGCTAAAGGCGTTTAGCATGGCAAACTCCAAGAGAGGTCTCATGATGATGAGCCATGTAGTGTATCTCTCTAAAATTGTCTCCAATTTAAAAAGAGAGATCGTATGGGTTACTATCATGTATGCAATGAATATACAAGGCCTGATGTTAATCAGTCATATTCCGGAGAAGATCACTGTAAGATAGTGATAAACATCTTTAAGTACTTAACCGGTATTGAGGATGTGATCATGATACATGGTGGGTCTGAATTAAAACTAGAGGGTTAAACAGACTCAAGTTTTTTAGACTGACCAAGACGATAACAAATCCACTTTAGGGTAAATCGTTACCTTGAATGGTGGTGCAGTGAATTGGAAAGGTTCCAAACAACAAATACTTGCTGGTTTAGTGACAAAGACAAAGTATATAGCTGTAAGTGAATCTGCAAGTTGATTGTTTGGATGAAAAGTTCATCACAGAACTAGGAATAGTTCCTAAGTCTCATCTTGGATTCAAACATGTGTTACGGAACTTTCATTTGATTAGAGGAATCATTGAAAGAATAAAAGTCACTATAGAGATAGTGGACTCTTCAGAACAATATTGCATATCCATTTACTGAAGCTTTATCCAACAACATGATGATCGTCACTTAGATAAGAAGGGTATTAGATACCATGGCGATTGGCTTTAGTGCAAGTGGGAGATTGAAAGTAGTCTGCACACAAGCCAATCATATTTGATATGATGTAGTATATACTTTATAATCTTATTCGGTTAGTAAAGGCATTTTACTTTACCTACATGGTGCTGTTATTTAATATGTGATAAACCCATATTTGTAAGCAATGCTTTTAGAATCATGATGGTGATCATGCAAATGAGATCTAAATTCTTAGATAGCTTAAAACTAAAATCGTTCCTAATCATTGGATTACTTAAAAGGGGATTAGTGAATCCGAATAGATTAGTACATACGTTCCTTGCTCTTAGGAAGAGGATAATTGATCTCATAATCATTTGTGTGGAGACACTAAAGCAAGTATGTAAGTGCTTATTGGAGAATAAGTTCACTAAACGTGGCTTGCTAAGGAATACCTAATGGAGTTTTACTCGCCTGTCAATAGGAATTCCTTTAGTGATAGTAGTACAAGTGATCCTTGGACTTGAGATCATCATAGTATCTTGTGTATGATAAGTTATACTTTGACATGTCCTTTAAGACCTTTAGGGTATATCAAAGGGTATGATTGGGTATAATAAGTTGTACATGGAGATAGGTGAATGATCAACAAAGAATCTACCACGTCTAGTAAAAGATGTGAATGTCCTATGTGATTTGATAAATGACAACTAAGTAGTCCTTGGCCAAGGCAGAATGAAATTAGAAAGGAGTTTCTAATTTGTATTATTTAGAGTTGTGCATTTAGAAATCAAAATACATATAATTAAATAAAATAAGACTTGACAGTAAATCTATGTCTTATATTTAATTGGGACATTGTACGGTAGAAGGATTGAATTGTACGGTAACTATGCACTGAAAGATTTTTTTGAGATTAATGTTGAAATCTATATTATCTGGAAAGTCGTTGATCGCTAAAGGGGCTTACCCTTATTGTAGAATAAATATTATTTATTTAAATGAATTAAATAGTTTAATATATTTATTTAAATATAATTAGAATTGTTCTAATTGATTTATTCACAACCGGTTTAATATGGAGAACCTAAAGGGTCACACCGCAAAACAAAAATATTTATTTAAGAAATAAATGACATAATTGTAATAATATGTTAAGTGTATTTAATTTAGTCTGTGGAGATAGAATAAATTAAATAGCTTAATATTTATTATTTAATATTTTGGAAATATTAAATATAAATTAATAAGAGGAGTCTTATTATTATTATTACTGTTACTATTATTTAATTGCTAATAGGGATTGAGAATTAATTAATAGAAGTACTCTCTCATGAATTCCTAATTGGAGTAGGAGCATAATTAATTAAAGGAGTTTAATTATAATAGAAATCTTAATCCTAAATAGTTTAGGGAAGGGTTTTCCTACATCTATAAATAAGAGAAGTCTTATCATAGATTAAGGTTACACACTCTTGCATTAGATTGTGGAGAGTACTTGCGATTTCTATAGAGATAGAAACTAGGGTTTTGCTAACACCCATCTTCTTGAACAACTATTCTTCTTTAGTGGATCACCTCTAGAGGCCAAACACTTGGGTGGCTAACGTTAATCAACACTACACCAAAAAGGGCATCTCGTGAAGAACAAATCCTTCACAAGACATAATATATCACTCACAAGATATTTATTGCGAATAAATATTTCCTTCACAAGATTACTCGCATAAGATCTCGTCGCAATAGGGTATCCTTCGCTAAGTAGTAACTAAATGTTTTTTGTGAAGGATATATTGTGAATAACCTTTTATTCACAAATTATATTTGGTAATGGAATATTGTTATTTAGTGAAAGGTTGGTTTCCTTCATGAATAATATTTTATGAAGGACTATTTGAAATTAGTGAATAACTTTATTCCCTCACAAATAATATATTATGAAGAACAAATTTATTTAACGAGAGAAGATTTTCTTTCACTAATTATAAATTGAGAATATTTCTTCAATTTAGTGAGAGAAAAATTCCTTCATTGATAACTAACTAATTAGCTAGAAAAGATTTTAATGAGGAAAATAATCCTTCATTAATGTCCATTTCTCAAGTAAAATCCTTCACAAATTATAAATTTGTAAATAAAAAATTAATTGGTAAATAATCAAAATTCATTGCAAATTATAATTACTTTTCAAATCAGTGATTTCACAATTTATTATTATTATTAATTGCTATAATAAATATTAATTTAATATTTCAAGTTAATATAAATGTCATACTAGTTTCAAACTAATTGATAAACTAATGCACAAAGAGCTAATAATTAAAACGAATACTCCATATATAAATTGATAATGCTCAAGTTACGATAACTACATAATTTGTTATTGTATCTTGGTCTCCCAAGGACCATAGTACTTACAATGTTTATTAACTAACATAAGAAAACTGAAAAAATAACAACGAACTAGAATGAATGAAGTGTATGTCATGTTAGGTCCACCTCATCATCATTTTCTTCAAGGAAATCAAGGTTGGCCTGTAAACTTCATACTACAATGCTGCAAGAGAAACACCAAAATTCAATTTCAATAAGATAATGAATAAGAAAAGATGAAACTGGTGAACGTAAATTAAGAGAGAGAGAGAGAAAGATTAATGAAGGATAAAGACAAAAATATAACTATTAGTAAATACCTCAATTGATTCATAGTTAGTAAATGTTTGAAGGAAGTTGGTAAACTTCGTCTTATATACTTCTATGAATTTTCAGTTATTCTATTTGGCACAATCATCCAAAATTTTCATATGATAAAATCAGCTGCATCACATGGCAAGAAATCAATTGATCTTATACTTCACAAATTAGATGTGCAACCAACATCTATAAACATCCTGAATACCAAATATCAAGATCAATCAGGTTTAACATTGCCCAGTGCGTGCCATCCAAAATTTTAGTCTGAATAATTGTTAAATTTATCCAAGAATTCAAGTACTTAATTAGAATCTATGACGAATGTGAATGTTATTCTGGATTTCAAGTATGAACTTCTTCATGGAGATTCATTTAACGCAACGGAAACTCTTAGATATCCTTATAATTACTAAAAAAGCCATAGCATACCTGTTCAATGCAAGATACCCTAATCTCTGTTCCAGAAACTTCGTCAACTTTCTCATCCAATAGATCATTAACCTTGAAGGTCACAGAGCCTACGTGGTCCACAGTATTGACAAAGGCTTTAATGGCGTAATCTTTTAATGTGTCCACCACTCTGCATGAAGTTTGAGGAATAAACAAAAGAAAATATGAAACAGGATATAGAATTTTAAGCTTTAATCTGCTAAGACAAATTATCCTAATAAGTTACTCACATCTGTTTTGAGTCATCATTGCTGTAAGATAATTCAAAATATTTAGCGGCCGAGTACAATTGCTTTCTAAGATTCTTTAAATCCTGAAGAAAAATTGCAACAAGTTATTTTAGCTCAACTGAAAGGATTTTTGTATCAAGTAGGCTAAAGGTATTTTGTAAGCTATGTTACATCTGTTAACAAGCCAAACTGATACACATTGCTACATACTTGGACCGACGATTACTAACTGGTAAAGACTATTGAATCTAATATTGCCTATTATCTTTAGCAAGACAAAAACTTCTTGATATGCTGGTAAAGTAGTTGGCCTTAATACAACTAAAAAATGTAGCTCTTTGACTTCTTTCCTATAGGGTATATAAGATAAGCATGACCAAGAGATTACCTTAAGACTATCTAAAACGATCAGGCTCGGGTGCATAGAAACTTCATCATAATTGGCTGGTTCTCGGGGAAGGCGGACTGAAGCAGATGAACTCATTGTTTTCATTATCGAGATACTAGTAGCTGAAGATTCCTTATCCTACAACAACCATTCCCACATTATATATATAAATCCCAACCCAAAATATATTCTGTTCTAGGATCAGACCTTCTGGATGCAGGGGAACTTGGTACCAAAAGCTTTAATATTTCCATCTGTTATGAAGGCTCTAGCAGATTATGTCCACAACAAAGTCCTCAAAATCACTTATAAAACTGATATCACCAGAACATGGGAAGAAGAAATAACAAAACTAGTTGTAAGGTTTGGCATAACAAACCCCACATGAAGCAACAGTTGTCATTTATAAAACTGATATCACCAGAACATGGGAAAAAGAAACACAGAAGGAGCACAACAACATACGGTTTAAAATCAAAACATACCACGGGATAAAAGTATTCCAGCGGTTTAACTCAGACCTTATGCAATATTAGATAGTTTGTGGAACCTGATAAGATGCCATATAAATTTGGTTTTTTTGGACTTCATTAAGCTTAATCAGATATAAGCTTTACAAAACTTTGATGGGCTTTTTAGTTCCCATTTTATGAAGCTGCTAGTACCTGCTCAAACCCTATTGAGCCATCCTTATTAATTGGATTTTGCTTCAAGCAACATATAAGAGAATTGATTATACATCAGAAAATAAGGCATAAAACTCTCTAAAGAAAATATTCGAGAGAGGAGACACGTAGGAACGTATACTTAAGATTACTGGTAAAGCTACCTTTTTTCATTTATATTTATTTAATTATCTAGTTCCTTCCATAATTTTATTATTATATGTTAGGCCATACAAACACAAACTTATTAAAAGAAACATAACAAATCATGATGCAAGTCCATCCTTTCTTTTTGAGACAATTTAAATTTTTTATCAAAAATTTAAAGTACAAAAGTAACAAAACGAATCAGATACAAGTCCATTTTTTCATATTTGAGATGTTCTAAATATTTATTTTAAAATTTAAAGTACAAAACTAATCATGATATTTGTTTTTGGTATTACTGCAACTTAAATGTTACAAACTCAAAATATTGAAAACGAGTCAACAGGAAGGGTAACTTGTATCAAACAGATTAAAAGGATTCCATATAAATGTCACATGTTTATACTAAAGAAACTGAAAACAAACTCTCTCTTATTTCCTTAGTAGAATAAAATATATAGATAATTTTTATTTATTGATCTCTTATATATTCATATATTTTAAGGTTTGAGCATACAAACACTCACGAGCATTATACAATACTTCAAGTTTTAAAGAACTTATATAGAAACATAGTCAGACTTTAATTGTACAAAATATATAATGTAGTAGATACATTTGGTGAATAAAATTAAGATATTAGGTCTGCCCTGCTTCCTTTATGCTTCTTCTATATATTTGTTAATTGATCACCAACCCTTCATTTAAGTTCAATTTCTCGTTTATAAAATTTTCCTAGCCATAAAATTCTTCATTATCAAATCTTAATGACATATTTATTCCTGAAGCAAATATGGAAAATTTCCTTCAAAAAATAGTACATTTCCAAGTACTAAATCAATAAACTAATCCTAAGAGAAGTTCAAGAATAATTAAAAAATTAATATTCCTTCTCTTCTCATCAATTTCATTAACACTCAAACTAATTATCATATGTAAAACACACAAAAAATAAAAAATAGATTAAGTGATTCAAGACCAATTATTTACGAAATTACAGCTTCATAAGTGATTCAAAAAAGTATAAGAATAGCGTAATCTCCCTCTTACACAAATAAATACACAGATACATACATGTGTAAGTATATATAAATCATTTCAGTAAGTAATGGAATACGTACGGAGGAACAAAGTTGTTGGAATATACACCCATAGACATTTTGCCAGGAGTCAAGAATATAATCACAAATTTGCTAAATGTGCTGTGGGATTTTGTGCTTTTTGCATCTTAATTACTCATTGCCATTAGAAACCTATATCGAAAATTATAACAAGTAACAACTGAAGTAGTCAGGAAAAGAGTACCATAATTCAGCTCACAACACAAAGCTAAATGTAATTCCCCAACAATGGTATTTCCAAGTAAGGTAAACTTTACTTACAAGAATAGATATGCCAGTTCTACAAGGAAAGAAGGTTAGATTAGAATATACTCATAATCTGAATACTAGAGAAGAGAATCACAATAAATCTAGCATATATTATACCACACATATTATAATCTCTCTGCCACCTGAAGCTGAATACATTTGATTTAATTCCTGCTTCTGTGCATGACAAATGTTGTAATAAAGAGGCGAATATATATACATATATTACAGTGCTAATTATGTAATCTGCAATTACATCATGTACTTCTCTGTATATTAGAAAACAAGAGTTTCATGTGTATATGCTCCCAACATATGTAACAAAAATAATTTTAGCCTCAAAAATTCTAGATAAGATACACACATATATAAATGTATATCAGAACACATTCAAAAGAGAGGGTTCTCAAGTCAACTGCAAAAACGGAGTAGAACTTTAGAAGTGAGATAGAAAGATTAGTTATGCATTAAAATTTAAAACAAATTTCCACATAAATTAATCTATTTCTTTGTGACATTTCTCCAAACAGATAGTGTGCATCTTATATATATAAGGAAAACTGAATAGATGCCCAAATAACCAAAACTGAATTGAACTAATTAACAATACAATCATTCCAACTACAACAAAAATTGACTCTAAATAACAAAAATTAACAGGAAAAATTAAAACCCAAGTTTTAGGGGAAATTAACAAGCGAGGAAATTAAAACCTTCAATTGGACAATAACAGAGAAGTTAAAGGAGAAGAAGAAGGAGAGAACAGGTCGCCACCACTATGCCGCCACTACTTATGTCGCCACGACGCCACCACTATGCCACCATTACTGCTAGGGTTAAAGGGAGTTGAGAGAGAGGGAAAATATGTGTGAGAGGGTTGATCTGAGTGAGGGGAAAGAGGGGTGCAGCCGACCTTGAGATGTCGCCGACCTAGGGGTACTGCGGCCGATCTAGTGAGGGGAAAGAACGGTCAGGCATGTCATTTTTTTCCTTTCTTTTCTCTGCGGTTGGTGAAATAAGAGTGAAAGAGCTAGCCCACACCTCCTTAATTGAAACATCTGTGCATGCACCTTGAAACATCCGTATATATGAAGTTTGCCTCAAGGTGTTGAGGAGAAAACTCTGTTTCACGTCTAACTCTAGACCAAGTGGACTCTGTTCTTACTCTTCCAAAAAAAGAGTTTGAATTTTAACTTATAAAAAAATTAATATTGTAAACTTTTTAAAAAGTAATATTATAAATAAAATTATTATTTCAAAATTTTAAATTAATTTAAATTTAAATTAAATTTTAGAATGTCATAAATTAGTTAATAACAAACTGAAATATAACTTTTTGGTAGAACATAATAGTAATAATTTAACACATTTGTGATCTGTTCTACAAAAAGAGTTTTAATTATTATAAATTTTTATTGTCAATTTACAATATTTTAAAATTTAAATTATTGTAAATTAATATTTTTAATGAATAAAAAATTTAATATTACAAATTATTTAAAAAGTATTATTAAGAATACTTATTTTTTTTAAAAAAAATTTACATCACAATTTGAGGTGTAGGATACCATAAATTAACTAAGAATAAACTCAAACTTAATTCTTTATGTAGAATAGATGAGCTTAGTATTTGTGGTCTATTCCATATAAGAGCCTTATCTTTTCTTTCTTTTTTCATGGTCAATGTATGAAATTCTAAAGTTTAAAATATTATAAATTTATTTACTTTGATTAAAAAATGGTCGATATTATAAGTTACTTAAAAAGTATTATTAAAAATAATGTTATTGTAAAAAATTAAAAGTATTTATATTACAATTTATATTCACCACAATTAATTTTAAAAAATTTATTTAGAACAAAATAGTAACCAATTTTATCTCTCGCAAAATACCTTTGAACAATAACATATAGTGAGTAATAATTCCTTCATTAATAGTTTTTTTTCTTGCAAATTTACATCATAAATTGGCACTAAATATACTTCTACCACTTCAATTTTGTGAAAGAAAAAAATATAAATTATGAAGAATGTTTCTTTCGCTAATAACTATATTGTCACTACATTTTTTTCCTTTACTGTTCCTTCGCTAGAAAGCTCTTCATGTGAAAGAATGAATTCATTCACAAAATCTCCTTCACTACATCCATAATTTCTTGTAGTGCAAGCGAAGGAATTTAGTCGGTGAAATTCAAGGAGAACGCGAAGGAATTGGAGGTGAACTTGTACCCGAGGAAGCTTTGATTCACGAGGGTATAATTCTCTATCTCTATCTCTTTCGGTAATTGATAATTGAACATAAGGAAAGATCACGGTGATGGTTTGTATGAATAATTTTAAAAATTCGTTTTATGACGCTTCCGCCCTATTTATGTAATTTGATTACATGCTTGCGTTATATACAAACCTAACACTCACATATGTAACAATATGCAGGGACTAAGCAGAAGTAGAAAGCTGAACAAGGATGAAGTCGTCCTACTAGTGGAAATGGAGCAAAGGTTGCTGCATTAGCTGTAGAAACTTATTGTTTAGCTCTGCCTACGGGCAAGTCCATCAGTTTAAATAATTGTTATTATGTTCTAACACTTATAAGAAACATTATTTTAATTTATGTATTGGATATGGATGGTTTTGATATTATAATAAAGAACAATAGTTGTTCTATTTATAATAAAAATATTTTATATGGTGTTCACAATTTAATAAATGGACTTTACATACTTGACTTGCATGAAAATATACTTCAAATTGAATAAACTAAGAAAAGGAAAAGAGATGATGTTAATTATACCTTTATGTGGCACTGTAGACTCGATCATATTAATGAAACAAGATTAACCAAGTTGCATGAAGATGAGCTTTTAGAGCTATCTGATTACTAATCATATCCAACTTGTGAATCTTGTCTCATATGTAAGATGGCCAAATCTCCTTTTAGTGGAAAAGGAGAAAGAGTTACAAAGTTGTCAGCGTTGGTACACACAGACGTATGTGGACTTATGACAACGACTGCACGAGGAGGGTATTCTTATTTTATTACTTTCACTGATGATCATTCAAGATTTAGATACGTGTATTTGATGAAATACAAATCTGAATCGTTTGAAAAGTTCAAAGAATTCAGAAGTAAAGTAGAGAAACAAACTGGTAAGAGTATTAAAATTCTTCAATCGGATCGAGGAGGGGGATACTTAAGCAATGAGTTTCTCAATTATCTCAAAGAAAATGGTATAATCTCACAATGGACTCCACCAAGAACGCCACAGTTAAATGGTGTATGTGGAAGGAGAAATCGAATATTGTTGGACATGGTTTGTTCCATGATGAGTTTTACCGACCTTCTAGTGTCCTTATGGGGTTATGTCCTAGAATCGACTACATACCTACTTAACAAGGTACCTACCAAATCCGTCCCAAAGACTCCATATGAGTTATGGACAGGGAAGAAACCAAATCTTAAGCATGTTAAGGCCTGGGGTTGTCCAGCTTATGTCAAAAGGTTTGAGAATGATAAGCTGTAGACTAGATCCGATAAGTGTAGATTTGTGCGATACCCTAAAGAAACATTAGGGTATTATTTCTATCATCCTAGTGATCAAAAGCTGTTTGTTGCGAAACATGCTGCCTTCTTGGAAAAGGAGTTTATCCTTGAAGGGGTCAGTGGGAGTAAGATATATCTTGAAGAAGTTCAAGAACCATAAAATACTACGGATCAAAGTCAGGTACTTGACCAAGTAGAAGAACCTACTGTAGCAGAACCTATTCGTAAATCTGGAAGAGTACCGAAGATACCTAATAGGTATAGATTCATCATAGAGGATGCTGATGAGGTACGCATCATAGATGATGATGATCCATTGACTTACGAAGAGGCTATGAGTAGTAAAGACTCAGAGAAATGGCTAGAAGCCATGAAATCTGAGATGGACTCCATGTATGAAAACCAAGTATGGACTTTGGTTTCACCACCTGAGGGCATTAAACCTATTGAGTGCAAATGGGTCTTTAAAAGAAAGACTGGAGCGGACGGCAAGGTAGAGACCTATAAGGCTTGACTGGTTGCAAAAGGTTTCAAACAAAGACAAGGAGTTGACTATGATGAAACCTTCTCACCAGTAGCTATGCTCAAGTCCATTCGGATTTTGCTTGCAATTGCAGCTTATTATGACTATGATACAGCCATTCGGAGAATGTATATATGATACAGCGAGTAGTTATGCTCAAGTCCATTCGGAGAATGTATATATGATACAACCAGAGGGTTTTGTTTTAACAGTTAGAACAAATCAAGTATGTAAGCTACAATGATCTATATATGGATTGAAGTTGGCTTCTCGTAGATAGAACATCCGTTTTGATGAGATAATCAAAGGGTTTGATTTTATCAAAAATGAGGATGAACCTTGTGTCTACAAGAAGGTTAGTGGGAGCGTTGTTTTATTCGTAGTATTATATGTTAATGATATATTACTGATAGGGAATGATGTTTCTATGCTACAATCGATCAAAATTTGGTTATCTAAACACTTCTCCATGAAGAACTTGGGTGAAGCATCCTATATTTTGGGGATAAAGATCTATAGAGATAAATCTAAAAGGATGCTAGGCTTGTCCCAAGGGAAGTACATTGAATCGATGTTAAAGAAGTTTAACATGGAAGATTCCAAGAGAGGTCTCATGCCGATGACCCATGGAATACATCTCTTTAAGAAACATGACCCAAAGACACCCGAGGAGAGAGACCGCATGAGTAAGATTCCTTATACTTCAGCAATAGGATCTATCATGTACGGTATGATATGTGTTGGGAATCAACATGCGATCGATAAGTTCATTATCATAGGGGGAGAATGTTATAAGATCTGCATGTGATTACCATTATTTATTATATGTGATTTAATTGATGACAAAATGATAAAAAGAACATTCATACTGGTAAAGCCTTGTAAAGTCCTTAATGAAATATATGTACAAGGACGTAGAATTAAAAGATCAAATATGTTAGGTTGATCTAAGCTGAATGAATATCTATCTGATCAAAGCATGTTTGTAACATTAGGTATTGTAAAGTCCTTAAATGAATTTAATGTACAAGGACTTAGAATAGAAAAAGATCAAACTTGTTAGGTTAATCTTATGAGCTAAATTGTTATATGTATAAGCATGGGCCAGACTGAACGTAGAGTACTGCACAAGCATCCATCAAAGGATCATAGAGCAGTCAACCAACTTGGAGTCCAGCCAACTTCGCAAAGTCAAGTTTGTCATCGTAGAGTATGCTAGGCAAACGTAGAGTGAAGCTCGGCAGGACGTAAAGCTCTTTCTCGGCAGATCGTAGAGTTTTCTCGGCAGGATTTAGAGCTCTCTCGACAGATCGTAGAGTTGTCTCGGCATCATAATGCTAACTTTTAGAAACGTAGAGTTTGCCAAACAAACACAGTGAAAGGCTCGGTAGATCATAGAGCTCGCTCGGCAGCATTCACTCTCGGAATCGTAGAGTGAAACATGCACACTGCAGAATGAAGGGCGACAAGGTACACCATAAAGTTGAGCATGTCATCGCAGAGCTTGTAAGGCAAACAGAGAGTAAGGCTCGGCAGGATCAAGGAGCTTACTCGAAATCATAGAGTGTGCACTACAGAGTAAAAGCAAAAGATCGTTGTGCTAACATGGGTTCGTAGAGTCAGTCCAAGTCAGGCACTCTACGACTCCCATGAACAACCTGAAATCAAGCAACAACGTACAGCAGTCTCTGCTGAAGCACTCAAAGTTAAAGTAGCAATCTTCATAAAGACTTCTAAGTAAGCTGAGTGTAAGCTATCAGACAGGAAAATCTTTGAGTGCATCCGAAGCATCAATCCATAACAGAGTTCACATGACAGCTCAAGCATACACTCTACGATCTATCAAGACTCTATGACCTGCACCAAAGACAAGGTCGTAGAGTAGGAAAGCAACAACAAGATCAAGTGATTGTAGAGTTGGGCCTAAGACAACAGAGACACTCTGGCAGTCTCAGCAAAACAACATAAGATCATAGAGCAGTACTCTATTGAAAGTAGTATGCACACAAGCCGATTTAATCATATTGGATATGATGTAGCATATACTTTGTAATCTAATTCGTTTGTTAAAGGCATTTTACTTTATCTACATGGTGCTGTTATATTAAATGTGATAAACCCATAGTTTTGATCAATGCTTTTAAAATCATAATGGTGATCATGCTAATGAGATCTAAATTCTAGATAGCTCAAAACTAAAATCGTTCCTAATCGATGGATTACTAAAAAGGGGATTAGTGAATCCGGATAGATTAGTACATACGTTGCTTGCTCTTATGAAGAGGATGATTGATTTCATAATCATTTGTGTGGAGACACTAAAGCAAGTATATAGGTGCCTATTACAGAATAGGTTCACTAAACGTGGCTCGCTAAGGAATACCTAATGGAGTTTTACTCGTTTGTCAATAGGAATTCCTCTAGTGATAGTAGTACAAGTGATCCTTGGGCTTGAGATCATCATAGTATCTTGTGTATGATGAGTTATACTTTGACATGTCCCTTAAGACCTTTAGGGTATATCAAAGAGTATAATTGGGTATAATAAGTTATACATGGAGATAGGTGAATAATCAACAAAGAATCTACCACTTCTAGTAAAAGGAGAGAATGTCCTATGTGATTCGATAAATGACGACTCAGAAGTCTTTGGCCAAAGCAGAATGAAATTAGAAAAGAGTTTCTAATTTGCATTATCAGAGTTGTTCATTGGAGAATCGAAATGCATATAATTAAATAAAATGAGACTTGACAGTAATTCCATGTCTTATATTTAATTGGGACATTGTATGGTAGAAGGATTGAATTGTACAGTAACTATGCACTGAAAGGTTCTTTTGTGATTAATGTTGAAATCTATATTATCTGGAAAGTCGTTGATCGCTAAGGGGGCTTACCCTTATTGTAGAATAAATATTATTTATTTATTTAAATAAATTAAATAGTTTAATTTATTTATTTAAATAAGATTAGATTTGTTTTAATTGATTTATTCACAACCAGTTTAATATGGAGAACCTAAAGGGTCACACCGCAAAAGAAAAATATTTGTTTAAGAAGTAAATGGCATAATTGTAATAATAAGTTAAGTGTATTTAATTTAGTCTATGGAGATAGAATAAATTTAATATCTTAATATTTATTATTTAATATTTTGGAAATATTAAATATAAATTAATAAGAAGAGTCTTATTATTATTATTACTATTACTATTATTTAATTCGTAATAGGGATTGTGAATTAATTAACAGAAGTACTCTCTCATGCATCCCTAATTGAATTAGGAGTATAATTAATTAAAGAAGTTTAATTAGAATATAAACCCTAATCCTAAATAGTTTAGGGAAGGATTTTTCTACATCTATAAATAAGAGATGTCTTATCATAGATGGGGTTACACACTCTTCCATGAAGAATTTCTTCCATGAAGAATTATAGAGAGAGAGAGAGAGTACTTGTAATTTCTATAGAGATAGAAACTAGGATTTTGCCAACACCCATCTTCTTGAACAACTATTATTCCTTGGTGGATCACCTTTAGAGGTCAAACACTTAGGTGGCTAACGTTGATCAAAGGAAATTATTTAATCAGTAGAATTCAAGGAGAACGCAAAGGAATTGGTGGTGAACTTGTACCTGAGGAAGCTTTGATTCACGAGGGTATAATTCTATATCTCTATCTCTTTCGTTTAATTGATAATTGATCACAAGGATGATCATGGTGGTGGTTTGTATGAAAAATTTTAAAATCCGTTTTATTGCGTTTCCGCAATATTTATGTAATATGATTGCATGTTCGCGCTATATATGAAAGTAGTATGCACACAAGCCAATCATATTTGATATGATGTAGCATATACTTTGTAATCTTATTCATTTATTAATAAAAGAATTGATTTTCTTAAAAAGTCATTTTACATTATCTACATAGTGTTATTATATTAAATATGATAAACCCATAGTTTTGAGCAATGCTTTTAGAATCATGATGGTGATCATGCAAATGAGATCTAAATTCAAGATAGCTCACAAACTAAAATCGTTCCTAATCGATGGATTATTAAAAAGGGGATTAGTGAATCCGGATAGATTAGTACATACGTTGCTTGCTCTTATGAAGAGGATGATTGATCTCATAATCATTTGTGTGGAGACACTAAAGCAAGTATGTAGGTGCTTATTAGAGAATAAGTTCGCTGAACGTGGCTCGCTAAGGATTACCTAATGGAGTTTTACTCGTCTGTCAATAGGAATTCCTCTAGTGATAGTAGTACAAGTGATCCTTGGACTTGAGATCATCATAGTATCTTGTGTATGATGAGTTATACTTTGACATGCTCTTTAAGACCTTTAGGGTATATCAAAGGGTATGATTGGGTATAATAAGTTATACATGGAGATGGGTGAATGATCCACAAAGAATCTACCACTAGTAAAAGGAGAGAATGTCCTATGTGATTCGATAAATGACGACTCAGAAGTCTTTGGCCAAGGCAGAATGAAATTAGAAAGGAGTTTCTAATTTGTATTATTTAGAGTTGTGCATTTGAGAATCGAAATACATATAATTAAATAAAATAAGACTTGACAGTAATTCCATGTCTTATATTTAATTAGGACATTGTATGGTAGAAGGATTGAATTGTACAGTAACTATTCACTGAAAGGTTCTTTTGTGATTAATGTTGAAATCTATATTATCTGGAAAGTCGTTGATCGCTAAGGGGGCTTACCCTTATTGTAGAATAAATATTATTTATTTAAATAAATTAAATAGTTTAATTTATTTATTTAAATAAGATTAGAATTGTTCTAATTGATTTATTCACAACCGGTTTAATATGGAGAACCTAAAGGGTCACACCGTAAAAGAAAAATATTTGTTTAAGAAGTAAATGACATAATTGCAATAATAAGTTAAGTGTATTTAATTTAATCTGTGGAGATAGAATAAATTAAATAGCTTAATATTTATTATTTAATATTTTGGAAATATTAAATATAAATTAATAAGAGGAGTCTTATTATTATTATTACTGTTACTATTATTTAATTGCTAATAGGGATTGAGAATTAATTAATTGAAGTACTCTCTCATGCATTCCTAATTGGATTAGGAGCATAATTAATTAAATGAGTTTAATTAGAAGAAAAACCCTAATCCTAAATGGTTTAGGAAAGTTCCCTATATCTATAAATAAGAGGAGTCTTATCATGATTTAGGGTTAGACAGTTACACACTCTTCCTTAAGAATTGGAGAGAAAGAGTACTTGCAATTTCTGTAGAGATAAAAACTAGGGTTTTGCCAGCACCCATCTTCTTGAACAACTATTATTCCTTGGTGGATCACCTCTAGAGGCCAAACACTTGGGTGGCTAATGTTGATCAAAAGAAGGAATTTAATCGGTGGAATTCAAGGAGAACGCGAAGGATTTGGAGGTGAACTCGTACCTGTGGAAGCATGGTTCTACAAGGGTATGATTCTCATACTTTATCACTTTCGTTTAATTGATAATTAAGCACATGGATGATCATGGTGATGGTTTGTATGAAAAATTTTAAAATCCGTTTTATTGCGCTTCCGCACTATTTATGCAATTTGATTGCATGTTCGCGCTATATACAAACCTAACAGTGGTATCAGAGCCTAAGCTTGTGCTAATTATTGATTATTATGATTCCATATATGTATGGGTATGCGACTGGATCGATTTTCTGAGCAACGAAAAAAAAATTCAAAGTCTGCTACGCGGCGCAGTCGCGCCGCTTCCAGTTCATTCTGGAGCACGGCCGCGCCCGAACCCAGAAATCGTTTATGGGGGTGCAGCGCGGCCGCACCGCTCCTAGTTCATTTTGGAGCGCGGCCGCGCCGGTCTGCAGATTTTGAAAATTTTTTATTTTGATTTTATTTATTTTCAATTAAGATAAAAGGTTTATTTTCAATTGGAATATAATTAAAATTAAAAGTTTTATTTGAACTTGGAATTGGATTCTAAGTTAACTAGGATTCCATGTTTACTTAAAAATAAAGATGTTTATTTTGATAAGGAATAGGATTCAACATATTTTATTTTCCAACAATTTTAAGTTAAAATAAAAGAGTTTGTTTTGAACTTGAAATTGGATTCCATGTTAATTGAAATAAAAGAGTTTATTTTGATTTGGAATTTGATTAAAAATAAAGGAGTTTATTTTTATTCAAAATTGGATAAAATAAAATAAATAAGTTTATTATGATTTAATTTTTGATTAAAATAAAGGAGTTTATTTTTGTTTCAAAATTAGATTTCTAGTAAACTTTTAATTGCCCATTAAATGATATCAATGCATATATGGAATGGTTTTATTATTCATGAGATGAATGTTATTTATTTATACATATGGTGATATGTATGATAATAAATAGGGATTGATTATGGACTACTGACCAATATGTGATTGGATTTATTTTAGTGGATGCTTGAATGAATGGGTTTTTATAAATGAGGTCTCTGTACCTCGTTTTCTCTAGTTTTTCTTGATGTAAATTCTATCTTCCTCCTATGTACCTCCCCTTGACTGCTGATCAAGGTTTCTATTTATTGTAAATAGTTTATGTAATAGGTTTAGTTAGAATTACTTGAAGAATTGGAGACAAAGGAGCAAGGAGCGCTTGAAGACCCGTTTGTAATGGAGCCCGGGTTTAAATGTAATAGTTATATTTAAATTTTGTTCTTACACCCTAAGTTTGACCTGTTGGTTCACTTAGTGGCTCTAGTGAACCAAATTAGAATAAAAGTACATAATCAATCCGGGTAGAACATAGTATTCTATATGTGCATGCTTACTATGTATATATTATATATTATACAACATGCTTCGCATGTTAAATAATATGACGCGTATTTTATATATATATGTGCATGCGCGCTAAACAAGATGAGACAAATAATAACAAACCCCTCAAAGAAAATTATATTAAGTCCTAAGCGTTCAAAGATATTCGGAATATCGAACGTTTCCTTCTAGCATGGTAAAGCAATAGAGTATTAAATATATAATATGAGTTTGTTGTGTACACATAAGGCGAATATTAAATATTTAAGATGTTGTTTTATCACATTTGATGCTTATTAAGGAATTGAACATTACTGCTTTGTTGTGCACACACAAGGGCGGTCTTTTTCTCTTCACATATATGGAAGTGCTAGGTTGGACTTAACTTAGATTATTTTAGTTCGGATTTGCACACACTTGACCATTATAATCTAAGAGGCAAATTACAAGTAGTTACATAGTGATGTAATTGACAATAGTTGTCTTCCTATTTATTTATATATAGTTTGTTGTGCACACACAAGGCTATATACATTTGAAATGGGATCCTTATTCTCACTAGCAAACCTTTAATTAGATTTGTCGTACTATATATATTGAAGATAATATAGTTTGATGAAAAAGTGAGAGATACCAATTTAAAATAAAGACCTAATTTATTTTGGTAATTAATTAAGAAATGAATGTATGCTAAAATGTTGTTAAATTACAAATTCATTTACAGAATTTTACGATGTCTAATTCACTATCACTGCAGAGCATATTAGATGCTAATTAACTAGGACCAAATTAAAAGGACTGGTTAAAGAATTTGAGAATAGTTCTCAAGGCTGAAAAACTATCTTATGTCCTTAATATGCCTATCCCTGCAATGGTTGCAGACAATGCCTCAGAGGAAGAGATTGCTACTTTTAGAAAGTGGCAAGATGATGCACAGTTGGCTCAATGCATCATGCTCGCATCCATGAGTAACGAGCTTCAGCGTCAGCATGAAACTATGGATGCTCCTACTATACTCCTGCACCTTCAAGGAGTTGAATGGTAAGGAAAGTAGGACTGCTAGATATTAGATATCTAAGGAGCTTTTCCAATCTAGAATAACCGATGGCACTATAGTATAGACAAATGTCCTAAACAATGATCAATTTGATTGAACAATTAAGACAACAAGGTTTTAATGGATGGAGAGTTGATCCAAGATTTGATCTTACAATCACTTCCGGACTCCTTCTCACAACTTGTTATGAATTTTCACATGAACAAGCTATATGTCAGCCTGTCTGAGTTGCTTAAACATGTTGAAAACTATAAAGAGTCACTTTCCAACCAAGAAAGACCAAGTCTTTCTGGTAGATAATTCTTACAGGAAGCGGAAGAGGGCCAAAGGATCTTCTTAAAAGAAGAACAATTCAAAGAAGGTAAATGAAAAGGCAAAAACAAAGGACAATAAAAACAAGACTGATGCAGATAGCAAAGGAGTTTGCTTCCACTGCAATAAGACTAGATACTAGAAAGGAAACTGTAAGGAGAATCTTACAGAGGCTAACCAGAAGAAGCTTAGTGAAGCTTCGATTACAGAAACAGGTTTGTTCATAATTAAAAATAAATTTTTCTGTAAGTCAAGGTTCTACTTGGGTATTGGATACCGGCTGTAGTTCTCACGTATGCAATCCAATGCAGAGACTAAGCAGAAGTAGAAAGCTAAACAAAGAGTAAGTAATCTTATGTGTGGGAATGGAGCAAAGGTTGCTGCATTAACCATAGGAACTTATAGTTTAGCATTGCCTACGGGCAAGTCTATTAAGTTAATAAGTTGTTATTATGTTCCAATTCTCATTAGAAATATTAGAACTTTCGTTGTTGGACAAGGAAGGATCTGGTATTATATTTAAGAACAATTGTTGTTCTATTTATAATGATAATAGTTTGTTTGAAACTGGAAGATTACTTGATAGACTTTGTATACTTGATTTACATGAAAAACATTTAGTAAATTGAATAAACTAATAAAAGAAAAGGAGGTGGTCATTCAAAGAGTTGAATGTGTGTATTTGATAAAATACAAGTCTGAATCATTTGAAATGTTCATCGAATTCAGAAGTGAAACATATTGACAAAGTATTAAAATTCTTTGATCAGATCGAGGAAGGAATACTTATGCAATGAGTTACTAGATCATCGCAAATGGTATTTTCTCATAATGGACACCTCCGATACACAATAATTGATTGGTGTATCTAAAAGGAGAAATTGCACCTTATTAGACATGGTGCAGTCCATAATGCTTTTTACCGACATTCTAGTATCCATCTAGGGTTATGCTCTAGAAACGGCTGTATATCTACAAAATAAGGTAACCTCAAAAATCCGAGCCCAAGACTCCATAAAGGTTATGGATAGGAAGGATTCCTACTCTTAAGTATGTTAAGATAAGGGGTTATCCAGCTTATGTGAAAAGGTTTCAAAGATAAGTTTGGGATAAAATCTGACAAGTGCAGACTTGTGGGATATCCTAAAGAAAGTTTAGAGTATTATTACTATAATCCTACACGCTGCCTTCTTAGATAAAGGTGTTTGTCATTGAAGGAGCTAGTGGGAGGGTAATAGATCTTGAAGGAGTTCAAGAACCACAAAGCACTTTAAGCCGAACCGAGGAACCTGTAGATAGACCTATTGTACCACAACCGAATCATAAATCTGGAAGAGCACCGAAGATACCTAGGAGGTATGGATTCATCATAGAGGATGATGATGAGGTACGCATCATAGAGGATGATGATCCAGTTATATACGATGAGACTATGAGTAGAAGACACTCAGAGAAATGGCAGATGGCCATGAAATCCGAAATGGACTCCATATATGAGAACCAAGTATAGACTCTGGTGTATATGGGTCTTTAAGAGAAAGACTGAGGTAAATGGCAAGGTAGAGACCTATAAGACCAGACCTGTTTAAAAGGTTTTTCAAGTCAAAGAGTTGACTGTGATAAAACCTTATTACCGGGTAATGCTCAAGTTCATTTGGATTTTGCTTGTGATTGCAGCTTATTACGAAATCTGACAAAATAGATGTGGAGACGCCCTTCCTCAATAAAGACTTGAGGAGAATATATGTATGATACAGCCAGAGGAATTTTTTTCAAAGGTTGAAGCAAATCGTGTTTTAAGCTATAATGATCCATTGATGGATTAAAGCAAGCTTCTCAAAGATGGAACATTCGTTTTGATGAGACAATCAAAAGAATTTGATTTTATCAAAAACAAGAATGAACCTAGTGTGTACAAAAGGGTCAGTGGGAGCGCTGTGACATTCTTGGTATTATATGTTGATATACTACTAATAAGAAATAACACACTAATGCTACAATCAGTAAAGATAAAATTGTCTAAACATTCCTCTATGAATAACTTGGGAGGAGCATCCTATAAATTGGGGATATAAATCTATATAGATAGATTTAAAAGGATGTTCGGCTTGACCCAATGAACGTATATTCATTCGATGCTAAAGGTGTTTAGCATGACAAACTCCAAGAGAGGTCTTATGATGATGAGCCATGGAGTGTATCTCTTTAAATTGTCCTCAATAAAAAGGAGATCGCATGAGTTACTATCATGAATGCAATGAATATACAAGGTCTGATGTTGATCAGGTAGATTATGGAGAAAATCACTATAAGACAGTGATGAACATCTTTAAGTACTTAACCGGTATTGAAGATATGATCATGATTCGTGGTAGGTCTAAATGAAAACTAGAGGGCTAAACAAACTCAAGTTTTTCAGACTGACCAAGACGATAACAAATCCACTTTAGGGTAAATTGGTACCTTGAATGGTGGTGCAGTGAATTGGAAAGGTTCCAAACAGGAAAGGTTCCAAACAGCAAAGAGTTGTTGGTTTAGTGATAAAGACAAAGTATATAGCTGTAAATAAAGCTGCAAGTTGATTGTTTGGATGAAAAGTTCATTACAGAACTAGGAATAGTTCCTAAGTCTCATCTTGAATTCAAACATGTGTTGCGGCACTTTCATTTGATTAGTAGAATCATTGAAAGAGGAGAAGTCACTATAGAGATAGTGGACTCTCAAGAACAACATTGCATATCCATTTACTGAAGCTTATCCAAACAGCAGGATGATCGTCACTTAAAGAAGAAGGGTATAAGATACCATGGCGATTGGCTTTAGTGCAAGTGGGAGATTGAAAGTAGTATGCACACAAGCCAATCATATTTGATATGATGTAGCATATACTTTGAAATCTTATTCATTTATTAATAAAAGAATTGATTTTTTTAAAAAGGTATTTTACATTATCTACATAGTGCTGTTATATTAAATGTGATAAACCCATAGTTTTGAGCAATGCTTTTAGAATCATGATGGTGATCATGCTAATGAGATCTAAATTCAAGATAGCTCACAAACTAAAATTGTTCCTAATCGATGGATTACTAAAAAGGGGATTAGTGAATCCGGATAGATTAGTACATACGTTGGTTGCTCTTATAAAGAGGATGATTGACCTCATAATCATTTGTGTAGAGACATTAAAACAAGTATGTAGGGGCTTATTAAAGAATAAGTTCACTGAACGTGGCTCGCTAAGGAATACCTAATGGAGTTTTACTCGCCTGTCAATAGGAATTCCTCTAGTGATAGTAGTATAAGTTATCCTTGGACTTGAGATCATCATAGTATCTTGTGTATGATGAGTTATACTTTGACATGTCCCTTAAGACCTTTAGGGTATATCAAAGGGTATGATTGGTTATAATAAGTTATACATGGAGATAGGTGAATGATCAACAAAGAATCTACCACTTCTAGTAAAAGGAGAGAATGTCCTATGTGATTCGATAAATGACGACTCAGAAATCTTTGGCCAAAGCAGAATGAAATTAGAAAGGAGTTTCTAATTTGCATTATCAGAGTTGTGCATTGGAGAATCGAAATACATATAATTAAATAAAATAAGACTTGACAGTAATTCCATGTCTTATATTTAATTGGGACATTGTATGGTAGAAAGATTGAATTGTACGGTAACTATTCACTAAAAGGTTCTTTTGTGATTAATGTTAAAATCTATATTATCTGAAAAGTCGTTGATCGCTAAGGGGGCTTACCCATATTGTAGAATAAATATTATTTATTTAAATGAATTAAATAGTTTAATTTATTTATTTAAATAAAATTAGAATTATTCTAATTGATTTATTCACAATCGGTTTAATATGGAGAACCTAAAGGGTCACACCGCAAAAAGGAAAATATTTGTTTAAGAAGTAAATGTGACAATCCGAACTTTTTAGAAATTATTAATAAATAAAATATATTAAATTATATATTTTATTTAATTTATATATTGGGATACACTGAGTTTGACTGTATAAATGTACATGTGCTGTGAATTATGTGAAATTTTGTGTGTGAATATTTAAATGTTTAAATAAATGTAGACAATATGCATGTATTTGAAAAGTTATATAAGTTATATTTAATAGTAAATAAAACTATTAAATATATTCATTTGAATTAGCTGCATTATTAAACGGGTAACATTAATTTACTAATTGAAAGTTAGAGAGCTAAATGTTTGTGTAATTAATTAAATAATGAAATTTATTTAATTAATAATGATAGTTATATTTATGTTATAATAAAGGAATAATATAATAATATTTAATATTATTTCAAATGAATGTATATTAATAATATGAGGTGCAATATATATACTATATGTATATTGGCATCAAGTTTGTCAATAACATTTATGATGTTAATAAAGGATAAAATTTATTAAATTATATATTTTATAAATTGTTGAAAACAATTTATGGAACGAAAGAGATATTAAATTTTAATTAGCTAAATATATTAAATTTATATATTTAAATTGTTTGAAGACAAATTATGAAAGAAATGAGATGATTATTTTAATTATACAAAATTAGTTGTATATCTTGAATAAATGAGTTAAAATAATTAATTGAATATTAATTATTTTAATTGATTCGTTACATTAAGTAAGTAAATTAAAATAGTTAATAAATATTAAATTATTTTAATATAGTTTGTTCGTTACATTAAATATGTTATTTTATTTAATGTATTAATTCTATTTCTATTGAAAGAGTTAATTAATATTAATACATTAATTGGTATATTTATTAAAAGTATGGTATATATTATATAATATATTTTATATAATATGTATGAGAATATGTATGCATGTAATATGTAATGTGTGTATATATATGCTAGAACCTATTTGAATTACATGTAATGGGACTAAGTTATGGGACTTAAGTAAATGTAGAGAGAGTGGGAGAGTAAGTTAAGTGGGTTTGATGAGTCATTTTGTTTAGCAAGTAGGAGGTGGCAGCTGATAGAATACTTAATCAATGACTAAGACAATGTAAGTTGGAGCTGGCAAAAAAAATATAAAAAAAAAACGAAATAAAAATTGAAGAAACAGGGCAGCCACTAAGAAAGCTATGATTTCTATTGATGAAATCAAAATCATAATCAGTTCGTTAACAATTTGCCCGTCCCAAAACCTACTTTCTTTCTCTTTAAATTGCCGAGTTCTACTATTCCCAAACCTTGTCCAAATCCTTCAGTTTCGGCTGCACTTTCAAGTGTACTGAGATGGTGAAGTTATAATTTTGAATTGGGAAGGACTTGAGGACATCAAGGAAGTATTAGAGCTGTCCATTTTCAGTTAAAGTATAATTGAATTCAAGAAATTCTAAGGTAAGCCATGCATTTTTGTATACATAGTAAATTAGTAAATTAGTTAGTTTGGGTTCAAGTTGTTTTATTTGTTTGTAATTGAGTTGTGAATAACAAACCTAAAACATGGGAGATTAGTTGTTGATGTGCGGAGGAATATAATTGAAGTCAATTTGAAATATTTTTAAAGTCAAAATTGATTTGAATTCTTTTAATTTTATATAATACAATTATGAAAATCGTATTCTAGGTATAAAGTATTACTAATTACAATACTTATTGTTTTCAAAAGTTAAATAAATTATCGCAAATTTGAATTTGAAAATACAGCTCATATTAATTTTGAAAAGTTTAACTTGAATCTTATATTTTGGAAAGGAGGGCTTACGTTTATATTAACCGAATGATAGTAACTGAATAAGTATAGTTACTATTGAGACGCTCCTCTCAAGATTTTAGATATATTTTTCTTGTTCTTGTGCCTGCTTTATGATCCTGAGTCCTGACATTCAGTTGAGTATCAGTAATATTTATGTTACAGAGTATTTATTGAACTTGAAGAATTCCCTTTCAACATGTTCTTAAGAGACTCCAAGAATCTTAAAGTTATTCTAGGTTTGATGTACTGCATTTAGAGGCTATTAGACCATGGGAACCAGCCATAGCACCTCGTGTTATATACCGATAAGTTGACTCGCGGCAGATAGGATGACAGAATGAAAATGATTTTCTCAAAACTCAGTATATTAGCGAAATGGAGTGTTACAAATTGTTCCGCTAGTATTTTGTTTTCTCAAAGACAGTTGTGTCAAGATAAGTTCGATTGGCATAGGTGCAAGCTCAAGAAGGTAAACAAATCTAAAATACCAGTGAACTAAAAATGCATGCCAGTCCGTTAAGAGTGTTGTATCTGGTCTACTTGCAAAATCAATACAAATGTTCAATTTTACGTAGTCTAAATAAAATATGGATGGGAGTGAGAAAAGAGGCAAAAATGTCAAGCCCATTTGATAAATTATGACCTGGGTTAAGACCATAGAACAGGGTAAATGGCTTACTGCCACTGATCCAGGATAATTACTAAGGCCATTATAAGCATACATTCAAGTGTATAATTCAACGCACTCATGGAAATCAAAATGAACATAATAGTTAAATGTCGAAACGTTGCGGTAAGAGATAGTACTGTAAATGATATTTTGTTTCTAATAAGGTGAAAAACTATAAGAAATGAATAATAACAAATATAAGAAATAGAACATTAATGTTCATATGGGTATGATGCGGGAGTTCAACGTATAAACACCTAAACGCAATATCAATTGATATAAAACTCAAAGATTTAAATTTAATGTAAAGAAAATAATAAAGATTTGTTGCATGTATTGAGATGTTGAGCGTACGCACGAACGTAACACTCAAGCACTCACACGAACCAAGATAAACACGTGACGTTCAAGCATCGAGATGCCATGACAAATGCTAAAAGACTTAAATAAAGTTATAAAGGAAACATTATAAATAATGAATAAAAGCTAATGCAAATCAATTATGTGTTGGCTATGTACATGTGTAGGAAATTATCAAGAACGGTTAACGCCAATCTTAAAGAACGCTGAAGGCAAGTTCTCTATCCTTGTGAAATGCTTGTTTACATTCAAGTATTTGACCTTTACTCGTTTTACTGATGCAAGTTCTCTATCATTGTGAAATGCTTGTTTACATTCAAGTATCTTAACTTTACTCTTGTCCTGATGCAAGTTCTTTGTCCTTGCTCAATAATTGGTCATGTGCAAGTCTCTTGACTTTGCAAATGTTCTAACTTCATTCTACTCATATATCAAATACAAATATCTTGAATTGTTCAATAATTGTGACATAATGCACTTCTTTAAAGCATGAATATGCATAAACTGTTTAAGAAGAAATCTATGCCATTTGAATCGGCTAGACCCATGTAAAATATTCCATTGCTCTCAATATAAATCTTTGAAATATTATTGATGCTAGATAGAGCTGTTCAACTAAATTACTTTAGTTTGAACTCAAGACTGAGCATGAACATCCCTTATTTGGGAAAGTTTTAATTTTGCTGAAAGGCAGTTACGCAGAACGCAATGTCGTTATGATAAGATAGTGTTGATCAACGCAGGGCATAACGGGCTGACCACACACCGTGCCCGTAAGACTAGACGGTTCGTAGATGAATGTCTATAGGAACCTTTTTGAAAAGAAAAAGTTCATGGTCCTTTGACCGCTCAGCTAAAGTCAATATGTCGTTTCGAAAATGCAAGCGAGTCATGTTATTATGAATATTTCAGATACTTTACAGTCTTGTTTCACTGTAAAAGTATATCTCCAAGAAAGCACTTAATCCTCACGATATGTTGTTTATTAACTGTTAATACTTGCTGGGCAATTAAATGCTCATTCTTGCTTTGAAATTAAATGTTTTCAGTGAAACCCGAACGTGCCGAGTGTTCAGGAACAGACAAGGGGAAAGGGAAGCTGAACGAGTAGTTGACAAGTGTTGATTGTAATAAACGAATGTTATGTCATAATACTTGAATTATCATTAGTATCATGTAATGAAGATTTCTAAAGGTCTTAGAACCTGGGTTTGTAATGAATAAGTTTGTAATAATATTAGTTACCTTCATGTTGGTTATTACTTTATAGATAGATACGTGTAAATGATTAGTATCGTGTAGCACTGAATACGGGTTTGAAGGTACCCGGATTTAGGGGCGTCACAGGTTGGTATCAGAGCTGTAGGTTAAAAACCTTAGGTGAGGATACCTTAGGCTATAACCTTAGGCTAGATAGAAGGGTCAGAAAACAAATAACTCAAATAGAGTTTAAAGGAGATGAATTAAGGAAATTCATCTTAAAATGAAACAAAAATAACTTAAATGAAACTCTTATTTGTTATGTGTATATATAACTTGTATTGTGTACTAATTGAGTTATTTAACTATGTGTAGATGGATGGAGTTCAAGAAGTACCAATAGAAATTGAGGAGCAGATCGTTCCACAACCAATAGAGCCACAGCCAGCATAGGAACCAGTGTAGGTGGTGGTGATAGATTTAGATTCTGATTCGGACGAAGATCCCGAAGAGGAACCTTATGAACAAGATGCTCAGAATAATGAAGAGGTTGGGGATAATAGCATCAATCCTGATATTCAAGAGGCTTTTGCACAACTAGGAGCATACATCCATCTTTTACTAAATAGGGATACCGAATTGACCACTCGACTCCAAGATGCCGAAGAGAAAGCTAATTACTACGAGAACAAAGTGCAAGAGATGCAAGTAAAGTTGCATCAAATGAATCATGTACGGGATTAAGAAATTCTAAAGAGACAAAGGGCCGAGGAAGAAGCTCATAATTTCAGACAGGAAGTGCATGGTATTAAAAGGAAAGCCGATGACATGAATTATACATACATCACTTCGATGGAACGTGTGTAGGATGAGGTTTGGATCTACCCTGATGAGATCGGGCAGTTTCATCGCTCTATTTCTCGTGCTAGGGTGATTGCTATCACCGAAGCAGAAAGGCTCAACACCATTGCCCACAGGATAACCTAGCATGATAGGATATTTTCTCAACAATGTGATAATGTTTGTAAATATATGTACATGGTTGTATATATGATGTAAATATGGTAGTATGACTATGTATCTCACTTTTGTAGTAGTATTGGGATATCTTTTGCGAATCCTAACTCAATCGTAGTTAAGGGTTAGGATATGAGAAATCTTTTGATATAAAGGTTAGAAATAGCATGTAAATAGCAAGTAAAATGCTATAGTATGGAAATAGCCGATGAGCTATTGAAACGACAGAGATGTTCAGGGCTACTGTAACAGCAGCATGTTTAATATATAATAATATTAAATATGTTTGTTATGAATAGTGTTGTTATACATTATATGAAAATGTGTTAAACCAAGAAATTTTCTACTAATAATAAATTTTATTAAACAGAAAATGCAGGCAAAATGGAGAGGAGGAGGAAAACAAAGAACGCAAAGAGATAGAAATGAAGAATCGAATAATGATACTGAAAACGAGGGTAGGGGTCAAGAGAACCCAATGCAACAATTTATTGAGTTACTGATGGAAGCGCTTCAAAATAGAAACCCTCCTAATCCTAATGTTAACATCAACCCTCCGACTATACCTTTAGCAAATTTTAAAGACTTTAAAAACGTGGGACCACCGGAATTTCGAGGAACCACTGAGCCTATTGAGGCTCAAACCTGGGTAAAAGAAATCGAGAAAGCTTTTGAGATATCTAGGGTAGGTGACGAACAGAAACCTTCTTTCGCCGCTTACATGTTAAAGGGGGAAGCTAATTATTGGTGGGAAGCAAATAAGACTAGGGCTGGCGAAGGGGTAATTAGCTGGGAAAGATTCAAGGAAATCTTTTTCGAGAATTATTTTCCAGAAAGCATGCAGAATAGGATGGAAGTCCGGTTCTTAGAATTAAAGCAAGGGGACATGACTGTGCCTCAATACGCTGCAAAATTTAATGAGTTGGCTAGGTTTGCTCCACACCAAGTGGACACTGAAGCCAAAAAAACAAGAAGGTTTGAGTTGGGCTTAAAACCCTGGCTCTACAATAAGGTTGCCGTGTTCCAGGCTGAGTCATTTGGAGTACTCTTAGAAAAGGCTATAATAGCCGAAGAGGGAAGTGAGGCTTTGAGCCTCTATAATAAAGAAAGAAAGGATAAGGTGAGACCCGAGGGAGTAGTTAAATTTGAGAGGGGCAGTGGTAGTGGAAGTAATAAAAGAAAATGGAATAACTCCGGAGATACCGAACATCAGCAAGGAGACCAGAAGAAGAGAATTGAAGCATGCAGGAACTGTGGAAAGAATCATTCTGGGATATGTTTAAAGGGAAAAGCTGTATGCTACAAATGCGGGCAAGAGGGACACATTGCTCCCAATTGTCCCAATCTGAGGAAGACTTCAGGATGTTTTGTTTGTGGATCGACCGATCATTTGGCAAAGAATTGCCCAAAGAAGGGTAATGAGGGAGGAAATGGCAGTAAATGGAACAACAATGGGAAATTAATAATAACTGGTCCCCCTCCATCAAACAAGCCAACGGCGAGGACTTTCAATATGACGGTCCAAGATACAGTAGCAGCCGGAGGTGGAATTTCAGGTATTATTCTGATCTATTATATAAATATATATGTTTGATTCAGATGCGACCTATCTTTCTTTGAATATTAAGCTTACATATACTTTTAGAAACATTAAAAAATTTCAAATACAAGCAAAAAAAAAAATAACTCGTTAATAAAAGGATTTTTGAAGGAGAAATTTGAGTTTCAAGGTTAATTTATACTGAGTAGCTAATAATTTATGAATAATAATAATAATATCCCTATGAAAATTGCGTAGTTTTGTTTTACGATTTCGGGGACGGAATCTTTGTAAGGAGGGAAGAATGTGACAATCCGAACTTTTTAAAAATTGTTAATAAATAAAATATATTAAATTATATATTTTATTTAATTTATATATTGGGATACACTGAGTTTGACTATATAAATGTATATGTGCTGTGAATTATGTGAAATTTTGTGTGTGAATATTTAAATGTTTAAATAAATGTAGACAATATGCATGTATTTGAAAAGTAATATAAGTTATATTTAATAGTAAATAAAACTATTAAATATATTCGTTTGAATTAGCTGCATTATTAAACGGGTAACATTAATTTACTAATTGAAAGTTAGAGAGCTAAATGTTTGTGTAATTAATTAAATAATGAAATTTATTTAATTAATAATGATAGTTATATTTATGTTATAATAAAGGAATAATAGAATAATATTTAATATTATTTCAAATGAATGTATATTAATAATATGAGGTGCAATATATATACTATATGTATATTGGCATCAAGTTTGTCAATAACATTTATGATGTTAATAAAGGATAAAATTTATTAAATTATATATTTTATAAATTGTTGAAAACAATTTATGGAACGAAAGAGATATTAAATTTTAATTAGCTAAATATATTAAATTTATATATTTAAATTGTTTGAAGACAAATTATGAAAGAAATGAGATGATTATTTTAATTATACAAAATTAGTTGTATATCTTGAATAAATGAGTTAAAATAATTAATTGAATATTAATTATTTTAATTGATTCGTTACATTAAGTAAGTAAATTAAAATAGTTAATAAATATTAAATTATTTTAATATAGTTTGTTCGTTACATTAAATATGTTATTTTATTTAATGTATTAATTCTATTTCTATTGAAAGAGTTAATTAATATTAATACATTAATTGGTATATTTATTAAAAGTATGGTATATATTATATAATATATTTTATATAATATGTATGAGAATATGTATGCATGTAATATGTAATGTGTGTATATATATGCTAGAACCTATTTGAATTACATGTAATGGGACTAAGTTATGGGACTTAAGTAAATGTAGAGAGAGTGGGAGAGTAAGTTAAGTGGGTTTGATGAGTCATTTTGTTTAGCAAGTAGGAGGTGGCAGCTGATAGAATACTTAATCAATGACTAAGACAATGTAAGTTGGAGCTGGCAAAAAAAATATAAAAAAAAAACGAAATAAAAATTGAAGAAACAGGGCAGCCACTAAGAAAGCTATGATTTCTATTGATGAAATCAAAATCATAATCAGTTCGTTAACAATTTACCCGTCCCAAAACCTACTTTCTTTCTCTTCAAATTGTCGAGTTCTACTATTCCCAAACCTTGTCCAAATCCTTCAGTTTCAGCTGCACTTTCAAGTGTACTGAGATGGTGAAGTTATAATTTTGAATTGGGAAGGACTTGAGGACATCAAGGAAGTATTAGAGCTGTCCATTTTCAGTCAAAGTATAATTGAATTCAAGAAATTCTAAGGTAAACCATGCATTTTTGTATACATAGTAAATTAGTAAATTAGTTAGTTTGGGTTCAAGTTGTTTTATTTGTTTGTAATTGAGTTGTGAATAACAAACCTAAAACATGGGAGATTAGTTGTTGATGTGCGGAGGAATATAATTGAAGTCAATTTGAAATATTTTTAAAGTCAAAATTGATTTGAATTCTTTTAATTTTATATAATACAATTATGAAAATCGTATTCTAGGTATAAAGTATTACTAATTACAATACTTATTGTTTTCAAAAGTTAAATAAATTATCGCAAATTTGAATTTGAAAATACATCTCATATTAATTTTGAAAAGTTTAACTTTAATCTTATATTTTGGAAAGGAGGGCTTACGTTTATATTAACCGAATGATAGTAACTGAATAAGTATAGTTACTATTGAGACGCTCCTCTCAATATTTTAGATATATTTTTCTTGTTCTTGCGCCTGCTTTATGATCCTGAGTCCTGACATTCAGTTGAGTATCAGTAATATTTATGTTACAGAGTATTTATTGAACTTGAAGAATTCCCTTTCAACATGTTCTTAAAAGACTCCAATAATCTTAAAGTTATTCTAGGTTTGATGTACTGCATTTAGAGGCTATTAGACCATGGGAACCAGCCATAGCACCTCGTGTTATATACCGATAAGTTGACTCGCGGCAGATAGGATGACAGAATGAAAATGATTTTCTCAAAACTCAGTATATTAGCGAAATGGAGTGTTACAAATTGTTCCGCTAGTATTTTGTTTTCTCAAAGACAGTTGTGTTAAGATAAGTTCGATTGGCATAGGTGCAAGCTCAAGAAGGTAAACAAATCTAAAATACCAGTGAACTAAAAATGCATGCCAGTCCGTTAAGAGTGTTGTATCCAGTCTACTTGCAAAATCAATACAAATGTTCAATTTTACGTAGTCTAAATAAAATATGGATGGGAGTGAGAAAAGAGGCAAAAATGTCAAGCCCATTTGATAAATTATGACCTGGGTTAAGACCATAGAACAGGGGTAAATGGCTTACTGCCACTGATCCAGGATAATTACTAAGGCCATTATGAGCATACATTCAAGTGTATAATTCAACGCACTCATGGAAATCAAAATGAACATAATAGTTAAATGTCGAAACGTTGCGGTAAGAGATAGTATTGTAAATGATATTTTATTTCTAATAAGGTGAAAAACTATAAGAAATGAATAATAACAAATATAAGAAATAGAACATTAATGTTCATATGGGTATGATGCGGGAGTTCAACGTATAAACACCTAAACGCAATATCAATTGATATAAAACTCAAAGATTTAAATTTAATGTAAAGAAAATAATAATGATTTGTTGCATGTATTGAGATGTTGAGCGTACGCACGAACGTAACACTCAAGCACTCACACGAACCAAGATAAACACGTGACATTCAAGCATCGAGATGCCATGACAAATGCTAAAAGACTTAAATAAAGTTATAAAGGAAACATTATAAATAATGAATAAAAGCTAATGCAAATCAATTATGTGTTGGCTATGTACATGTGTAGGAAATTATCAAGAACGGTTAACGCCAATCTTAAAGAACGCTGAAGGCAAGTTCTCTATCCTTGTGAAATGCTTGTTTACATTCAAGTATTTGACCTTTACTCGTTTTACTGATGCAAGTTCTCTATCATTGTGAAATGCTTGTTTACATTCAAGTATCTTAACTTTACTCTTGTCCTGATGCAAGTTCTTTGTCCTTGCTCAATAATTGGTCATGTGCAAGTCTCTTGACTTTGCAAATGTTCTAAATTCATTCTACTCATATATCAAATGCAAATATCTTGAATTGTTCAATAATTGTGACATAATGCACTTCTTTAAAGCATGAATATGCATAAACTGTTTAAGAAGAAATCTATGCCATTTGAATCGGCTAGACCCATGTAAAATATTCCATTGTTCTCAATATAAATCTTTGAAATATTATTGATGCTAGATAGAGCTGTTCAACTAAATTGCTTTAGTTTGAACTCAAGACTGAGCATGAACATCCCTTATTTGGGAAAGTTTTAATTTTGCTGAAAGGCAGTTACGCAGAACGCAATGTCGTTATGATAAGATAGTGTTGATCAACGCAGGGCATAACGGGCTGATCACCCATCGTGCCCGTAAGACCAGACGGTTCGTAGATGAATGTCTATAAGCACCTTTTTGAAAAGAAAACGTTCATGGTCCTTTGACCGCTCAGCTAAAGTCAATATGTCGTTTCGAAAATGCAAGCGAGTCATGTTATTATGAATATTTCAGATACTTTACAGTCTTGTTTCACTGTAAAAGTATATGTCCAAGAAAGCATTTAATCCTCGCGATATGTTGTTTATTAACTGTTAATACTTGCTGGGCAATTAAATGTTCATTCTTGCTTTGAAATTAAATGTTTTCAGTGAAACCCGAACGTGTCGAGTGTTCAGGAACAGACAAGGGGAAAGGGAAGTTGAACGAGTAGTCGACAAGTGTTGATTGTAATAAACGAATGTTATGTCATAATACTTGAATTATCATTAGTATTATGTAATGAAGATTTCTAAAGGTCTTAGAACCTGGGTTTGTAATGAATAAGTTTGTAATAATATTAGTTACCTTCATGTTGGTTATTACTTTATAGATAGATATGTGTAAATGATTAGTATCGTGTAGCACTGAATACGGGTTTGAAGGTACCTAGATTTAGGGGCGTCACAGTAAATGACATAATTGTAATAATAAGTTAAGTGTATTTAATTTAATCTATAGACATAGAATAAATTAAATAGCTTAATATTTATTATTTAATATTTTAAAAATATTAAATATAAATTAATAAGAGGAGTCTTATTATTATTACCATTACTATTATTTAATTCCTAATAGGGATTGAGAATTAATTAATAGAAGTACTCTCTCATGCATTCCTAATTGGATTAGGAGCATAATTAATTAAAAGAGTTTAATTAGAAGAAAAACCCTAATCCTAAATAGTTTAGGAGGGTTCCCTATATCTATAAATAAGAGGAGTCTTATCATGATTTAGGGTTAGACAGTTACACACTCTTCCATAAGAATTGGAGAGAGAGAGTACTTGCAATTTCTATAGAGATAGAAACTAGGGTTTTGCCAACACCCATCTTCTTGAACAACTATTATTCCTTGGTGGATCTGTAATATTCCGAACCCTAATAAGATCTGTATATGTAAATTATGTGTTTAATAAATGAAATTTCATGATCTGACTTTGTATTATGTGATTGTGTATTTTATTAAACAATTAGGTCAAATAAAAAATTTTCGCCAAGCAGCTGTGTCGTGCTTAATCGGATAAAATGATTTGTCGTGCTCCCCGCGAATTCACCGAGAAGCGTTTCGGCAAATTATTTTTGTAAGCTGCTGTGTCGTGCTTGGAATTGACGAAGTGCTTTGTCGTGCTTCGACATTAATATAATATTATATTAACTGATAAAATTTTAAAATAAGTTAAATAGGGTTTAAAATGTTACACGGAAATAGAAACCCTAAGTTGAAAACCCTAATTGATAATAATTATCTGAATTGATTAATTAAAACCCCAATTATTGTACAATAATCTTAATTAATATAATTAAGATTTAAATAATGAATCATAATGTTAATTATGAATTATTAAGATTAAATTAAACCATAAACGAAAGATTGAAACCCTAATTATAGGATTGAAAACCCTAAACCCTAATTGGAAACCCTAAAACCCTAATTTGATTCAAGAACACTAAATTATGGAGTTATAAATCTTAATTATGATATAATATCTTAATTAAGGTATTACTAAACCTAAATTAACATCCTAATCATGATTAACAAAAATCTAGATTTAATTAGTAAGTAAATAAAGCAAAAATAAAATCCTAGCCAATGAAAATGAAGCGAGGAGTGTGCAAGCTTGTGCTTGACACACTCCAGCACAAGTAGGTGAATTAGGCCAGGTCATAAGCAGCACAAGTTAATTGGCTAGATATTTTAGGAGGCAAAAGTTTGGAAATTAGCTAGGAAACCCTAATTTGGAATTGCTATAAGAAGAATGAGATGCCGAGCTTTAAACCTACGAAATTGTGAACCTATAAACTTATATTACAAGCCTAAACAAGCCCTAGCAACCACAAGCTCAGAATCAGAAGCCAGAAATCAAATTTTAAAGAAAAAGGTGCACAAAACCCTAATTTATGTTTGATCTTCAAGCCTGCAAAATTTTTGTGTTTTAGATGTTTAGGAATACTTGTTAGTATGTTATTAAGTGATCTGGGCGGTTAAAACATGTTTACATAACATCTAGATATGAAAATCAAGCCAAAAACTCAAACTGTTCTTGGCAGTCAAGAACAGTCTGACAAGCCTTTTTGTAAGAGCTTTTGATCGGCTTAAAATGTTTGTTTGATGTGTTTTAAAGCATGAATCAGTAGTGTAGACACCCAAATTTTGCGTTCCCTATGCTAACCGTGATAGGAGGGAAAAATCGTTAATTGAACCGGCCTGCGGGAGCGAAGAATGGGCACAAATGCGAACACTCGACGCCACCGCGACGATTTGTAGTCAAAATCGACGTGACAACAACGCCATTCGAAATGAGCATTCCCGAATAATGTGTCACGTCTCACAGTAATTCCCGGACTGCAAAATACATGCCTTTCGGCGAAAACCGATAGCACAACGCGGGAATCGAGGTGCGGTGCGGAAAACGAGGAGAATTAAATAACTAAAGTGCATGGCGGGCTGAGTGGATGGCGGGCTAAGGCCAGCCGCAGATCAATCTGCGGCTGGCCTTAACCAGCCTACTTCAGCACATTCCTTCATTCAGAGAGCAGAGAGTTGGATCAGGCGGAGGGAGCAGAAGAATAAGCAGCAGCAACACGGAAATTCAAGGAGAAATAGTATAGATTTGCAACAAAATAGGAGAGAAAGGGAAGAAAAAAGAGAGGAATAATATTCTTTTGATTTGATTGTATCACATATACTTTTTCTTCTATTCAGAATACACAAGTTTACATCCACTTTGATCTCATTTGCAAGGTGAAAATCTCCTTATTTTTGCAATTTCTATCGTATCCTTTGGTTGAATTGAACGTAGTTTTCATGTAATTGATGATGGAACAATGAATTAGGGATTATTAGTGAAGGTTCAATCGGAACAAATTTCTTCCTAATAACCCGATGATATTTATTTATTGATTTTTGTTTGTTTTACGGTGCTATATTGGGCGCGGTTCCTTTAGATCGGTATTTTAGGATGTCTTGGTATTGTTAGATTATCCGTGTTGGTTACTTCTTGTAATATCCGGTTGTGGGTGTGTGGAAATTCTGGTGTGAGCCTAGGAAAGCGACCCCGTGGTCCAAATCCGATGATGGACCTCTTTTGATGTAAGAAGTAGGAACGATGTAGTTTTCATTGTAAATATGTAATCGTCGGGCCTTAAAACGACGCTAAGGCGAGAATCGTGTTTAAGGCCCCGTCATAGTGAAAGTATGCGATTGTTGGCGGTCGGAGTTATTTTGATGGCTTACATGCCCATGAATAGCCCCAATGCATGTTAATGCTTGATTTGATTTATGACCCAAAATTGATTTCAAAGTTAAACGATGAAGATTTCTATAAAATCAATCAAAGTAGGTTATTAGCATCACGAGGCTAAAATTTGGAAATGCTAATAAATGTCGATTCCTATTTAACGAGAAGGTAAAAGAGAAATCGTTCTCAAACATCAAAAATGACTTTATAAAAGTAAGTAACGTTTTATTAAATCTTCGTGCATAGGGTTAAAGAGATCCTAGAGGTTGCCCATCATTTGAATTATGAATGCAACGTATAGATCTCGATTCCTATTTTGACAAAGGTTTAGAAAATTCTTGTTTTGCCAAAACGACACCTAATGCAATATCATAGTTTTGACAATTAAAATCAAACATTTTCTCATAAAGCTTTCTCGTATAAACCGAAGGACATTCTGAAGCATTCCCAAAAGAAAAGCACGACTTTTCAAAAAAAACCCAAATGGTTTCTTCATGCAAACTCACCACCACATTCACAAAGGCACACACACACACACGCACACATACACATTTCATGAATTAAAGGATATGAAAGTATCAAGATTGCGGTAACCGTGTTTCACGGAAGTCGAGGGGTGCCTAACACCTTCCCCTCGCTTAAGCAAGCCCCCGAACTCTATGAATCTCGGTTTGCAGACCAATTAATTCGGAGTCACATATGAGCCATCGATATATAAAAAAACAAAAACTCGGATGAGTTGGTACATCCATTTCAAATATACCAACTGGCGACTCTAGTTAATTGGCTCATCATAGAAAACGATATTTCAAAACCCCGTCGACATTAATGCCGACCTTTTCCAAAAAATCATCTAATAAAAGGCTAAAATCGGTAAAGGCAAAAAATCGGCGTCGACAACTGGCGACTCCGCTGGGGAACATTAGAGGGCTTAATCCGCGTTCAAATCTTGATGCTATCCTATCCTTTAAAATTCATGAATATGTGTGTGCATGCGATATTTTGACTTGTTTTACTTATTGTTGTGTGAATGTGTGTTTTTCCCAAATGAATGATTGATTGAATGTAATGGCTTTACTTTAAAAGTAATCATTTGCATACGGTGAGGACGATGAATGTGAATGTATGTTGAGAGTGTACCTCCTCCTGAGGCGAACCTGTCGGTTGCTTATTACTGGACTCGAAGGGGCTGCTCCCCGGAGATGGCTCAGGAAACGCACCACCCATATCTGCTCCAATCGAAAGGATTCAGACGAGTAGATTGCGAAGATATGGGAACCTTCATGCCGAAAAGCCCGCGAGAGTAACCCTAGGGTAGGTCAGCCTCTGATAAACCTAACGAAAGGGAAGTTTCTTCATACCCTTTTATCATTCAGTCAAAATAAATGTCATATAAATGGCATGCAACTGTCATATACCTTCCCTATTGGCAAAAGAAAGTACTGATCTCCGTGTTTTGCAGGGAATAGCTGGGAAGGCATAATAAGTCATGTCTATCACTTATTATTGCAATAAAGGATCGCTAACATGTTGTTTTGCAGAGAAAGATTAAAAAACCCAAAACACAAAAGTTACAGCTTTAGCATGCATCCACATCCCTTCATTACCCAGGACTAAACTTTGAACCGTTGTTTCTATATGATTGCTCCTCAAACGCGTTCGCAATCTAAAAGGGCTCAGAACTCTACATCTGAAATGGCTGATATTCCATCTACTAATCCTGGTTCCATATCTAGGGAGGAATTTGATGATTTCAAGAAACAGATGTTAGAAATGGCCATAATGCTAACGGAACAATTGCTACCTAGACAGGATCCACCTAAAGAGGATCCACCCCAACCTAAGGGCGAACCCGTCGTCCCAAAGGTCATTCCCATACCTCACAGAGTAGTGATTACTATCCCAGAGGAAGGAGACACTGATGACCTGCGAAAGAAAATGAAACAAATGGAGGAAACTATCCAATCTCTGAAGGGCATAGGGTCCCTAGGCAGGGTGAACTATTCAGATCTATGTGTCTTTCCCGGAACCAGATATCCTGAGAAATTTAAAATCCCCGAATTTGAGAAATACAATGGGAAGGGGGATCCTTACACACATCTGAAAATCTACATTGGGGAGTTGGGATCTTATGCCGAAGACGAAGGTCTAAGAATGCAATTATTTCAAAAGAGCCTGACGGGAGAGGCAAGAATCTGGTATGCCCGTCTTGACAATGCCCAGATCCACAATTGGGAGGAGTTGGCCCACACCTTCTTAACACAGTATAACTTCCAAGCACAAATGGCCCCTGATTGATATCAAATGACGAAAATCAAGAAGCAACCAAGGGAATCTTTCAGGGATTATGCGCAACGATGGAAGGGTATGGCCGCACAGGTGAATCCCCCCATGAGCGAGTCAGAGATGGTGATGACCTTCGTGGATATTCAAGAGGCACCTTATTATGAGCGGGTTATATCAGGGATTGAAAGACCCTTTGCTGAGATGATTAAACACAGAGAAATGGTGGATATGAGATTGAAATCTGGCAAAATCCGGGATTTCACGGCTTTGGAAACAGCTGCAGAACAAATACAGAGTGGAAATTATGGCAGCACTTCCCGTAGGGTCCAAAAGAAGAAGGAAGAAGATGTTTCCCTCATCCTACAGGGATCGGCTAGGAAGGCAGAAAACAATCCTCCAGTACAGGTGCAAAGAGTGGGGCCATCCCGACAGCCTAACTTCACTGATCAGAGGGCGGAAAGGCGAAGGAGATTCGAGGCCTCGCAAAATCGAGTATTCACCCCACTCGGGGATCCTCTTGAGCGGATTTTGGCGGTATTGTTAGCCCAAAAGAAGATAGTTGATTTGGCACCCTCAAGTGACCCAAAGGGAAGAAGGTTTGACCCAAGCAAGCGATGCGCATACCACTCAGGTTCCCCTGGTCATGACACACAAGAATGTTGGACGCTGAAACACAGAATCCAGAACTTGATTGATAGTGGAGAAATTGTGGTGGAACAGCCAGACTCCCCAAATGTTAAAATCAATCATCTGCCTAGACATGATGGAGGAGAGGTCAATGTGGCGGAGGCCAGTGAAGTCGAGGGGCCGTCAAGGCTGAGTTATGTGAAGAAAATTGATGAAATGATCAACATGATAAGTGATCACGGGAATACACGGGGAGCGCCAATTAGACTGGCAGGGGTAAGCAAGAATATCATTGGGGGGCCTGTCAAGCTAACGGCTCCGAAACCCCTCATCCTTGCAGCGAGACCGCAAATCCCTGTCAGCAGTCTAAAGACGGTACCATGGAATTATGGGGGAATGTCAGAGGAAGCGGCCAGTTGTGCTTCTGTGACAACAAGGGGGAATCCTTTGTATCTCCCTGGGCGAGTCCTTGAAAGCAAGACGAAGAAAGATGAAAAAATATCCGAGGAGAAAGCCCTGGAATTCTTAAGAAAGATGGATCATCCGGAAACAAGGGCGATCCAGATATTAAGCGAGGAGTCGACCCTGACATCAATCATGGACTTGGTGTTATCATCCAATGATCACTGCAAAACCCTGACGAAAGTCCTGGAGGAGGCATATGTTCCCAAGGAGATCAGCAAAGAAAGTTTCAGCCATCTGGTCGACCATCTGTTGGAAAGTAATGTAATATCATTTACTTACGATGATATCCCCAAGGAGGGAAGGGGGCATCGAAAACCGCTACATATTGCGGTAATCTCCTCAGGTTATATCATGAATGGGGTGCTGATTGACGGGGGATCGGCGTTGAATATCTGTCCCCTCAGTACATTGCAGAAGATGAACATCAATCCCAAGCGCCTACGGGCCAGTCATGTAGTGGTGCGAGCCTTCGATGGTTCCCGGAGGGATACAATTGGAGAGATAGAATTGCCAGTGGAAATAGGACCTTGTACTTTTGATATCTCTTTCCAAGTCCTAGACATTGCGGCCAGTTTTAACCTGTTATTGGGGAGGCCATGGATACACATGGCCGGGGCAGTTCCTTCCACGCTACACCAGCAAATCAAACTAATCATCGACGAGAATCTGGTAACGATCTCGGCAGAATGTGATAACCCTTCTCCTCCCAGGAATGGCCTGCCAGTGATTAATGTGGACGAGTCGGCGGCACCTGCCAATTTTCAGGCGCTGGAAATCAGCACTCCCCACTACAGATGCCTGGGAACCCCAGCCGTGAAACCAAGGGTCTCTCCAGAACTTACCTTCGTTGCAAAAGAAATGATGAAAATGAAATTCCAGCCTGGACAGGGGTTAGGAAAGAGTAGCCAAAGAATCACCGAGCCCATTCAACTACCCCATCAGATAGGTAAAGTAGGGTTGGGATATCATGAAGGCATAACACGGAGACACCGGCAGGGCGTGGCCTCGATTCGACTGGCTGGCAGTCCGGTGACCAAGGTCAGCAATGAGCAGGGGACTAGCGAGCCTGTGATTAAGTCAGGGGATGAAGAATTAACCCCTGCAAGTGATGAGTCGACCAGGAGGGAAAGTTTCCTACAGGAGGTCGCGCAAAAGTTTGAAACCAGGTGCTATATTCCCGGACAGTCAGTAGGCAATGAGGAGGGGAAGGATGTTAGCACGCCACCGGGAGCCCAACAAGGTGTGCCTGTCATCGATTGGGCAGGGCTAATTATTCCTGAAGAAGGTAGGGAGGAGGACTCAGGCAATGTAGCCGTAATCATCGGGGAAGTTTCCGATGTAAAGCCCCCTTTTATCCAGCGCATTTCATCTGACCTGACCGTCGACAACTGGACCATGAAACCAGTGATATCCAAATAAGGGTAAAACCCGACATCAGGGTGGTAGACCCCAGAGGATGGGAGGATGAAGAAGTTTATTTTTTGTTGTTGTTTTGTATTTTGCATAATTATGTCGTTTCTTCATGTTATCTGAAAATGTGATCGTTGTGGAAAATAACTTATATATGACAAGTATTTTGTTTCATGTCAGGTGTACCAATTTGAGTAATCCTTGCCTAACAAATGGTCTTTCAAATTTGAATGATGATTATGATTTTGACATTGAGCTGGATTTCGATTTAATGGGCATTGAGCAAGACGAGACAGATTACGACGACACGCCTGACGAGATCAAAGGATGGGTCGAGGATAAACCCAAACCCAACCTGGACCAAACCATCACCATAGATATCGAAACCCCTAACGCACCCAAAGAGCTCAAAATAGGGACAGACCTTACCCCTAGCCAGAAAGCAGAAATAACTAAGTTGCTAAGTCAATATAAGGATGTCTTTGCCTGGTCTCATGAGGACATGATCGGATTATCCACCGACATTGTGGTACACCGGTTGCCCATCAAGGAGGGTTTCAGGCCTGTAAAGCAGAAACTAAGAAAGTTGAAACCAGAGTGGAGCTTAAAAGTGAAGGAAGATATCATCAAACAGTTCAGGGCGGGAATCATTATGGTGTCCACTTACCCAGAGTGGCTGTCCAATGTAGTCCCAGTGGCTAAGCCTGGAGGGAAGGTGAGGGTATGTGTAGACTATAGAGATCTAAACAAGGCCAGTCTCAAGGATAACTTCCCGGTGCCTTTCATACACATCCTGGTGGATAACACAGCCCAGTACGAGATGTACTCTTTTGTTGATTGCTTCGCGGGGTATCATCAGATAATGGTGGCGGAAGAAGATCGGGAAAAGACCGCGTTCATCACCCCTTGGGGCACTTTCTGCTATAGGCGATTGGCTTTCGATCTCACAAATACGGGGGCTACTTATCAGAGGGCCATGATGGCCCTGTTCCACGACATGATGCATAAGGAAATTGAGGTCTACGTGGATGACATTATTGTAAAATCAAGGGTAGAGTCTGATCATATAACTCATCTCAAAAATCTATTCGACCGGCTCAGAAAATATAATTTGAAACTCAATCCAGCAAAGTGTGCTTTCGGAGTGCAGTCGGGCAAGCTCTTGGGATTCCTGGTTAGTGATCGGGGCATTGAGTTGGATCCAGCGAAGATTAAGGCCATTGTGGATATGCCGGCACCTTATACAGAGAAGGAGGTAAGAGGATTCTTGGGAAGAATAAACTTCATCAGCCGCTTCATATCCCACTTGACGACTACATGCGAGCCGATTTTCAAACTATTAAGGAATGATGCTTCCCAAGAGTGGAACGAGCAATGTCAGAAAGCCTTTCAGACCATTAAAAAGCAGCTGATAGAGGCACCAGTGCTGGTACCCCCCAAGGATGGGATCCCTCTGTTTATGTATATATCGGTCAATGCCATTTCAATGGGATGTATGCTGGGATAGAAAAATGAAGCAAGTAAAGAGCAGGTCATCTATTACCTCAGCAAGAGATTTAGCCAATGTGAATAGAATTACACTCCCATCGAGAAGACCTGTTGTGCTCTGGCCTGGGCTGCAGGGAGGTTACAGCACTACCTCCACGGGCATACTACGTACCTGATATCGAGGATGGATCCCTTGAAATATATCTTTGAAAGGCCCATGCTGAACTGTCGACTATCCAGATGGCAATTAATCTTACAGCAGTTCGACATGGTATACGTAACTCAGAAAGCCATGAAAGGGCAGGGAATTGCAGATCAGTTGGCAGAAACCCCATCAGGAGGGATGGAGCCGTTAGAAACTCCGTTACCGGGCGAAGATATATTTGGGTATTACACACGAAATGTGATGACGAGGGACAGTTTTGGAAGTTGTATTTTGATGGTGCCATGAATGTGGAAGGGGCAGGAGCCGGAGCAGTACTGGTCTCTATCACCGGAGAGCAATACCCTGTGGCCACTAAATTGCAGTTCAGCAATTCAAACAATACAACTGAGTACGAGGGGTGTATATTGGGACTCCGTTTCACCCGCGATATGGGAGTGAAGAGATTAGAGGTGTTTGGGGATTCAGAAATGGTAATCAGACAAGCGATCGGGGTGTACAACACTAAAGAGCTTTGGTTACTTCCATACCATCGTTGTGTTACCCAGTTGATGCAAGAGTTCGAAGATATCGCTTTCCGGCATATCCCCCGAGGACGGAATGATTTCGCAGATGCATTGGCAACTCTGGCTTCCTTAATCCACGTAATCAAGAGCAGGGACATTCCACAGATTAAGATAACAGTACAAAATGCCCCGGCATACGAGGAACATGTTGCAGTATTATCAGACGAGGTGGTTCTGCCAAAGCAGCCTTGGTATCACGATATAAGGGAATACCTGAGGGATAGATCCATTCCCGACCAGGCCAGCCGAACTGAGAGGATGAGGATTCAAAAGATGGCAATGAAGTTTTACCTGAGTGGGGATTCACTCTACAAGAGGGATGCTGGGTTGGGACTGTTGCAATACGTAGATGAGACGCAGGCCCAAAGGATTATGAACGAAATATATGGTGGAGTGTGTGGGCCACACATGAGTGGACCGATGTTGGCCAAAAAGATCTTGAGAACGGGACATTATTGGTTAACGCTGAAGGCCGACTGCGATGATCATGTCAAACGGTGTTACCAATGCCAGGCGCACAGTAATGTGATCCATACGCCTCCCAATGAACTGCACTGTATGACCTCCCCGTGGCCATTTTCAATGTGGGGCATGGATGTAATCGAACCAATAGAGCCCAAGGCAAGCAACGGACACCGATTCATTTTCGCCATGATCGACTACTTCACCAAATGAGTAGAAACAGCTTCTTTCCCTAAAGTAACTCAGGAGATCATCGTCGGTTTCATCAGGAATAATGTCATTTGTCGATACGGACAACCTGAGGTGTTGGTCTCCGACAATGCTAAGAATTTGAACAACGCCCTCATGAAGGGATTATGCGACCAGTTTAAGATCAAACACCTCAATTCTGTCATTTACCGTCCTAAGATGAATGGGGCGGTAGAGGCTGCCAATAAGAACATCAAGAAGATCATGGCGAAAATGTCTGCTAATCATCGGGGATGGCCGGATTTGCTACCCCTCACCCTACTAGCATACCGAACGTCAACATGTACTTCTACAGGGGCAACCCCTTACGCTTTGGTGTATGGAATGAAGGCTGTTCTGCTAGTTGAGGTTGAGATGGCATCCCTCAGAATAGTGATCGATGCTCAGATAAGCGAGGAGGATTGGATGCAAAGTCGATACGACCAATTGGCCCTAATTGATGAAAGGAGGGTGGCTGCTGTTTGGCATGGTCAGTTATATCAACAAAGGATCTCTCGATCATACGACAGAAAGATAAGACCTCAGAAGTTCAAGGAAAATGATTTGGTGCTAAAAAGAGTCATGCCTTGTCAAGACGAAGCCAAGGGGAAGTTTGCCCCGAACTGGGAAGGACCGTTCGTGATTAAGAAAGTGCTATCAAGAGGAGCCCTCATATTGCAAGAAATGGATGGGGAGGTATTTCCACAGCCCCTCAATTCTGACTCAGTGAAGCGGTTCTACGCTTAAATAATCGATTTCTCCTTTTTCTTTGAGAAACGAACTACGTAGGACCTGATCTCCCAACTTGTGGGGGTACGTAGGCAGCCATCACGGCACGGTCCGATCCCTTAAAAATAATCCTTTCCCTAAACAAAACCAATTTCCAACAGCCAGATAAACCTTCATACACCCTCAAAACCTTCCCGAAACCAGCCGACAAATCAGCTTCATCTCAGATGACATAACCCTGATCTAACCAAAATAGTTAGCCAAAAATCTAAGACCCAATCCGATGAAATCGACAGGGGTACGACAAATATCGGTCAGATCTCCATCAAGACTTGAGAAGAGAAAGAAAGCAAAATGTCAAAATCATGGTTAGCTGGATAAAATGAGGATCCAATGAGAGGCAACGATACGACAAAAAGGGAAAATGACTAAATTTAAATGCATGTCTACATATATAAGTCATTTTGTTACAAGATTTCTCTTTCGATAACCGATGAAAATAACATAGTCTATACAGGAAATAAAACAATCTACAAATCTGCAACTAACTGAAGCAGGATGGATAAAGTGGTGGATAGATCCGAAGCATCAGCGTCCCCTGCAATCTGCTGTCCCATCATGTCGATGCGGTCCAATAAAGCAGTGGCTCGGCTGACAGTCCCAGAATGAGCATCTATAACTGCCCTGGTCTGAAATACGATGGCGTCTCTGTCAGCAATGGCAGCGTCTCTAGCCAGAATGGCATCATCTCTCTCGACAAGAGCGGCATCCCTCTCAGCTTCAGTATTAATCAAGGCCAGGCGGAGTCGGGTATCCTCAGTAACCCGACTTGGGGCAGAATCAGCTGAGATGGAATGATCTATGGTATCATCTGGGAAAATCACTCCAGAATCATCAAAGGCCCCAGTCTGACTCAAACCAGCCGGATCCAAGTCTCCGCGCAACCACTGCACGTAAGCAGATGTCTGGATGTGGTAGCCCTCACTATATTCGGCAAAGATCCTGCGAGACCAAAGATCGTATACCCGCAGTAGATCCCTCTCTGTCTGGGATGATATAAGGAATCGGTAGGCGGCTGCACCCGTGAAAGGGTGAAAATCCTGTGTCTGATCAAACTGCCCTGTAACCGCTAAGGGATGATAGGTCGTCACGCCTCTCAAGCCAGCAATAGGGATGAAATCCAGGTGGGGCACGTGAGTCAAGAAGCTCATAAAGGAGCAATAACCCGAATAGACCAGGAGATGAAAAGGATCCTCAATGACCGACAAAAATGATATCTCTAGGAGGCCGCATCAGTACAGCTCTCGGGACGAAACGAGAACTGCGTGGCTATGTCATGGCTGAAGCAAAAACCTTGGCGACGGAAATGGCCGATGGGACTGAGATGACTCATGAACCACACATACAATAAGGTCGAGCTCCCTCTGAATACTCTGCCTCAGAAAGACTGGCAATATGAGGCTGACATATAGGTATCCGTCAATATCATGGGGAGAATGGTGTGATCCTCCTGAATGGCTCTAACGGCCGCGACAACTCGCATGTCCAACTGATTGGGTCCTGCTGGCAAGTACAAAACTGAGATGACACAGGCCATCAAAACGTCTAATCTCAAAGCACCCCAGCGCTCCTCGGATACGGAAAAATCACCCGAAAAGAGGTTAAAATTGTTGGGTGACCCGAATCGGTCAATCAGGAAATGTAGGGGAACTAGATGGTGTGAAGTGATCACCGATAACAGGACTGTCCTCCGCAAACCTGTGAAAGTCAAGAACTGACGGCGCATGGAACCAGCTGTGACCCTGGCACAAGGTCTATCCAAAGGCAAGCCGGTAAAGCGAGCATACTCCTCGAGAGCGGGGGTCAGCTCTACTGTCCCTAATCTGAACACCTGACGGGCAGGGGCCCAATAGCTCAGAACACCCTCCACAAAGCTCGCTGGCACCTGAAAGGATAATAAGGACCAAGAATGTCCCAAAAGACCATCTGCGATGATCCTGTCGGCTGGCGATAAACTGTCCAACCAGCGGAGGAGACTGTCGACCAACCTTGTGGGAGGAATGGGATCCAAACGTACCACGACATCTGAGTACGACATCTGTGAAGAAAAGTATCAAAAAGACTGTACAGGGGTCATTCTCTATCCATAAATAAAAAGCATGCATCGTGCAGTTGATAATAAAGCAAATAAATTTCATAGAGATAAAAGATAAAAACTATGCATAAATAAAACAAATGAGTTTAGTACATAGTGCATGTAATAATAATAATAAAAAAAGAAAAAATAAATTTAATAGGTCCAGGTACAAAAAGCCCTATCCTAGCCTGATCTAGTCAAAGGTAATGTCGTCTGTAAAATTCGGATCCCCGAACTGATCCCCTAGAGTAGTCAAAGTCGAAGGACCGAAGTTCATATCCGGGATATAAGGCGGCACTGGGGCATCAAATGAGCTCGGGCCTGTGGCAAAATCCGCACTGTCAGGATCATATGCGTAAGCATCCTCTAGGGTCCGGCCCAACACCCGAAGGTACAGGGATAACTGCTCCACCTGGCAGGTCAAAGTGTCAATCTGCTCAGCGTGAGTGGGACCCCGAACGCAGGCAGTCCAATCGGTCATCATCACTGAGCCAGGAACCATGTCTCCAAGAAAGAATGTGGCCCGAGTCTGAGGACCGATGGTGCGGGGCACCCACCAGATGCGAAAGGCCTCGCTCGTACTAGGACCCGAAGATAATGTTTGGCCATCCTCCCCCGCAAGCATGATCCCCAAAGGCTGAAAATCCAACGGCCAGGAGGTAGTGAAAGGAAGGGAGTGCGGGATGCGAATCTCTCCAGTGATGTATCTGAATGCGCGCTCTCCCAGATACATCACCTAGCCCCCGACACTCTGCAAAGTAAGGCGACGGGTGGAAAGTGCGAACTCCGGGCCGGAAGGATGTCCATCGGTGAACCCCACAACCAGATGCTCCGAAAGATAGGGAGTCCAGACAACCTCTGCAGCAGTGATCAGCTCCAGCTGAATGCGGCAATGGGCAAAGCTGCCAGACACCGGGACCTCCTCTAGAGTGCTGTGGTGCCAGCGCCGACCCCGGGGATAGGTATCCAGACCAAGGGTAGTGACCGGCCTCAGACATGGAAGACGCTCGTAGGCCCAGAACTGTGAACAGAAACAAGGCAGGGCATGAGTAAATGTCAAATGCAGAAAAGAGAAATGAAATGAAGGGAAGTACAGTAAGTAAAGAGGAAAAGAAGGCTCATCAGCAGAAAGTGGTAGAATCCGGGCCAGGCATCTGTTTGTCCCTCCGAGCGTAGACGAAGACCGTGGAGGAAATAAGCAAATGTGAAGGACCCCCAGTCATAATCGCCGATCCGGTCTACATCCCTGACAGCTCCGACGACGCTGAAGTGAATGGTGGAGGAGTTGTTCCCTAGGAAACAACCCCTCATGATGGTCAGGAATAGGCGCCGGAGCAAAATATCCCGAGTAGCCCGATCCGCGGGGAATGGCGTCACATATATGCCTCCCACAGCGTCAACGGCCAAAGCTCCAGACCGAATGCTGCGGGCCTTGAAGACCCGGTCATCGGCAGCGAAACCCAGTAAAGCTCTGACCTCTGCTGGAGTGATGTCAAGATCCAGAGGGACACGGGATCCAGTGAACTCGATGCCCGTGATATACCTCTAGTCCCAGGGAGTCAGCACAACCTCGCAGTCCAAAAGGTGAAGGGACTGGGTCTAGTGAAACCATCTCTCGGACAGAGCCCTCATATAACCCCAGGGGCACTGGCGGGGAATGATGGTGAAGAAATGACGAAAGCCCCAGGAATCCACCACCGCTCGGTAGTCACTGTGCAAGGCGGTGTAGAGGGAGTAGATGTTGAACCAGTTACCCCTCGGCTGAGTAAACTCGGGCACCTGTGGCAATCACCAATGGGTCAGTCCAGATAGAACGGGAATTGAGAAATTGAGAATAAAATCAGAGTAGAATTGAATATACCTCATTAGCCACGAGAGATGCTGAGGGGTGACGACTGAGATCCTGACCCAACAGATCGGGTATCTGAACAGAGGCGCCAGATAGGGCGCGATGAGAAGACGGAGCTGGTGTGCTAGAAGATGGCCCCTCTACCACAACATCCGGGAGAACAGCCTCCTCAACATCGGGATGATCAAGCCGGATGATAGCCTCCGCCAGTCGGCTAGCCTGACGGGTCCGAGGAAGAGCGGGGGCAGGTGCAGCCCTACGGCGGCGAACACCCGAGGTCCGAGACGCAGAGGAGCTACTAGGAGCGTCGGGATCCATAGCTGGAATAGAACAGGCAAGGAGGAAGGTGAGTTCCTTTTTTGAATTATGTCACAAATATTCCATTACTCATCGTAGAATTAATGCAACATGATGCATGTTTATTATATGTGCATGAAAAAAAAAATCGGCAAAGTTTCGTTTGTAAAATGGGCATCCCATGCATAACCAAGCATGTTTTCAATTAGTCCAAGCCACAACAGGTCAAAATTGCATTCATATGGGTAATTGCAACATGTAAAAGGACCATAATGCAAGATTTTCTCTCAAAAAGAAACAACATATATGTGTGACCGCATCATGAGCATAAAATAGGACTCATACAGTTGATACATAGCATGTATATACAATAATACATAGCATAGCATTATAAAGCATACATTTCTATCTCTAAGCATGCAAATAGCCAAATGTATAGCAAAACATTAACGAAATTGGAAAACGATCGGTCAAAGTGTTATCTGTAGCGCGTAGATCGATCTAACCGGAGCGGTTTTTGCAAAAAGATTGGAAAAGTCAGCAAAAGGGACGAGCAAAGGTGTGAAAATCGCGTGGGGTACGAATGAAAGTGACAGATCTGGGAGGCGGCTGGCCGCCTATATGCCCGATCATGGCCGCAGATCAATCTGCGGCTGGCCGCAGATCCATCTGCGGCTGGGCCCAGTGCTCCCCCATTGGTCCATTGCAAGCATAATCGATTCTAAAGCCCATTTGACTCATAATGGGATAATAAAACACGAGATTTTTGATGAAATAGGTGTCAAACACGACTTCTCAATTCGACTGAGTGACCGGATACGAGACCCGGCACTCGCAAGACGATCGACCGACGACGATAACCGGCGATCACGAGATGGGTGACCGACGACGAAACCCGGCCCCGACAAGACGATCGACCGGCGACGATAACCGGCGATTACGAGATGGGTGACCGGCGATGAAACCCGGCCCCGACAAGACGATCGACCGGCGACGATAACCGGCGATCACGAGATGGGTGACCGGCGACGAAACCCGGCCCCCACAAGACGATCGACCGGCGACGATAATCGGCGATCACGAGATGGGTGACCGGCGATGAAACCCGACCCCGACAAGACGATCGACCGGCGACGATAACCGGCGATCACGAGATGGGTGACCGGCGACGAAACCCGACCCCGACAAGACGATCGACCGGCGACGATAACCGGCGATCACGAGATGGGTGACCGGCGACGAAACCCGGCCCCGACAAGACGATCGACCGGCGACGATAACCGGCGATCACGAGATGGGTGACCGGCAACGAAACCCGGCCCCGACAAGACGATCGACCGGCGACGATAACCGGCGATCACGAGATGGGTGACCAGCGACGAAACCCGGCCCCGACAAGACGATCGACCGACGACGATAACCGGCGATCACGAGATGGGTGACCGGCGACGAAACCTGGCCCCGACAAGACGATCGACCGGCGACGATAACCGGCGATTACGAGATGGGTGACCGGCGACGAGACCCGGCCCCGACAAGACGATCGACCGGCGACGATAACCGGCGATTACGAGATGGGTGATCGGCGATGAAACCCGGCCCCGACAAGACGATTGACCGGCGACGATAACCGGCGATTACGAGATGGGTGACCGGCGACGAGACCCGGCCCCGACGAGACGATCGACCGGCGACGATAACCGGCGATTACAAGATGGGTGACCGGATACGAGACCCGGCCCCGACAAGACGATCATCCGCATTGACACCCTTTTTTTTGCGAATATTTTGCATGCCTTACATCTTACGTTGCATCATAAGTTGTATGTGTTGCATCACGTATGTATTGTCATTCTTGTGCACTGTCATTCATGCATCGAGTGTCTATTCTTTATCCTGTTCATTTCATTTAACATTGCATAAACATGATAAAGAGGGGCAGCTGTAGACACCCAAATTTTGCGTTCCCTATGTTAACCGTGACAGGAGGGCAAAATCGTCAATTGAACCGGCCTGCGGGAGCGAAGAATGGGCACAAATGCGAAGACTCGACGCCACCGCGACGATTTGCAGTCAAAACCGACGTGACAACAACGCCATTCGAAATGAGCATTTCCGAATAATGTGTCACGTCTTACAGTAATTCCCGGACTGCAAAATACATGCCTTTCGGCGAAAACCGACATCACAACGCGGGAATCGAGGTGCGGTGCGGAAACCGAGGAGAATTAAATAACTAAAGTGCATGGCGGGCTGAGTTGATGACGGGCTAAGGCCAGCCGCAGATCAATCTGCGGCTGGCCTTAGCCAGCCTACTTCAGCACATTCCTTCATTCAGAGAGCAGAGAGTTGGATCAGGCGGAGGGAGCAGAAGAATAAGCAGCAGCAGCATGGAAATTCAAGGAGAAATAGCATAGATTTGCAACAAAATAGGAGAGAAAGGGAAGAAAAAAGAGAGGAATAATATTCTTTTGATTTGATTGTATCACATATACTTTTTCTTCTATTCAGAATACACAAGTTTACATCCACTTTGATCTCATTTGTAAGGTAAAAATCTCCTTATTTTTGCAATTTCTATCGTATCCTTTGGTTGAATTGAACGTAGTTTTCATGTAATTGATGATGGAACAATGAATTAGGGATTATTAGTGAGGGTTCCATCGGAACAAATTTTTTCCTAATAACCCGATGATATTTATTTATTGATTTTTGTTTGTTTTACGGTGTTATATTGGGCGCGGTTCCTTTAGATCGTTATTTTAGGATGTCTTGGTATTGTTAAATTATCCGTGTTGGTTACTTCTTTTAATATCCGGTTGTGGGTGTGTGGAAATTCGGGTGTGAGCCTAGGAAAGCGACCCCGTGGTCCAAATCCGATGATGAACCTCTTTTGATGTAAGAAGTAGGAACGATGTAGTTTTCATTGTAAATATGTAATCGTCGGGCCTTAAAACGACGCTAAGGCGAGAATCATGTTTAAGGCCCCGTCATAGTGAAAGTATGCGATTGTTGGCGTTCGGGGTTATTTTGATGGCTTACATGCCCATGAATAGCCCCAATGCATTTTAATGCTTGATTTGATTTATGACCCAAAATTGATTTCAAAGTTAAACGATGAAGATTTCTATAAAATCAATCAAAGTAGGTTATTAGCATCACGAGGCTAAAATTTGGAAATGCTAATAAATGTCGATTCCTATTTAACGAGAAGGCAAAAGAGAAATCGTTCTCAAACATCAAAAATGACTTTATAAAAATAAGTAACGTTTTATTAAATCTTAGTGCATAGGGTTAAAGAGATCCTAGAGGTTGCCCATCATTTGAATTATAAAAGCAACGTATAGATCTCGATTCCTATTTTGACAAAGGTTTAGAAAATTCTTGTTTTGCCAAAACGACACCTAATGCAATATCACAGTTTTGACAATTAAAATCAAACATTTTCTCATAAAGCTTTCTCGTATAAACTGAAGGACATTCTGAAGCATTCCCAAAAGAAAAGCACGACTTTTCAAAAAAAACCCAAATGGTTTCTTCATGCAAACTCACCACCACATTCACAAAGGCACACACACACACACACGCACACATACACATTTCATGAATTAAAGGATAGGAAAGTATCAAGATTGCGGTAACCGTGTTTCACGGAAGTCGAGGGGTGCCTAACAACTTCCCCTCGCTTAAGCAAGCCCCCGAACTCTATGAATCTCGGTTTGCAGACCAATTAATTCGGAGTCACATATGAGCCATCGATATATAAAAAAACGAAAACTTGGATGAGTTGGTACATCCATTTCAAATATACCAACTGGCGACTCTGGTTAATTGGCTCATCATAGAAAACGATGTTTCAAAACCCCGTCGACATTAATGCCGACCTTTTCCAAAAAATCATCTAATAAAAGGCTAAAATCGGAAAAGGCAAAAAACCGGCGTCGACAAGTAGTATGCCATGTTAGCTTTAAGATCCAATTGGTAGAATAGTTAAATTCTCTCTAGGTTGAAAGTTATTAATGGTCAAAACCCATTGACCGACCATGGGGGACTGATTTCTGGGTAACCCAGAAATCGTATGAATGTCTGACAGTTTGATGTCAGACTTTTGATCAACCCAGAAATGACCTAGATGACATAGTTTGTGTAGTTTATTGATGTAGAGTTGTTGTATGATATATGAACTACAATCTCGAATCATTAAAACACCTAAACAATCAACCAGTTGAACGAAATTAACAGTCAAACCACGTTGACCGTTATGACTGGATGAGTTTCTGGGTTACCTAGAAACTCAAGAACAATCATGAACGGGGTAGTTTGACCATGCATTTTAGATCATGATATGATATATTTTGAGATGGAAATTGATATGTCGTTGTACACTGCCATGTTGGCTATAACAACAAACAAAAATCAAACACAAATATCAAACGAGCTGAGATTAATTTGAGGTCAAAAGTCACTGTTGGACATTGACCAAGTGTTCTTCATGAAGAACACCTTTAGCGACGAAATTCATAAGCAAACCCAGAAACCTATGATTTTATGCAGACCGTCGATAAAGCCCTTTAGCGACGGAATTTTAATAAAAATAAAATAAAAATTAATTAAATAAATTATAAAATAGTAAATAAATATTAAATAATTATTAATAATTAATAAATAAATCCGAAAATTCATTTTTAAATTATAAAAATTTATTTTTAATATTTTTATATATTCTGATATATTATTTAATTTAATTAAATAATAAATAATAATTATGATAAATCATTTAATAATTGTTTTAATTATTTAAAAATGATATTAAATTATTAAATAATTATATTAATTATTTAAAAATGATATTAAGGTAAATAAAATTATTATATATAATAATTAAATAAAATATTAAATATTTAAATATTATTAATGATAAATAAATCATTTAAATAATATAGTAAGTATTTAAAAATTACTTTAAATGATAATTAAATCATTTAAATATCAAATTAAGTTTTGAAAATTATTATAAGTAATAAATAAATTATTTTAAAAGTCTAAAAATATTATTAATGATAAAATAAATTATTTAAATAATATTCTATCTTTCTAAAAATATTTTAAATGATAAATAAATCATTTAAATAATATTTTAAATATCTAAAAATATTCTAAATGATAAATAAATCATTTAAATAGCATATTAAATGTTTTAAAAATGTTCTAAATAATAATTAAATCATTTAAAAATATTTCTAAACTTGTAAAATTATTTAAAAATACTTCCAAGCTTCTGAAAATTATTTAAAAATAATACCAAGCTTCTAAAAGTATTATAAATAATAATTAAATTATTTAGACTAATAATTAGACTTTCAAATGAAGTTTTATCGAACAATCTATGTGTTTAGCCATTAAGGACGCGACCGAGATACCGAATCAACGTCGAACCTTAATGAAACTTGTTTAGATTAACGCGATACATGTTTATATACGTGCTAACACTTATTATTGGTATACGTAGACTACGTGCGTTGACCGATTGTACTAAATTATAGTGAGCTACGCTAAGGCAAGTCTCCCAACTTTGTTATATTTAAGCAAGTATTATACATCTTGCTATCAATTATTGTGAAGTTATTGCTTATTGTTCAGCATAACTTAAGAAATGAATCATTATTCATATATTATTTATTCGAGCGTAAATTGTTGTGTCAAACCAAATTGTTTAGTAAGACATCTATACTGAGTAAATGGAAATGCCTTCATATGAAGGCCAATAAATGACGATAATATATTGACCACAAATGGTAGGATGATATGCATACTCCTAGGATATTGGTGAGGCTGATCACCTACCAGATATCCAAAACTCAAATGGTTCTAAGTCTTTAAAGACTTATAGAACTAAATGAAATATATGGTTCTTATACAGAACCCTCAGTATATATTGTTGGTATCTTTCAAATCAAACACATGGTGTTTATATATTCAAATGAACTTGCTGAGCATTTGTAGATCATTCTTGCGCATATCTTCTTTTGCAGCTATAAATGATATCCCTGGCACGTCTGGGACTAACAAGGGGAAAAGCCATGCTTATTAAGTTTTATTTCTGTTGTTGAATACTTTAAGTCTTTTAAAGACTTGTTCTTGTAATAACTTAGTATAACGAATCATGTAACCGAACAAAATGTTATGTAATATATTATGATCCTTTATGTCATAGAATGCGTTATACTCTGATCTTTAAATCCTTTAGAATAGTTGTACTAAGTTAAATACAGTGTCTATATGAACTATACATCTGAATGAGGGTATCTAAATGATGTTGAGAGTCCTATAAGTTCTGGGGTTACACTTAATGAGCGCCGGTAAGGTGCCATCTTTACCGGAATGCGCCCCTCAGTTCTATGGACAATCTTATCATTAATACTGTGAATGTCAGATAGATAGGGAATATTGATATGAAAGAGATATTCATAAGATATGAATCTATATATCTAAGTGAGGGTATCCAAACACAGACAACGTTCTGGCCGGAACTAGTACCTGTTATGGGATACTGTGAATCTTGGATAGATAGAAGTCATATATTATTGAGTATTTACAGTTGTATAGTTCCACGTGAGCACAAATTCTGCTACAGGGGAGTGTAGAGATTTGGGGGCGTCACAAGTTGGTATCAGAGCTGTAGATTATAGCTCTAAGGTAGTTGGGAAATATCTTAGGATATAGTCTTTGAGTCCGTAAAATACTTAATCATACATAAAATAATCTTAAAAGCTTTATCTTATGTGTAAATTTGTTTCCCCATAAATACTAAATAAATTAAAATTCTTTTGTAGGATGGCAGGAGTAAATCAATACATAGGATGGTTATCAGACAGTGAGCCCGATGAGGTGCCTGATTACGAGCCGGCTACCCCTGAGCTAGATTTAGAAGATGAAGACCCAGAGGAGGAGGAACTTATCCATGACGAGGAGATATTAGATGCAGAGGAGGCAGAGCACCCGGTAGATGGGCAGTTAGTAGACCCTGATTCTGAGGAGGATATTGGAGCAGGCCAGATGATGAGTGTCGATAGACACGAAGAGATAGTTATTGAGTTGGTGCAGCAGTCGACGGTAGAGCTAGAGGCTGCTAACTCTCGGGCAGTCATAGCGACAGGGTTACTGGAGAGTGAGCGAGATGCGACTCGGCGTCTGAGGGCACTTCTCCAGAACACTCAGAGGGAGAAACAAGAGGCACAGATGCAGGCATACAGAGCTGATAGGAGGTGTAAGGCTGCAATGGATGGCCTAGAACGAAGGGTATTTAGGTATCCTGTGGAAGAGGAGAAGGATGATTATATGATCGATAGAGCAGTAGTCGGTCATATGATACGAGATGCTTATAAGGGGATGCGTGATAGCGCAGTTTAGTAGTGTTTAAGTTTATGTGTTGTACTTTGTACGATATCAAAATTTTGAGTTGTAAAATAGGAAATCCATGTAATAACTAGTAGTAGTATAACTACTAGTCGAATATGTAATCATTATTGCATGTTATATACAAGTTGTGTTTATATAATCAAATTGTTAGTTCTATGTAAGCATATATTTGTATTTATACTTGCTTTTCTTTATTTTAGAACCATGGCATCAGGACGAAGAGCCCAAGCCCGAACTGAGACCACCGAACCAAATCCCACACAACAATTAGTTCAATTTGGAGCGCGGTCGCGCCGGTTTGCAGAATTTGAAATTTTCTTATTTTGATTTTATTTATTTTCAATTAAGATAAAAAGTTTATTTTGAATTGGAATATGATTAAAATTAAAAGTTTGATTTTAACTTGGAATGAGATTCCACGTTAACTAGAATAAAGGAGTTTATTCTATTTTGGAATAGGATTCCATGTTTCCTTAAAAATAAAGATGATTATTTTGATAAGGAATAGGATTTAACATATTTTATTTTTCAACAATTTTAAGTTAAAATAAAAGAGTTTGTTTTGAACTTGAAATTGGATTCCATGTTAATTGAAATAAAAAAGTTTATTTTGATTTGGAATTTGATTAAAAATAAAGGAGTTTATTTTTATTCAAAATTGGATAAAATAAAATAAATAAGTTTATTATGATTTAAATTTTGATTAAAATAAAGGAGTTTATTTTGTTTCAAAATTGAATTTCTGTAAACTTTTAATTGCACATTAAATGGTATCAATGCATATATGGAATGGTTTTATTATTCATGAGATGAATGTTATTTATTGATACATATGGAGATATGTATGATAATAAATAGGGATTGATTATGGACTACTGACCAATGTGTGATTGGATTTATTTTAGTGGATGCTTGAATGAATGGGTTTTTTTATAAATGGGGTCTGCGTACCTCGTCTTCTCTAGTTTTTCTTGATGTAAATTCTATCTTACTCCTATGTACCTCCCCTTGACTGCTGATCGGTTTCTATTTATTGTAAATATTTTATGTGTGACACCCCCAAATTCAGGTACCAATACCTCGAATTTGGTGCTCACGATAAAGTACATCCATACACCTCTAAACAACATAAATCAACTAATGTGGAATAAATAAACATATGTTGTTCATTACAAAAATGTTTACTACGGTCCCAAGGTCTATAACCTTAAATAAATATATCGCAGAATACAATAATAATACAAAATTATTCCACGATTACATAACGGGATAGTACATATAACTATTCCTTAAGCTTTCCTTTGCCTTTGCCCGCTTTGGAACTCTCCGGCTTAACTGCAATAGGTTCATGATATAGCAAGGGTGAGCAACTACTTTGCTCAGCAAGTTTAAAAGCAAGAAGAAGATATATCATGAATGAATGAGAATAATAGCTGCATATATCAACAATTTATGAACATTGATGAGATAGCTGAAATGACATAATCAAAGTCCAAATGAAACAATGAATAATGATTATTTACTGCTGAGTGGTCCAACCGACCATGAACTTTTGGCCAAAGAGTCAATCATTCAACTAACTCTTTTAAAACCTGGCCCCGTCAGTTGTACTCGAGGGGATCAGCCTCTTGTACACCATGTATATGCATAACATTTAACTCTGACTGCATCGAATAATCGACACATTATAGTCCCCTAATAAGGGTTGCTCTCTCAGTCCAAGAATCCGCACCGACAATCGGTTTGGATAAATTTTAAAATAATAACCTGTACATGTCTAGCCGAAACGAATGACATAGACTATTTCCCTAAATAGTTCATGAATGAAGAACTTAAACGTTTCACAATCCAACAACAAATAATGAATTCAAATGCATAAGCTGCGAATATCAATAATTATCTTGGAGGTGGAGTAATTGACAATAATTAATCCACTATATGATTCAAAAGTAATAACTCCATTTGAGTCATGAAACTTGCAACAATATACAACACCTGTATAAAATATGAAACCTGCCCGAATGTTAATTTGAGCTAGGGTAAGGAAGCTTGCATTCAATATATAAAAAGAATGAAGTTAGGGAACTTGCCCAACACAAGGGTTAGACAAGCGTTAGGAAACTTGCCCAACACAAGGGTTAGACAAGCGTTAGGAAGCTTGCCTGAAGCGCTGCTACAATATTATAACACACGCTCCTTAATATCCTACACAATTAAGTACATATCCACATAACAATTAGTCACATACTGGATATCAAATAATAGTTTATACTACTCTATGATGTTTCATTCTTATTACAAACCTAATATTAAACGATATTATACACACTAGTTACGGCGTTACGACGCTTGCACGTCTATACGCCAACCTTGCCTATTCGAATGCCCAAGCGACATGCAATTGCGTACGCCTAACACGCCCATTCGAATTGTCCAATACCCAATGGTTAATGTTAAGTATCATTATAATCCATAACATTCAAGTTTTAAAACTTAGAACCACATTTTACATTGTCTGGAGCATTACATGTGCTTACGCGCATGCCCGACACCATCCGATTGCCCCTAATTGCACATCAGTCCTATAAATGGCCAATTTAGGCCATGCTACAGACCTCAAATTGAAAACCTCAAAGAACAAAAGTTGTAGATCTACTCGTTCTATTTCTGAATCATCTTGAATCACCTCAATCCGAGTTCGTATGAGAAAGTTATGCCTATTTTAGTAAAGATCGTCAAAGCTGTCTAGCCGACAGCAACCCAGGTGCGGGCTTTTCCAGCATGCTCTGTTTTAAGTGTTCTAGACCTATCTTGCTTCCAACTACCATAACTCCTTCTATACACGTTCAAATTGGTCCATTCCGGACTCTATGGACTCCTAAGACATAGAGCTATAACATATCAAAAATTTAGAGTTATCCATTAACATTAACATGGCCAAATCTTAGGCCAAAGTCTCAACTCATGCTATATTTTCGTGTTCTTCGTGTTCTTCGTGTTCTTCGTGTTCTTCGTGTTCTTTACAAAAATCATCACCAAATCTTTGTTTTAATCCCTTTTTACTCCATTCCAACTGGGTTAAACTCATAACCCATGGAAGTACAATATCATAACAACAAACACATTAAACAAACACGAAATCATAGCTACAAGGTCCTCTAAATCGTCCAACAGTCCAAAGTCCATGTTTTGTCCATTGTTCTTGCTCCATTAAGCCAAGGTAAGGATTTCTTGCGTTTTTGTTCCACTTTGAGATTATTAATAGCTTACATAACCTCTTGACAACATTTACAAACAATCACAACAAACAAAAACACCAAGAATCGCCACAAATCCGACCCACAAGCTTAAGAGCTCAAAACTAAGAAAAACTTGAAAAACTCAACAAGAAATCGAATGGAAAGGATTTGGTTGTTGTTTACCTCTGTAAATCCTTCCTAGATGATTAAGAAGCTTGACTAGGATTGATTTTGAAGGTTCTCCTTGCTTGGTTCCTCTTCTCCTTCCTCCCGTGCCTTCTTCTTCTTCCTCCTTCCTTTTTCCGGCGAACTTCCGACGACCTCTTTCTCTTCCTTCTTGGCAGCTCTCACTCTCTTTCTCTCTCTCTCTCTCTCTATATCAGCTGAGCAACTTGGAAGGGAATGGAATGGGTTAAGAGTTGAATGAATGATTATTGGAGAAGTGGAGGAAATTAAGGAGAAGTGGGAAAAATGGGTGTAAGGCTCAAGGTGGCCAATTTTCAAAGGCTTGCCGGCAATGCTCTCCCCAAGCTCTCATTTGATTGGTTGAAAGTGGTTTGGTGGTTCCCACTTGAAGCAATAAGCCAAATTAAATACCAGAAAATACCAAAAATATATCCGAAAACTCCCACTTTTGTACCAAAACTGGTAAATAACTCTACCCAAAATTAAAATGGGTATTACCATAAATATTGGGATGGGTAAAAATAATTATTATGGGATTTGTCCAATTATTCGGAACACCCATATTATACATTTCGGATACGGATAAAATCACGTATCAGCTCAAATAAAATTTCTGACACTTGGAAAAATTATTCGTACGCATACACGTATTTATGAAATTTATCAACATCTAAAAAGACACAAAAATATTTGGCATAAATAGTGCCTCGGGAAACGTGCCCCGTGAATAGTGATTTAGCGACGCTACGCAAAATCAATTATTCACTTAAACAAAATTATAACACGTAAAATTTCATGCATTCACATAATCCAGGTTGTCACACAACCTTTAAACATGCAACACAAAATAATAGCAATAAAATATAATATATTCATTAATATTCAAAAATTTGAATTACAAGGAAATTCTAAAGTTCCTGGTCGTTACATCCTCCCCTCCTTATAAGAATTCTGTCCCCAGAATTTCAATCTAGGTATGGAAAACCTAACATGGGTTCACTCGAAAAGATGCGAATAATTCTTCCTCATCTTCTCTTCTAGCTCCCACGTAGCTTCTTCAGCTGCATGGTTCCTCCAAAGTACTTTGACCGAATGAATAACCTTGTTTCTTAACGTCTGCTCTTTCCTATCTAATATCTGGACAGGAATCTCTTCATATGACAAATCTCGTTCAACTTGAATTGGTTCATAGGATATCACATGCTTGTAGTCGGGTTTATATGGCCGCAACACAGAAACGTGAAACACATTGTGAATATGCTCAAGTTCAGGAGGTAGAGCTACCTCGTACGCCACTTCACCTACCCTCTTTAAAACTTCAAAGGGTCCTACGAACCTGGGACTCAATTTTCCCTTCTTTCCAAATCTGATCTTCCCCTTCCAGGGAGATACCTTCAAAAATACAAAGCTGCCAACTTCAAAGTCTCGCTTCTGACGATGCGAATCGGCGTATTTCTTCTGCCTATCCTGAGCTGCTACCAATCGAGCTCTTATCACTTTGACAACATCCACGGTCTGTTGCACCAATTCAGGTCCCAACAGTCTCCGTTCACCGACTTCGTCCCAACACAGAGGTGTTCGACACTTCCTTCCGTATAATGCTTCGTACGGCGGCATGCCAAAACTCGCATGATAACTGTTATTATAGGCAAACTCCACCAACGGTAGGTGATCGTCCCAGATGCCTTTAAAATCCATCACACATGCTCTAAGCATGTCCTCAAGCGTCTGAATCGTCCGTTCGCTCTGCCCATCAGTTTGAGGATGATATGCCGTACTCAACCTCAACTGGGTTCCCAACCTTTCTTGTAAGCTCTTCCAGAAATTCGACGTGAAGCGCGGATCTCTGTCAGATACAATAGATACCGGTACTCCATGTCGTGACACAATCTCTTTCACATATAACTTTGCTAGCTGCTCCAAATTATACCTTATATTGATCGGTAGAAAATGTGCAGATTTAGTTAAACGATCCACGATCACCCAGATCGCGTCGTAACCCTTCTGAGTTGGTGGAAGCCCCGTCACAAAATCCATCGTGATATGCTCCCACTTCCACTCCGGAATATCCAGTGGTTGTAGCAGTCCACCCGGTTTCTGATGTTCTGCTTTTACCCTTTGACATGTCAAACATCGTCCAACACATTCCGCAACCTCCCTCTTCATGTTCGGCCACCAGAAATGTTGACGCAAATCCTGATACATCTTGGTACTACCAGGGTGTATCGAATACTTTGTAGAATGAGCTTCCTGCAGAATCTCTTCTCTCAACTCCGGAACCATCGGTATCCAGATTCTCCCTTCAAACCTTAGTAGTCCCGTGCTATCAGACTTGTACTTTAATTCCTCTCCTTCTGAGATCCGCTTCTTTATGGCGATACATTCATCATCCATTTCTTGAGCCTCCTTTATCTTGTCTAATAAAGTCGGACTCGCCTCCACTGTAAATAGTTTCTCATCTGCATTCGTCGGATATTTGACTTCCAATTTCAGTTTTTCCATATCCTTGATCAGTTCTTCTTGAGCTGTCAGCATCATCAACTTATCTCTGCCCTTCCTACTTAGAGCATCGGCTACTACATTGGCCTTACCGGGATGGTACAGAATTTCACAATCGTAGTCCTTGATCAACTCCAACCATCGCCTCTGCCTCATGTTTAGTTCCTTTTGAGTAAATATATACTTCAGGCTTTTGTGGTCTGTGTATATTTCACACTTTTCTCCATACAAATAGTGCCTCCAAATCTTCAGAGCAAACACTACTGCCGCTAGTTCCAGGTCATGAGTCGGATATCCCTTCTCATAGTCCTTTAGCTGCCGTGACGCGTACGCAATGACCTTCCCATGCTGCATCAGTACGCACCCAAGGCCTTTGTGTGACGCATCACTGTACACCACAAATCCCCCTGTATTATCTGGCAGTGATAACACAGGTGCTTCACTAAGTTTCTTCTTCAACTCCAAGAAACTCTCTTCGCACTTATCCGTCCATAGAAACTTCACAGTCTTCCTTGTCAAATTTGTCAACGGTGTCGCTATCTTTGAAAAGTTCTGAATAAACCTCCGATAGTAACCTGCTAATCCCAAGAAACTTCGGACTTCTGTTGGCGTCTTCGGCTGCTCCCAGTTTATTACTGCTTCTACCTTCGCAGGATCCACTGACACACCATCCTTGTCAATTACATGCCCCAAAAACTGCACCCTTTGTAGCCAAAATTCACACTTGGAAAACTTTACATATAGCTTCTCCCTTCTTAGCGTTTCCAGGGCTATCCTCAAATGTTCGACGTGTTCCTCCTCCGTCTTCGAGTAGACAAGAATGTCATCTATGAAAACGACGACAAATTTATCTAGGTATTGCTTGAACACTCTGTTCATCATGTCCATAAATGCCGCTAGCGCATTCGTCAGCCCAAACGACATCACCAAAAACTCAAAGTGTCCATATCGAGTTCTGAATGTTGTCTTTGGAATATCCTCCTGCCTCACCTTCAGTTGGTGATACCCCGTCCTCAAGTCAATCTTCGAGAAGTATTTCGCTCCCTTTAATTGATCGAACAAATCATCAATTCTGGGCAACGGGTACTTGTTCTTAATCGTGACTTTGTTCAACTCCCGATAGTCAATGCAAAGCCTAAGCGATCCGTCTTTCTTCTTTACGAACAGTACTGGCGCTCCCCATGGAGATACACTTGGACGAATATACCCCTTATCTAGCAACTCCTGCAATTGAACCATCAGTTCTTTCATTTCCACTGGTGCCATTCTGTAAGGTGCCTTTGAGATCGGTGCGGTTCCCGGTACTAAGTTGATCACAAATTCCACTTCTCTATCCGGCGGCAATCCTGGTATCTCATCTGGGAAAACATCTGGGAATTCCCTTACTACAGATATCTGACCCAGCTCACCTTCAACTCTTCGGGTATCAACCACGTGAGCCAAATAACCTATACGACCTTTCCGTAGCAACTTCTTCGCTTGCATCATCGTCAGACAACAAGATTGTCTCGGCGATTTACTACCGTAAAATACGACCTTCGACTTATTCGAAGTCTTTAGGTGTATACTTTTCTTCTGACAATTAATCATAGCCCCGTGACTAGACAACCAATCCATCCCAAGAATTACATCAAATTCTCCTAGTCGTATCGGAATCAAATCTACGCTTAGTTTAAACCCGTTTATCCCAGCACAACAATTTCTATGGATGTATTCCACAGGAATAACTTCTTTATTAGCTACTTCCACATTCATTGGATTCTCTAATTTCTCACGAGGTAAGTTTAGCCGTTTAGCAAATTCATCCGACACAAATGAACAGGTAGCTCCCGAATCAAATAATACATATGCATTAATATTGTTGACCGAAATAATACTTGACACCACATCCTTTGATTCTATCGCATCCTGCACTGTCATGTTGAAGGTGCGTGCTACTGGTCTGTTCTGCTGTGTTGGTCCTCCGATAGTCAGCTTACTGTTGTTCCCCTGGTTAGCACTGCCTGCATCATTCTTCCTCTTTGGGCAATCCTTCTTCTGATGATCTGAAGCGCCACAAGAAAAACAACTTCCTGCCTTCGCCTTTGGGCAATGTGGGGCAAAGTGCCCTGGTTGACCACAGTTGAAACAAACCCCTTTTCCTTTCATGCATTCTCCAAAGTGATTCCTTCCACATTTTTCGCATTTATTACCTTTCTTTGTATCCCCTCCGGATTTGCTTCCTGTCATCTGACTGTCGTTCCATTTTCTCTTATTTGGGTTACTTCCTCCGCTGCTACCTTCCTTATGACCATCATGACTCTTTTTCTTTTTCTGATCTTGGTTGTGCCTGGCCAAAGCTTCGCTTCCTCCCTCAGCAATGATTGCTTTCTCAAGTAACGTAGAAAATGTGTTGATCTGCAAAACCGCAACCTTACTATACACCCAAGGTTTCAGTCCTTGTTCAAACCTCTTCGCTCGCCTAGCTTCGGTGTCCACCTGATGTGGAGCAAACCTCGCTAACTCGTTAAATTTTGCGGCATACTCCGCAACTGACATACTTCCTTGCTTTAGTTCCAGGAACTTTATCTCCATGCTAGCCTGCATACTCGCTGGAAAGTAATTTTCGAAAAACAACTCCTTGAAACGAGCCCATGCAATCGTGCCTTCCCCCGCTCGACCTTTGTTCGCCTTCCACCAGTAATTTGCCTCACCTTTCATCATGAAAGTGGCAAACGACGTCATCTGTTCTTCGGTCACCCTTGCGACCTCAAAAACTTTCTCCATTTCTTCTACCCATGTCTGGGCTTCAATCGGATCCGTAGTCCCACGAAACTCCGGTGGTCCTACTAATTTGAAATCCTTAAAGTTCGCCATGTGACTTCCTGGCTGATCAACTGCAGCGGCTTGTCTGCCCTGCATTGCTTCTGCTAATAAGTTAACAAAAGCCCTCATAGGGTCTGCCTGACCCCCTTCGTTATTCACCGACTCCTCAACCCTTTGGTTACGCGGTCGTCCTCTTGGCGCCATGATCTGCTAAAAGAAAACCGTCGGCTATTACTAATAGATCTAGGCCTCATGCAATAAGTCATTTAAGTCAACAATTAAAAGTAAAAGCATCTATCAAACACGTTTGATTTAAATAAAACAATTGCATTTATAACCATACGTCATTGTCTTAATACAATCAGACTCAACATGTGGCATACTTCTATAAATGCTAAATGACACAGCCTGCCAACCATTAACTATCCCCTACAAACACAAGTGGGGAATAATAACCTTCCACCCCTATACTAGAAGCAAAATTGGGGTTCAACTACTATCCCACGCATGCTACAAGCAGAGGGATTTACAACATAAGTAAGCCCCTAATACAACAAAAGTGGGACCTACTGCAAACATAATGCTAAAAACAACACATCACCGCCTGCTACGGCGGAGTGCAACTCGGAGCTGCCGTCGAGCCAGCCTGTCAACCACTCGGCGCCTAATCACGCGCCTGCTGCTACCCTCATCCCTGGGGTACCTCCTCACCCTGTCCCTCAGCCTGCCTATGGAAGTAGTCAAGCCTGACCTGAGGGAATCAATCTCTGCAGTCTGGGATGCCAACTGCTTTATAGCCTCATCTCGCTCCAGACGAGTAGTCTCTAGCTGATCCTCTACCCGCTCTATCTGTCCTACCAGCATCACATTCCTCTCTAGGAGGTCATAAACCATGACACCAAACTAAACAGAAACCCCTCGGTGACCGTGAACCTCTGCCTCTAATTCGGCAATCCTCTGGTCCTTTTCCTGCAACTTCTGGGTCAACTCAGTCTTTCCCCCCAAAGTTTGATATGCCAATGACCTGTACTGCTCTTCTTGGTCCTGGTGCTCCTGGTTCTGCTCCTCTAAGTGGGCTACCCGATTCTTGAGCTCCTCATTCTTATTTGTCAGTTCTTCGATGATGTCACTAGCAGTAGTGCCCATACCATCTGCATACTCAGGTGGCTCCTCATCCTCCGTCCCTGGATCCTCCTCGAGGTCCTCATCCTCCCCCTCATCGCTTACCAGCCTCAGCACTCCTCCAGTAATTGGCTCCTTCTCGGAACCATACTCGGTCTCGGACTCATCCATAGTGTCCATCATCTCTGGCTCACTCGGTTGCACCCCCACTAACTGTCCTGCGTCCACATGAATGTCTGTGAACTCTCCCTCTCTAGCTGGACTGTACTCTCCCATCTCAGACATCCTACAGCCACAAACAGAAGCAAATAGACAGTAAGATATCAGTGCCAAAATAAAATATATTCATTGATAAAATGAAATGATATTTTATCATGCACAACTCGGCTCGATGGATTTCCACAATCCACCTCCAGACATGACCATCAAATGAATCTCCTCGATCCATCACCTAGCGTACTCAATACGAGTTTAATACGAAGGTTATAACCTAGGTTTCGCAAATCCTAAAGTTTATAACCTAAAGCTCTGATACCAACCTGTGACACCCCCAAATTCAGGTACCAATACCTCGAATTTGGTGCTCACGATAAAGTACATCCATACACCTCTAAACAACATAAATCAACTAATGCGGAATAAATAAACATATGTTGTTCATTACAAAAAGGTTTACTACGGTCCCAAGGTCTATAACCTTAAATAAATATATCGCAGAATACAATAATAATACAAAATTATTCCACGATTACATAACGGGATAGTACATATAACTATTCCTTAAGCTTTCCTTTGCCTTTGCCCGCTTTGGAACTCTCCGGCTTAACTGCAATAGGTTCATGATATAGCAAGAGTGAACAACTACTTTGCTCAGCAAGTTTAAAAGCAAGAAGAAGATATATCATGAATGAATGAGAATAATAGCTGCATATATCAACAATTTATGAACATTGATGAGATAGCTGAAATGACATAATCAAAGTCCAAATGAAACAATGAATAATGATTATTTACTGCTGAGTGGTCCAACCGACCATGAACTTTTGGCCAAAGAGTCAATCATTCAACTAACTCTTTTAAAACCTGGCCCCGTCAGTTGTACTCGAGGGGATCAGCCTCTTGTACACCATGTATATGCATAACATTTAACTCTGACTGCATCGAATAACCGACACATTATAGTCCCCTAATAAGGGTTGCTCTCTCAGTCCAAGAATCCGCACCGACAATCGGTTTGGATAGCTTTTAAAATAATAACCTGTACATGTCTAGCCGAAACGAATGGCATAGACTATTTCCCTAAATAGTTCATGAATGAAGAACTTAAACGTTTCACAATCCAACAACAAATAATGAATTCAAATGCATAAGCTGCGAATATCAATAATTATCTTGGAGGTGGAGTAATTGACAATAATTAATCCACTATATGATTCAAAAGTAATAACTCCATTTGAGTCATGAAACTTGCAACAATATACAACACCTGTATAAAATATGAAACCTGCCTGAATGTTAATTTGAGCTAGGGTAAGGAAGCTTGCATTCAATATATAAAAAGAATGAAGTTAGGGAACTTGCCCAACACAAGGGTTAGACAAGCGTTAGGAAACTTGCCTGAAGCGCTGCTACAATATTACAACACACGCTCCTTAATATCCTACACAATTAAGTACATATCCACATAACAATTAGTCACATACTGGATATCAAATAATAGTTTATACTACTCTATGATGTTTCATTCTTATTACAAACATAATATTAAACGATATTATACACACTAGTTACGGCGTTACGACGCTTGCACGTCTATACGCCAACCTTGCCTATTCGAATGCCCAAGCGACATGCAATTGCGTACGCCTAACACGCCCATTCGAATTGTCCAATACCCAATGGTTAATGTTAAGTATCATTATAATCCATAACATTCAAGTTTTAAAACTTAGAACCACATTTTACATTGTCGGGAGCATTACATGTGCTTACGCGCATGCCCGACACCCTCCGATTGCCCCTAATTGCACATCAGTCCTATAAATGGCCAATTTAGGCCATGCTACAGACCTCAAATTGAAAACCTCAAAGAACGAAAGTTGTAGATCTACTCGTTCTCTTTCCGAATCATCTTGAATCACCTCAATCCGAGTTCGTATGAGAAAGTTATGCCTATTTTAGTAAAGATCGTCAAAGCTGTCTAGCCGACTGCATGTCTGGCGCGCCCCGCGCCCAAAATGCCTTGTTAGTGGCGCGCCCCACGCCCAACCGGCAGCAACCCAGGTGCGGGCTTTTCCAACATGCTCTGTTTTAAGTGTTCTAGACCTATCTTGCTTCCAACTACCATAACTCCTTCTATACACGTTCAAATTGGTCCATTTCGGACTCTATGGACTCCTAAGACATAGAGCTATAACATATCAAAAATTTAGAGTTATCCATTAACATTAACATGGCCAAATCTTAGGCCAAAGTCTCAACTCATGCTATATTTTCGTGTTCTTCGTGTTCTTCGTGTTCTTGGTGTTCTTTACAAAAATCATCACCAAATCTTTGTTTTAATCCCTTTTTACTCCATTCCAACTGGGTTAAACTCATAACCCATGGAAGTACAATATCATAACAACAAACACATTAAACAAACACGAAATCATAGCTACAAGGTCCTCTAAATCGTCCAACAGTCCAAAGTCCATGTTTTGTCCATTGTTCTTGCTCCATTAAGCCAAGGTAAGGATTTCTTGCGTTTTTGTTCCACTTTGAGATTATTAATAGCTTACATAACCTCTTGACAACATTTACAAACAATCACAACAAACAAAAACACCAAGAATCGCCACAAATCCGACCCACAAGCTTAAGAGCTCAAAACTAAGAAAAACTTGAAAAACTCAACAAGAAATCGAATGGAAAGGATTTGGTTGTTGTTTACCTCTGTAAATCCTTCCTAGATGATTAAGAAGCTTGACTAGGATTGATTTTGAAGGTTCTCCTTGCTTGGTTCCTCTTCTCCTTCCTCCCGTGCCTTCTTCTTCTTCCTCCTTCCTTTTTCCGGCGAACTTTCGGCGAACTTCCGACGACCTCTTTCTCTTCCTTCTTGGCAGCTCTCACTCTCTTTCTCTCTCTCTCTCTCTCTCTATATCAGCTGAGCAACTTGGAAGGGAATGGAATGGGTTAAGAGTTGAATGAATGATTATTGGAGAAGTGGAGGAAATTAAGGAGAAGTGGAAAAAATGGGTGTAAGGCTCAAGGTGGCCAATTTTCAAAGGCTTGCCGGCAATGCTCTCCCCAAGCTCTCATTTGATTGGTTGAAATTGGTTTGGTGGTTCCCACTTGAAGCAATAAGCCAAATTAAATATCAGAAAATACCAAAAATATATCCGAAAACTCCCAGTTTTGTACCAAAACTGGTAAATAACTCTACCCAAAATTAAAATGGGTATTACCATAAATATTGGGATGGGTAAAAATAATTATTACGGGATTTGTCCAATTATTCGGAACACCCATATTATACATTTCGGATACGGATAAAATCACGTATCAGCTCAAATAAAATTTCCGACACTTGGAAAAATTATTCGTACGCATACACGTATTTATGAAATTTATCAACATCGAAAAAGACACAAAAATATTTGGCATAAATAGTGCCTCGGGAAACGTGCCCCGTGAATAGTGATTTAGCGACGCTACGCAAAATCAATTATTCACTTAAACAAAATTATAACACGTAAAATTTCATGCATTCACATAATCCAGGTTGTCACACAACCTTTAAACATGCAACACAAAATAATAGCAATAAAATATAATATATTCATTAATATTCAAAAATTTGAATTACAAGGACATTCTAAAGTTCCTGGTCGTTACATTATGTAATAGGTTTAGTTAGAATTAGTTGAAGAATTTGAGACAAATGAGCAAGGAGCGCTTGAAGACCCGTTTGTAATGGAGCCCGAATTTAAATGTAATAGTTATATTTAAATTTTGTTCTTGCACCCTATGTTTGACCTTTTGGTTCACTTGGTGGCTCTAGTGAACCAAACTAGAATAAAAGTCCATAATCAATCAGGCTAGAATATAGTATCCTATATGTGCATGCTTACTATGTATATATTATATGTTATACAACATGCTTCGCATGTTAAATAATATGACGCGTATTTTATATATATGTATATATATATGCATGCGTGCTAAACAAGATGAGACAAATAATAACAAACCCCTCAAGGAATTATATTAAGTCCTAAGCATTCGAAGATATTTGGAATATCGAACGTCGCCTTCTAGCATGGTAAAGCGATAGAGTATTAAATATTTAATGAGTTTGTTGTGTCACACAAGGAAAATATTAAATATTTAAGATGTTGCTTTATCATATTTGATGCTTATAAATAGACTAAACGATGCTATTTTGTTGTGTCACACAAGGACAGTGTTTTTCTTTCGAATATATGAAAGTGCTAGGTTGGACTTAACTTGGATAATTTTGATTCGGATGTGTCACACTTGATCAAAATAATCTAAGAGGCAAAATACAAGGAGTTACATAGTGATGTAATTGACAATAGTTATCTACCTATTTATTTATATATCGTTTGTTGTGTCACACAAGGCTATATACATTTGAAATGGGATCCTTATTCTCACTAGCAAACCTTTAATTAGATTTGCCGAACTATATATATTGAGGGTAATATAGTTTGATGAAAAAATGAGAGATACCAATTTAAAATAAAGAACTAATTTATTTTGGTAATTAATTAAATGAATGTATGCTAAAATGTTGTTAAATTACAAATTCATTTAACAGTTTTATAATGTCTAATTCACTATCACATAAATTGTTGTGAATTTCCACATGAACAAGCTATATGTTAGCCTGCCTGAGTTGCTTAAACATGTTGAAAACTGTAAAGAGTCACTTTCCAACCAAGAAAGACCAAGTCTTACTGGTAGATAATTCTTCCAGGAAGCGGAAGAGGGCCAAAGGATCTTCTTAAAAGACGAACAATTCAAAGAAGGTAAATGAAAAGGCAAAAACAAAGGACAATAAGAACAAGACTGATGCAGATAGCAAAGGAGTTTGCTTCCACTGCAATAAGCCTAGATACTAGAAAGGAAACAAGCTATATGTCAGCCTGCCTGAGTTGCTTATGTTAGGTTTGTATATAACGCAAGCATGCAATCAAATTACACAAATAGAGCGGAAGCGTGATAAAACGAATTTTAAAATTTTAATACAAACCATCACCATGATCTATCATTGTGTTCAATTATCAATTAAACGAAAGAGAAAGAGAATAAGAATTATCCCCTCGTAGATCAAAGCTTCCTCGGGTACAAGTTCAACTCCAATTCCTTCGCCTTCTCCTCAAATTCCACCAATGAGATTCCTTCCTTTGATCAACGTTAGCCACCTAAGTGTTTGGCCTCTAGAGGTGATCTACCAAGGAAGAATAGGTATTCAAGAAGTTGGGTATTGGCAAAACCCTAGTTTCTATCTCTATAAAAATTGCAAGTACTCTCCACAATCTAATGCAAGAGTGTGTAACCCTAATCTATGATAAGACTCCTCTTATTTATAGATGTAGGAAAACCCTTCCCTAAACTATTCAGGATTAGGGTTTCTATTATAATTAAACTAGTTTAATTAATTATGCTCCTAATCCAATTAGGAATTCATGTGATAGTACTTCTATTAATTAATTCTCAATCCCTATTAGGAATTAAATAATAGTAATAGTAATAATAATAGTAAGACTCCTCTTATTAATTTATATTTAATATTTCCAAAATATTAAATAATAAATATTAAGCTATTTAATTTATTCTATCTCCATAGACTAAATTAAATACACTTAACTTATTATTACAATTATGCCATTTACTTCTTAAATAAATATTTTTCTTTTGCGGTGTGACCCTTTAGGTTCTCCATATTAAACCGGTTGTGAATAAATCAATTAGAACAATTCTAATCTTATTTAAATAAATAAATTAAACTATTTAATTCATTTAAATAAATAATATTTATTCTACAATAAGGGTAAGCCCATTAGCGATCAACGACTTTCTAGATAATATAGATTTCAACATTAATCACAAAAGAACCTTTCAGTGCATAGTTACCGTACAATTCAATCCTTCTACCATACAATATCCCAATTAAATATAAGACATGGATTTACTATCAAGTCTTATTTTATTTAATTATATGTATTTTGATTCCCAAATGCACAACTCTAAATAATGCAAATTAGAAACTCCTTTCTAATTTCATCCTGCCTTGGCCAAGGACTACTTAGTTGTCATTTATCGAATCACATAGGACATTCACATCTTTTACTAGACGTGGTAGATTCTTTGTTGATCATTCATCTATCTCCACGCACAACTTATTATACCCAATCATACCCTTTGATATACCCCAAAAGTCTTAAGGGACATGTCAAAGTATAACTCATCATACACAAGATACTATGATGATCTCAAGTCCAAGGATCACTTGTACTACTATCAGTAGAGGAATTCCTATGGACAGGCGAGTAAAACTCCATTAGGTATTCCTTAACGAGCCACGTTTAGTGAACTTATTCTCTAATAAGCACCTACATACTTGCTTTAGTGTCTCCACACAAATGATTATGAGATCAATCATCCTCTTCCTAAGAGCAAGGAACGTATGTACTAATCTATCCGGATTCACTAATCCCCTTTTTAGTAATGCAACGATTAGGAACAATTTTAGTTTGTGAGCTATCTAGAATTTAGATCTCATTAGCATGATTATCATCATGATTCTAAACGCATTGCTCAAAACTATGGGTTTATCATATTTAATATAATAACACTATGTAGATAATGTAAAATGTCTTTTAAGAAAATCAATTCTTTTATTAATAAATGAATAAGATTACAAAGTATATGCTACATCATATCAAATATGATTGGCTTGTGTGCATACTACTTTCAGCTTAAACATGTTGAAAACTGTAAACAGTCACTTTCCAACCAAGAAAGACCAAGTCTTACTGGCAAATGATTCTTCCAGGAAGCGGAAGAGGGCCAAAGGATCTTCTTAAAAGAAGAACAATTCAAAGAAGGTAAATGGAAAGGCAAAAACAAAGGACCATAAGAACAAGAGTGATGCAGATAGCAAAGGAGTTTGCTTCCATTGCAATAAGCCTGGATACTAGAAAGGAAACTATAAGGAGAATCTTATAGAGGCTAACTAGAAGAAGCTTAGTGAAGCTTCGGTTACAGATACAGGTTTGTTCATAATTAAACATAAATCTTTCTGTAAGTCAAAGTTCTACTTGGGTATTGGATACCGACTGTAGTTCTCACATATGCAATCCAATGCAGAGACTAAGCAGAAGTAGAAAGCTGAACAAAGAGTAAGTAATCTTATGTGTAGGAATGGAGCAAAGGTTGATGCATTAACCATAGGAACTTATAGTTTAGCATTGCCTATAGGCAAGCCTATTAAGTTAATAAGGTGTTATTATGTTCCAGTTCTCATTAGAAACATTAGAACTTTCGTTGTTGGACAAGGAAGGTTCTGGTATTATAAGAACAATTGTTGTTCTATTTATAATGATAATGTTTTGTTTGAAACTGGAAGATTACTTAATAGACTTTGTATACTTAACTTACATGAAAAACATTTTGCAAATTGAATAAACTAATAAAAGAAAAGGAGATGGTCATTCAAAGAGTTGAATGTGTGTATTTGATAAAATACAAGTCTGAATCATTTGAAATGTTCAAAGAATTTAGAAGTGAAACATATTGACAAAGTATTAAGATTCTTTTATCAGATCGAGAAAGGAATACTTGTGCAATGGGTTTCTAGATCATCTCAAAATGGTATTTTCTCATAATGGACACCTCCTGATATGCAATAATTGATTGGTGTATCTAAAAGGAGAAATTGTACCTTATTGGACGTGGTGCAGTCCATGATGATTTTTACCGACATTCTAGTATCCATCTGGAGTTATGCCCTAGAAACGGCTGCATATTTACAAAATAAGGTAACCTCAAAATCTGAGCCCAAGACTCCATAAAGGTTATGGATAGGGAGGATTCCTATTCTTAAGTATGTTAAGATAAGGGGTTGTCCAGCTTATGTGAAAAAGGTTTCAAAGATAAGTTTGGGACAAAATCTGACAAGTGCAGATTTGTGGGATATCCTAAAGAAAGTTTAGGGTATTATTACTATAATCCTACACGCTGCCTACTTAGATAAAGGTGTTTATCATTGAAGGAGCTAGTGGGAGGGTAATAGATCTTGAAGGAGTTCAAGATCCACAAAGCACTTTAAGTGAAACCGAGGAGCCTATAGATAGACCTATTATACCACAACCGAATCGTAAATCTGGAAGAGTATTAAAGATATCTGGGAGTATGCATTCATCATAGAGGATGATGATGAGGTACGCATCATAGAGGATGATGATCCAGTTATATACGATGAGGCTATGAGTAGAAGACACTCAGAGAAATGGTAGATGGCCATGAAATCCGAAATGGACTCCATGCATGAGAACCAAGTATAGACTCTGGTTACTCCACAAAAGGGCATAGTGCCTAGAGTGTGAACATGGGTCTTTAAGAGAAAGACTGAGGCAAATGGCAAGGTGGAGACCTATAAGACCAGACCTGTTTAAAAGGTTTTTCAAGTCAAGGAGTTGACTGTGATAAAACCTTATTACCGGGTAATGCTCAAGTCCATTTAGATTTTGCTTGTGATTGCAGCTTATTACGAAATCTGGTAAAATGGATGTGGAGACGCCCTTCCTCAATGAAGACTTGAGGAGAATGTATGTATAATACAGCCAGAGGAATTTGTTTCAAAGGTTGAAGCAAATCATGTTTTAAGCTATAATGATCCATTGATGGATTGAAGCAAGCTTCTCAAAGATGGAACATTCGTTTTGATGAGACAATCAAAAAAGTTTGATTTTATCAAAAATGAGAATGAACCTAGTGTGTATAAAATGGTCAGTGGGAGCACTGTGGCATTCCTAGTATTATATGTTGATATACTACTGATAAGGAATAACACACCAATGCTACAATCAGTAAAGATAAAATTGTCTAAACATTCCTCCATGAATGACTTGGGAGGAGCATCCTATATATTGGGGATATAAATCTATATAGATAAATTTAAAAGGATGTTCGGCTTGACCCAAGGAACGTATATTCATTTGATGCTAAAGGCGTTTAGCATGGCAAACTCCAAGAGAGGTCTCATGATGATGAGTCATGGAGTGTATCTCTCTAAAATTATCCCCAATTGAAAGAGAGATCGCATGAGTTACTATCATGTATGCAATGAATATACTAGGCTTGATGTTGGTCAGTCATATTCTGGAGATGATCACTGTAAGACAGTGATAAACATCTTTAGGTATTTAACCCGTACTGAAGATGTGATCATGATTCATGGTAGGTCTGAATTTAAACTAAAGGGCTAAACTGACTCAAGTTTTTCAGACTGACCAAGACGATAACAAATCCACTTTAAGGTAAATCGTTACCTTGAAAGGTGGTGCAGTGAATTGGAAAAGTTCCAAACAACAAAGAGTTACTGGTTTAGTGACAAAGACAAATTCTATAGCTGTAAATGAAGCTGGAAGTTTGATTATTTAGATGAAAAGTTCATTACAGAACAAGGAATAGTTCCTAAGTCTCATCTTGGATTCAAACAAGTGTTGCGGCACTTTCATTTTATTAGAGGAATCATTGAAAGAGGAAAAGTCACTATAGAGATAGTGGACTCTCGAGAACAACATTGCATATCTATCTACTAAAGCTTTATCCAACTGCAGGATGATTGTCACTTAGAAAAGAAGGGTATTAGATACCATGGCGATTGGCTTTAGTGCAAGTGGGAGATTGAAAGTAGTATGCACACAAGCCAATCATATTTGATATGATGTAGCATATACTTTGTAATCTTATTCGTTTGTTAAAGGCATTTTACTTTATCTACATGGTGCTGTTATATTAAATGTGTTAAACCCATAGTTTTGAGCAATGCTTTTAGAATCATGATGGAGATAATGCTAATGAGATCTAAATTCAAGATAGCTCACAAACTAAAATTGTTCCTAATCGTTGGATTACTAAAAAGGGGATTAGTGAATCCGGATAGATTAGTACATACGTTGCTTGCTCTTATGAAGAGGATGATTGATCTCATAATCATTTGTGTGGAGACACTAAAGCAAGTATGTCGGTGCTTATTAGAGAATAAGTTCACTGAACGTGGCTCGCTAAGGAATACCTAATGGAGTTTTACTCGCCTGTCAATATGAATTCCTCTAGTGATAGTAGTACAAGTGATCCTTGGTCATGAGATCATCATAGTATCTTGTGTATGATGAGTTATATTTTGACATGTCCCTTAAGACCTTTAGGTATATCAAAGGGTATGATTGGGTATAATACGTTATACATGGAGATAGGTGAATGATCAACAAAGAATCTACCACTTCTAGTAAAATGAGAGATGTCCTATGTGATTCGATAAATGACGACTCAGAAGTCTTTGGCCAAAGCAGAATGAAATTAGAAAGGAGTTGTTCATTGGAGAATCAAAATACATATAATTAAATAAAATAAGACTTGACAGTAATTCCATATCTTATATTTAATTGGGACATTGTAAGGTAGAAGGATTGAATTGTACGGTAACTATTCACTGAAAGGTTCTTTTGTGATTAATGTTGAAATCTATATTATCTGGAAAGTCGTTGATCGCTAAGAGGGCTTACCCTTATTGTAGAATAAATATTATTTATTTAAATAAATTAAATAGTTTAATTTATTTATTTAAATAAAATTAGAATTGTTCTAATTGATTTATTCACAACCGGTTTAATATGGAGAACCTAAAGGGTCACACCGCAAAAAGAAAAATATTTGTTTAAGAAATAAATGGCATAAATGTAATAATAAGTTAAGTGTATTTAATTTAATCTATGGAGATAGAATAAATTAAATAGCTTAATATTTATTATTTAATATTTTGGAATTAAATATAAATTAATAAGAGGAGTTTTATTATTATTATTACCATTACTATTATTTAATTCCTAATAGGGATTGGGAATTAATTAATAGAAGTATTCTCTCATGTATTCCTAATTGGATTAGGAGCATAATTAATTAAAGGAGTTTAATTAGAAGAAAAACCCTAATCATAAATAGTTTAGGACGGTTCCCTATATCTATAAATAAGAGGAGTCTTATCATGATTTAGGGTTAAACAGTTACACACTCTTCCATAAGATTTGGAGAGAGAGAGTACTTGTAATTTTTATAGAGATAGAAACTAGGGTTTTGCCAACACCCATCTTCTTGAAAAACTATTATTCCTTGGTGGATCACCTCTAGAGGCCAAACACTTGGGTGGCTAACGTTGATCAAAGGAAGGAATTTAATCAGTGGAATTCGAAAAGAACGCGAAGGATTTGGAGGTGAACTCGTACCTGTGGAAGCATGGTTCTACAAGGGTATGATTCTCATACTTTATCTCTTTTGTTTAACTGATAATTGAGCACATGGATGATCATGGTGATGGTTTGTATGAAAATTTTTAAAATCCGTTTTATTGCGCTTCCGCACTATTTATGTAATTTGATTGCATGTTCGCGCTATATTCAAACCTAACATGCCTAATATTAAATTGAGTTAGGGTAAGAAAATTGCCCAACACAAGGGTTAGACAAGCGTTAGGAAACTTCCCTGGTGCGTCTGCTACAATATTACAACACACGCTCCTTAATATCCTACACATGTAAATACATATTCACATAACAATTAGTGATATAATGGATACCAAATATTGGTTTATGCTACTCTATAATGTCCCATTCATATTAGAAACACACTATTAAACAAGGTTATGCCCACTAGTTATGGCGTTACGACGCTTGTATATCTGTACGCCAAACTTGCCTATTCGAACGCCCAAGCGACACGCAATTGCGTATGCCTAGCGTGCCCCTTTGATTTATGTAATACTCATTGGCTAATCCTAAGTATCAATATAATTCGTAATATTCATGTTTTAGGACTTAGAACAATGTCTTTTATTTTTGGAAGCATTATACATTGCACACGCGCATGACCGACGCCTTCCGTTTGCACAATAGCCCTAAAAACGATCAATTTCAAAATTTCACCAGTTAGAAAATTTCAATTGTAATTATAGGACTATCTCTAAGCTTTCCGAATCATCTTGAATCGCCTAAATCCGAGTCCGTATGAGAAAGTTATGGCCATTTTCTTAACGGACGTCGAAGCTGAGTCGGGCGGCACCAGGCGCACGACATGCGGCAGCGCGCGCGCACGGGCATGTGGGGCCTTGGTGCGGGCACGCGGGTGGCCTGATGGCCCTTGCCAGACATCGCGATTTTGACCCTCCTTCACTCCAATCCTCATTACTTCTTCTCTAGACGTTCAAATTGTTCCGTTCCGGACTCTATGGACTCCTAAGACATAGAGCTACAACATATCAAAAATTCAGAGCTGCCCATTAACATTAACATGGCCAAATCATAGGCCAAAGTATCAACTCATGCTATATTTTAAATGTTCTAAGTGTTCTTCACTAAAATCATCACCAAATCTTCAGTTTTACAGCTTTTTACTCGATTTCAGTTGGGTTACCTTGGTAACCTATGGAACTACAATACCATAATAACAAATAAATTAAACACATACGAAATCATAGCTACAAGGTCCTCTAAATCGTCCAACAGTCTATGTTCATGTCCAAAGTTCGTTGTTCTTCATGTTCTTCATCCTTTAAGCATAGGTACGGATTATTCTCGTGTTTTTGGTTCCACTTTGATGTTATTAATGGCTTACATAACCTCTTAACAACATTTATAAACATCCAACACAAACAAAAACAACAAGAATCCCCAGAAAATCGAATTACAAGCTCAAGAGCTCAAAAACCACAAAAACTTGAAAACCTTAACAAGAAATCGAATGGAATGGATTTGATTGATTGTTTACCTCCATAAATACTTCGTAGATGATTAAAAAGATTGGCTAGGGCTTGCTTGAGCTCTTGTCCTTTGCTTTGGCTTCCTTCTCTTCTTCACCCGTGCACCACCTCTCTCTCTCTCTAGAACTTCTTCTTCTTTCTTCTTTGTGTTATGCAGATTGCTTCCTTCCTCTCCTAGCAAATGGATTGAGCTTGATTCAAGAGAAGGAAACGGATTGAATGGCTTGGAAAGATGAAGTGTACCTAAGTCTTTCTTTTACTTCTTCTCTTCTCCCTTGTAGCTCTTCTTCTCCACCCGCTCCTTGAATCTTCAGCACTTTCTTTCACTCTCACTCAATTTTTTATTCAGAAAATATGATTTTGCAAAATTGGGCATGAGTTTAGGAAAGGAGTATATGTAGAAGATTGTTAGATGACCTTTGATCTTCCCCCAACTCTTCATATTCTTCATTAGATGATTTGGTAAGAAGAACATGAAAGGATTCGGAAGTTAAGCAGTTACCTCGTATGCCACTTCACCTACCCTCTTTAAAACTTCAAAAGGTCCTACGAACTTGGGACTCAATTTCCCCTTCTTTCCAAATCTGATCTTCCCTTTTCGGGGAGATACCTTCAAAAATACAAAGTTGCCAACTTCAAAGTCTCATTTCTGACGATGTAAATCGGCGTATTTCTTCTGTCTATCCCGAGCTACCAATCGAGCTCTTATCACTTTGATAACATCCACAGTTTGCTGCACCAATTCAGGTCCCAACAATCTTCGTTCACCGACTTCGTCCCAACACAAAGGTGTTCGGCACTTCCTTCCATATAATGCTTCGTATGGCGGCATGCCAATACTTGCATGATAATTGTTATTATAGGAAAACTTAACCAATGATAGGTGATCATCCCAGCTGCCTTTCAAATCCATCACACATGCTCTAAGCATGCTTCAAGCGTCTGAATCGTTCGTTCGCTTTGCCCATCCGTTTGAGGGTGATACGTCGTACTCAACCTCAATTAAGTTCCTAACCTTTCTTGTATGCTCTTTCAAAAATTTGACGTGAAGCACGGATCTCTATCAGACACAATGTATACCGGCACTCCATGTCGCGACACAATTTCTTTCACATATAACTTTGCTAGCTGCTCCAGATTGTACCTTATCTTGATCGGTAGAAAATGTGCAGATTTAGTTAAACGATCCACGATCACCCAGATCGCGTCGTAGCCCTTCTGAGTTGGTGGAAGCCCCGTCACGAAATCCATCGTGATATGCTCCCACTTTCACTCCGGAATCTCCAGCGGTTATAGCACCCCCACCTAGTTTCTGATGTTCTGCTTTTACCCTCTAACATGTCAAACACCGTCTAACACACTCCGCGACCTCCCTCTTCATGTTCGGCCACCAGAAGTGCTGGCGCAAATTCTGATACATTTTGGTACTACCGATTTGTATCGAATTCTTTGTAGAATGAGCTTCTTGCAGAATCTCTTATCTCAGCTCCAGAACCATCGGTACCCAGATCCTCCCTTCAAACCTTAGTAATCCCGTGTTATCAGTTTTATACTTCAATACTTCTCCATCTGAGATTCGCTTCTTTATGGCAACATATTCATCATCCTTTCCTTGAGCCTCCTTTATCCTGTCTAATAAAGTCGGAATTGCCTCCACTGCGAACAGTTTATCGTCTGCATTTGTTAGATACTTGACTTCTAACTCTAGTTTTTCCATGTCCTTTATCAGTTCTTCTTGAGCTGTCAGCATCATCAATTTATCTCTGCCCTTCCTACTTAGAGCATCAGCTACCACATTAGCCTTACCGGGATGGTATAGAATCTCACAATCATAGTCCTTGATCAACTCCAACCATCGCCTCTACCTCATATTTAGCTCCTTCTGAGTGAAGATATACTTCAGACTCTTGTGGTCTGTGTATATCTCACACTTCTCCCTATACAGATAGTGCCTCTAAATCTTCAAAGCAAACATTACTGCCGCTAGTTCCAGGTCATGAGTCGGATACCCCTTCTCATAGTCCTTCAGCTGCCGTAACGCGTACGCAATGACCTTCCCATGCTGCATCAATACGCACCCAAGGCCTTTGTGTGACGCATCACTGTACACCACAAACCCCCTTGTATCATCTGGTAGTGATAACACAGGCGCTTCACTAAGTTTCTTCTTCAACTCCAAGAAACTCTCTTCGCACTTATCCGTCCATACAAACTTCACAGTCTTCCTCGTCAAATTTGTCAACGGCGTCGCTATCTTCGAAAAATTCTGAATAAATCTCCGATAATAACCTGCCAATCCCAAGAAACTTCAGACTTCTGTCGGCGTCTTTGGCTATTCCAAGTTTATTACTGCTTCTACCTTCGCAGGATCTACTGATACACCATCCTTGTCAATTACGTGCCCCAAAAACTGCACCCTTTGTAGCCAAAATTCACACTTGGAAAACTTTGCATATAGCTTCTCTCTTCTTAGCGTTTCCAGGGCTATCCTCAAATGTTCGACGTGTTCCTCCTCTGTCTTCGAGTAGACTAGGATGTCATCTATGAAAACGACAATAAATTTATCTAGGTATTGTTTGAACACTCTGTTCATCATGTCCATAAATGTTGTTGGCGCGTTCGTCAGCCCAAACGACATCACCAAAAACTGAAAGTGTCCATATCGAGTTCTGAATGCTGTCTTTAGAATATCCTCCTGTCTCACCTTCAGTTGGTGATATCCCGTCCTTAAGTCAATCTTCGAAAACTATTTTTCTCCCTTCAATTGATCGAACAAATCATCAATTCTGGACAACGGGTACTTGCTCTTAATCATGACTTTGTTCAACTCCCGATAGTCAATGCAAAGCCTAAGCGATCCGTCTTTCTTCTTTACAAATAGTACTAGCGCTCCCCATGGAGATACACTCGGACGAATATACCCCTTATCTAGCAACTCCTATAGTTGAACCATCAATTCTTTCATCTCCACTGGTGCCATCCTGTATGGTGCCTTTGATATCGATGCGGTTCCCGGTACCAAATTGATTACAAACTCGACCTCTCTATCTGGTGGTAAACCCGGTAACTCATATGGGAAAACATCTGGAAATTCCCTTACGAAAGGTATCTGACCCAGCTCACCCCCTACTCTTCGGGTATCAATCACATGAGCCAGATAGCCTATGCAACCTTTCCTTAACAATTTCTTCGCTAGCATCATCGTCAGACAACAAGATAATCTCGGCGATTTACTACAGTAGAATACGACCTTCGACTTATTTGGAGTCTTCAGGTGTATACATTTCTTCTGACAATCAATCACAACCTCGTGACTAGACAAACCCCGTGACTAGACAATCAATCCATCCCAAGAATTGCATCAAATTCTCCTAGTCGTATCGGAATTAAATCTGCGCTCAGTTTATACCCGTTTATCTCAGCACAACAATTTCTATGAATGAATTCCACAGGAATAACTTCTTTATTAGTTACATCCACATTCATAGGATTCTCTAATTTCTCACGAGGTAAATTTAACCGTTTAGCAAATTCATCCGACACAAATGAATAGGTAGCACCCGAATCAAATAATACATATGCACTGATATTATTGATCGAAATAATACCTGACACCACGTCCTTCGACTCCACTGCATCCTGCACTGTCATGTTGAAAGTGCGTGCCATTGGTCTATTGGTTTGACTAGCTGGCCCTCCAATGCTCAGCCTGTTGTTGTTGTTGCTGCTATTGTTGTTGTTCCTGTTGCCACTTGTTGCATCCCCATTCCTTTTCGGGCAATCCTTGATTTGATGGTCTGATGCTCCACATGAGAAGCATCCCACTTTCTTTCCCTTTGGGCACTGAGGAGCAAAGTGCCCCTGTTGCCCACAGTTGAAACAAACTCCTTTTCATTTCATGCACTCTCTAGAGTGATTCTTTCCACAATTATTGCACTTATTGTAATAACCCAAGATTTTTGATATATTAAAATATGAAATTTTACGTACGAATTTTGTTTTATATAATAAAATTATTTTTATTATATATTAAAGCAAGTATGGGAACGTGTGCAAGGGAAGGAATGTGAATATGTGATATGTGTACATATATATTTATTTCATATATGGTTTCAAGTAAATTTCTTATTAAAGAAATAGTTGATAATTATAAATTATATTCTGTTAACAAGATAATTTTTGTACTAAAGATAAATAATTATTTATAAAAATATGGTTAATATATTATTTAAAGGATAAATGTATATTTTAAGAAATAATTATTAATATTATTATTATTACTATGATTATTTTATGATATGAATTTGTAAGATTGATCAATTTATTTTAAATTGACTAAGTATGGTAAATGTGGTAAAGTGACATTACGGATCAAAACCTAATTGGATCTACGATTATGGATTTTAATGATTTAATACAATTATGGTTATAATTGTCTTTAAAAGGAATGTATGTGTATATGGATAATAAGAATTTATTTTCTTAAAGAAATTTGAATACTAAATATAAGTATTGATTATACTTGAATGCATGTATGTACAACATGTGGTTCAATGCGTATGATAATTATTTATCAATGATGATAAATATGTTATGACTTATGTGGATAATATATGTGACTAATTGTTAGTTATGTATAGCCCACTAATAGTTATTTAAATTAGTGGACTAACCTAAGAATATTCATATTAAACAATTGATAAGATAATTAGTTAATTAAATATTTAATTGAAGTGAATATAGTAAGTGAATAAATTTTATACATTAATTAATATGGGTATTAATTAATGAGGATTATGTGTTATATGTATAACTTATTTTAATAGTCCAATGAGTAAGGAAACTAATGGACTAGCCTAATTAATTTACTAACCAAGCCACTAATTTATTTAATTGTGGACTTGGATAATTAATGTGTGGACTGTAACGACCGTGAATTTGGCATGACTTTGTAATATACTCTTATAATTATTATTTAATGAATGAATTTTTATTAATATTATTTTAGGTGATGTGATTAAAGGTTATGTAATAACCTAGATTATATGTTTACAATGTTGTTAAGTGTTATTATTTTGTAGAGTTATTAAAATGATTTCGGAGAAGTATCGCTAAAATTCTATTCACGGGTTACTATTCGCGTGGGCACTATTCGCCCCAAAAATGTCTTCTTTTTTTTTTATTTCGAATTTTCTAAATTTTAACTTAGTGTTAATGTGATTTATTAATAATCCAAGTGTTGGATTTTATTTGAGCCAAATTGGGATTTAATTAGAAGCCCCAAATTGCTTAAGGGTGGCCTAAACCCATGACCCATGACCCACGACCCGACCCACGACCCAACCCATGACCCATGAGGGAAATGGGTTAAACCATCAGCTGATTGAATGAAGAAGAAGAACACCGGAAGGGAACAATGAAGAGGGAAGGAACAAGGAGAATCAAGAACATTTTAGGTGAAGCAAATTCTTGCATTTGGGAGAGCAAAAGGGAGGAAGAACAATTGGGAGAATGAGAGGGGAGTTTCCCACACATGGGAGAGGCCAATCTCAGCTTCCCATATATGGGGAGCTGATCACACCAAGCATGCTCAACCATTCCCTCCTCCAAGGAAGCGCAGTTCATCCCTCTATATATATTACCCCATTGCTTAGCCTCCATTCCTTTCATTTTGCTAAGTGTTGCAGCTGGATATTGAGAGAGTGTAGGAATTAAGTGTGTACGGGTGATTGAAGGAAGAAAAAGGAGTGGTGTAGCAGCTGAGTGTTAATCTCTTTTTCATCCTAGAAGTTGCTTCAAGAGGTTAATATTATGGAACCTAGCTTATTTCCATGGTTGTTTCAATTTTCAGTTTGATATTGCTTGCTCTGTGAGAGTATATGTTACTGGAATTGTTTAGTTAGTTCATGAATTGTATGAATGTTGTTAACTCTTTAAAAGCCTCCTTAATAATCAATGCAAGTGGAACAATGAATGATAACCAAAGCCTATGCATAAGGAATCAAGAATGGACATTAATGGACTGTTGGACATATATGGACTGATTTGGACAATTCTTATAGTTTGATGAAAATTTAGTTTATTATTGGTTGTATGCTTGTTTGTGTATGCCCATAATGTGTTATGAAGTTTTGGGTAATGATTTCATTTGGAAATCTGGACTAGAGTATAATTAAACTCTACTCCAATATGAGTTTCCAACTCGTGCCCACCAACTATTTGATTTAATGTCAAAGAGAATGATTTCTCTAAAGATCATGAGAATTAATTATGATTAATTGTCGAAATGGTGTTATATTGCTTAGTTGGGTATTGAAAGTATGTTTTAAGTCATATTGACTTGTTGCATAATAGCTAAGACACAAAGAGGATCAAGGAATTGGCCTAACCTTGAGTTTCGTTGAAAACTAGTATGAACAGTGGCCTTTGATTTAATTCTGGTAATGTTGTGTTATGTGTTTAATTTTAAGCTTTTGGGGTAGTATAATGCCCTGAGTTAGTAAGCCGTAGGCTTTGGAACGAACGCATTTCGACCTCGGATGAGGGAGTTATGGCGTTTGGGAGAAAATGTGTCCAATTTGTCCAAAATAGTGAAAACTTAGCCTTGGAGGGACTTTTGGGCCAATTTTATGGCTAGTAAAAGAGTCTGTAAAATTATGAATCCATGAGGGTTTTATAGTCCATTGTATAAGCTTTCCATAGCCTCCGGAACGGCCTAATTCCGATTTATAACGAAGAAGTTATGAAGGTTTGAAGTTTGTATGTCAAACTGCCAAAACGAGAAGGAAAACCAAGTGTTGGGGCCAGCGGCTTGGGTGCAGGCGCACTGGGCATGGTGCGGGCGCACTGGGGACGCGGGCGCATGGGCTTGATAGCTCTGACATCCTTTACTAAAATGGGTGTAACTTTCTTATACGAACTCCAAATTGGATGATTCAAGATGATCCGGAAAGCTAAGAAGTAGAACTACAACTTTCAATATTTAGAACTGTAATTTAATGTCTTGAAAAATTTCTAAATTGGCCATTTTTAGGACTATTGTGCATTAGGAAGCAAAAAGAGGGCGTCGTACATGCACGTATGTAACGTGTAATGTTTTCAACGCTAAAAGTTATTATTTTAAGTTCTAGAACTTGTACATTATGGTTTATAATGACCTTTAGCTTTAATTAATGATGAACTAGACAAGTGTATGAGCATGCTAAGCTTATGCAAATGAGGCGAATCGAGTGTGCGTTGTGTAAACGCCGAAACATCGTATCATGTGTGTGTAACCTTATTTGATATTATGTTTCTAATTAGAATGAAACCTTATTGAGTAATGTAAACCAATATTTGACATCAATTATGTGGCTAATTGGTATGTGGATATGTACTTAAATGTTTAGGACTTTTGAAGGACGATTAACGTCGAGTTATTAGCAAGCGCGTAAGGCAAGTTCTTCTTTAACCCTTGTCTAACCCTTGTGTTGGGCAAGTTCTCTAACTCCATTCATTTACTATATTGAATGCAAGTTCCTTATCTTGTACAATAGACATATATTGTGCAGATTTTTTAATTCTTGTTTAAGTTTATATTGCACAAATATTCTATATTTTCCTAAATTACACCAATGTGGTGTATTGAGCAAGTTTTCTAATCCTTGTCTAGTCCTCGTGCTAGGCGAGCTTATTAACCTCATTCGATTATATTCTTACGAATGCTATTTAATGTTCAAAGTTCATATTTACACAATACGTAGATTATTGTGTGAATTCCATACTTATGCGAATCTTTCATATTTGCACAAGCGTTCAAGATATGTTATTGACATAAACTGTTAAAGTTTTTTAAGTTCACATTATGCATGAACTGTTTATGAAGAGTGTCAATGCCATTTGATTCGGGTAGACTAATATCCATGATTTAGAAAGCTATCCAAATCAATTGTTTTGGTGCGGACTCTTTGCAGAAATGAACAACCCTCGTAGTAGGGAAAACTATATTTTAGTCGGGAAACCGACACGCGCGTAAGTAGAATGTTTGAGGCTTATGTATAACGCCGGGTATTTTAGGCTGATCACCTATTGTACCTGTATTTGTTGTTTTGGAGTTAATAGTGTAATACTGTTAATTCTAATGAAAGGTAAGTGCCATGGTGGCCACTCAGTGATTCCTGCAATTGAAACAATTTGAAATCCTTGAATTCATTTGATATTCATCTAGTCCATAGTGACTCCTCAGTGATAGTTGAGATTTGTATTAAAACTTGAGAAATATTACTTTTGATTATGTATTATCTTTATTGTTATACTTGCTGGGCAAACTTGTTGCTCACCTTTGCTTTCCTTAAAATATTTTAGTGGTTACCCAAAGAGGCAAGAGCTCGGGAAAGGATAAAGGCAAAGGCAAAGCTACGAATTAGCTTTGTCCTACTATGTTATGATTATGCTATGTTTTAAGACTCGTTTAGAAATTATGTATTAAGTTATGTCATGTATTCAGGCTTATGTATTAGACCTTGTGTATTATATTATGTTAGGTATTTGTATTGGTATCGAGACTTGGGACGAGAGTATTTATGTTATATCAATATAAATATTTCTATTATTCTGCAATTAGTTGTTAATAGTATGTGTTTGAGTTGCATAGTGATGCACCAGATTCGAGGTTAAGGTAACCCAGATTTGGGGGCGTCACATGGACTAATTAAATTAGTCCAACACTTATTAAATTAGTAACCAAGCATGGATTAAAAATATTTAAAAACTAGTGGCCCAAACTAGTTAAAATGGGCCCAAAAAGGAATTTTATTAAAGCCCAAATGTTAGCCCACTTGGGAAAGGTTTTTACCAATTTAATTAATATATTAATAAGTGAAGACTAAGAAAATGGGACAATGAATGAAGGAGGCCAGCCGACAAGTGTACTAAAATGGGTGAGGTGTTGATATTTTAAATGGTTGCTTGTAAGAATGGAGAAGAAGTACCAAAAAGTAATGATAGCTATCACAAGGTTGTCACATTGTGTAAGAGATGAATACTTCCTAATAATGGCAAATTAGATAGATACAATACATGTATCTATAGAATATCTAAGTAATTAGATTTAATAAAGCAAAAGTTACTTCATCTTATTTCTCTCTCATCTCTCACTTTCCATTTTACTAAAGAAATAAACTAAAGAGAGAGAAAGGGGAGAGGGGAGGAAGCCACGGAGGAATAAAAGGGAGGGAGTTTTTGGTGTGCTCTAACTCCATAAACAAAGCCTAGGAAGAAGGAGAAAGAAAATCAAGCAAAGGTATAATTTTTCAAACCTTAATCTAGTTTATTTTCCTTTGTTTTGGGTGTGATTTGTGTGATATGAAGTTTATGATCTTGAGATCTAAAACCTTAGATCTATATGTTAATAAGTGTTTTATGTTTAGATCTAACCCTTTTGAATGCCAAAAGTTGGATCAAAAGAAAGAAAAGCAAAACTATTTTCTAAAAAGTTAGAAAACCCTAACTTTTGTTCACTTTATATAGTTACCATTTGAGATCCGTAAACTCTTTTTATGATCCGTCAAAAAGTGGTGCTAGATATATAAGTTAACTACAAAATCCAAGTGGTAGAACTCAAAAATAGTTGGTATAAAATTTGTATGGACTGTTTTAGTCAAAACAGTCCAGGTAGTGGACAAAAAGGGTGATAAATCCTGCTGACTATTTGATTCCAGGGGCAGTTTCGTCTACTGTTTATGCTCTAAAATTCTAGAAATATTTAGGTGATAATATGGGAAGTCATGTGAGTCCTATAACAATTTGAGGATTTTTGACCATGTATAATGAAAGTTATGAATTTTATCGTGAATGACTATTTTCAAAAGTACTCTTGAATAACTCTTTGTGGTTAACTCCAAAAATTATGAAATTATTACTGGGAGTATATGTATATAGCAGGAACATACCCTGAAAATTTCAGAATTTGTGGATGTAATTTCGATTTATGAAAAATGTAGCAAGATTTGGCTATTTTGGACTATTTGAATATAGTAAATGGATTTTAAAAATTCCGAGAAACATATATTTTTATAAGAGGAGTATATATAGTCTATTTTCAGAAAAGAAATGATTTTGAAGTTATTTTGCTATTTTTCGTGTAAATGATGAAGTTATGTATAAATGGATTTAACTAATTATGTGAAGTTAAAAATTTGGAAAATGGGATTTTATGACTTGAGAACCTTAAATATGGTTCATACAGATTTTTGATATAGGTTTCGGTCATTTGTAAGGTGGTATAATGTTTATGCCATTTTAGATCGATTAAATGAATTATTTAATAACATGGAAAACAGTTTGAATCTAGCTAGCTGAATTAGTGAATCCAGTTAGCTGAATTAGTGAATCCAGTTTGCTGAATAGTGTAATTCAGTTTGTTGAATTGGATAAAGTGAATCTAGTTTGTTGTATTGTAGAATAGTTCGAATCCAGGTTACTAGATTGGAAAATAGTTTGCTGAATTAGCGAATCTAGTTTGCTGTATTGAAAGTTAGTGAATCCAGGTTGCTGGATTATAAGATAGTTTGAATCCAGGTTGCTGGATTGCAAAAATAGTTAGCTGAATTGAATAATTTGAATCCAGGTTACTGGATTGTAATCCAGGTTGGAATCCTGTTTGCTAGATTGGAATCCAGTTTGCTAGATTGGAATCCAGTTTGTTGGATTGCCATCTAGTTTGCTGGATTTGGAATCCAGTTTGCTGGATTGGGTATCCAGTTTGCTGGATTGGGTATTTAACCTACAGGACCATAAAGAAAGACTTATATATGGAAATACTTAGTGTTAATTCATAAAGTAGTGGTATAGTCGTACTTTTTAATAGTCGATGTATAGTATCTGGGCTAAACAATTCCTTCAGGGAGCGGAGGTATATACGAACTGGCAACCGATCTAACTCACTGTAAAAACAGTGTAGACGAGACGGAAACTAGTTTGTTGGTTGTTTGTGAGAAACCACTCAGCATACTATATTGAACACTGTTAAAGACTCGATGAGTGCTAACTTTAGAATTGAATGCGTATGGTGTTAATGTGTTATCTAATATTTGATTATGTGGTTGAATGTTAGATAATTTACTTGTAAAGAAGTGATATTTTAAGATATAATATGATTCGCTAACTGAAAGATCAATCTTATAAACTGATAGGTCTTTCAAAAGAAGTCATATTAAATTGCGGAGCAGTAGTCAACGACTAAGGCAAGTATCTGAACCTTATGCACTACTTTTATTCTGTGCAAACAGGTATATGTTATACATGGTTCATGTTGTATTCAAATCTTACCGTTATTCTGCTAAGCAAGTTTCTAACTTACACAACTTCTTTTATTGTTCAAGTATCTAAACCTTATGCACTACTTTTATTTTGTGCAAACAGGTATATGTTATGTTAGTTCCTAACTCAACATGAGTTATCAATTTCAAAGCATGCTTGTGAATAATTAATGTTAATTATTCATATCCATAATGATCTTTGTTATTCGTTTATGCAATTATCGTAACCCTTGCATTTACTATATGCAATGGATCCATATGTTATGCAAGTATTCTTAAACTTTATTCAAGCTATCTATTGATTTCAAATATCTCGATATTGTCTCATGTGATGCATTTATAATCAAAATTATTCTGTTCTTTGTGCAAGTGTCCTCACTTGTACAAATCGTTATGATTATTATAAATTTGAAATTCCTTCGATTCGTTCATTGTTAAAAGTATCTCATTACTGAATTGCTATAACTCATATTGAAAATTTGTATTCTAAGTTCAGTTATGCAAGTGTCCCCACTTGTATGAACTATTGTACATTATCAATTACCCTTGAATTCGAAATTCGTTGACAAGTTCTGATACATACTATTAAATTTCGGTATGTATACCTAGTCTAAAGATTGTCTAAGCTATTTGACCAGCTAGACCTAATTCGAAAAGCATTGTTGAACAGTAATTAGAGTTCTTTATTTATAAACTATCTATTAGCCATGTCTCAGCTAATTGTTTTCGACTAGACTAATATTAAATTGATATCGCATGAAACGTTCTATTATTGGAACTAATTCGTTATTAAAAATATATGCCATTTGATTCGGCTAGATCAAATTGTTATAATATGTTGAACTCAAAATATTTCTTTGAAAGCAATCCAAACCATATTGATGTGGTACAGACTCATGATGTAAGACTGAGATGAACAACCCTGAAAAATAAATCAGGGGAAACTTTATTGTCGGTAACCCGACCGCGCGCTATGTTTGAGAATTATGTATAATCTCGGGTACAATGAGGCTGATCACCTTACGTACTTGCAGAAGAGTAAAGTTTAGTTTTTATAGCTAACTTTTACTCTTGAGGTAGTCAGTAATAAAATAACTGATGATTCCTCTAGCAGTTCTTGATCCATTTGTGATCACTCAACATGAAATCTGGGAATAACCCTATGTATTGAATATTATCGCAAAATTGCTAATCCTTCATAATCAATTGAATATTATTGAATCTTCGAAAGAATTTTAACTCTTTTATTCTTGATGTATTACTCAGCATGAAATTCAAGAAAATTCTTGTTACTTGAAATGACTTATTGTTCAGTCATTTCAAAGAAATCTTAAAATGATTTGATATGTTGTTAAGAATAGTTTCAAATGACTTCACCACTATTGATTCGTGGTAGATGTAGTCCTCAAAGAAAACATTTACTTCTTCAGTGTATTATTATAATTGTTATTACTTGCTGAGCAATTGAATGCTCATTCTTGCTTTGACTTAAATGTTTTCAGCTAAGTGTGATCGACCAGAAGGCTCTGGCAAAGACAAGGGCAAAGGAAAGCTCAAGGATTAGGTTTCAAGGTGTTATCTGTAATGATTAGTCTTTTGTATTGTGATCATATATATTATGTAACATGTAAGGAATGTAATTAAAGGTTGTCATACCTGGGGAATAGATAACTCTGATATAAAATATTAAGTTTGTAATTTATTAAACAGCTCAAAGAAATGGTATCGTGATGCACCAAGTACGGGTTTCAAGTACCCAGATTTGGGGGCGCCACACTTATTACCCTTCTTAACCTCTCTTCTGGACTTGTTGCCACCAGAAGATTGGCTATAACTCCATTTCCTTTTATTCGAGTTACTTCCCCCGCTGCTTCCTCCCTTACTTCCTTCGTGACCCTTTTTTTTGTCTTGATTGAACTTTGCTAGAGCCTCGTTGCCTCCTTTGGCGATGATGGCCCTTTCCAACAACGTAGAAAATGTGTCGATCCTTAGATCTGCCACCCTACTGTACACCCACGGCTTCAGGCCTAATTCAAATCTCCTTGCCTTTCTGGCTTCAGTGTCTACTTGGTGAGGTGCAAATCTGGCTAACTCATTAAATTTAGCCGTATACTCCGCGACTGACATGTTCCCCTGCTTGAGCTCCAGAAACTTCACCTCCATATTATGCTGCATACTCTCCGAGAAGTAGTTCTCGAAGAATAGCTCCTTGAAACGTTCCCATGGTATCACACCATCTCCAGCACGTCCTTTGTTGGCCTTCCACCAATAGTTAGCTTCACCTTTCATCATAAAGGTGATGAATCTTGTCTTCTGTTCTTCGGCCACCCTTGCAACCTCGAACACTTTTTCTATTTCTTCGATCCAGATTTGGGCTTCAATTGGGTCTAGTGTTCCCTTGAACTCGGGAGGTCCTACTAGCTTAAAATCCTTAAAACTAGCCAAATGCTGCGCAGGCTGCCGCTCTAGCTATTATCCAACAAGTGGGGGTCTATTTTGCATAGCTTCTGCCAGCAACTCAGCAAATGCTCTCATTGGGCCTGGATGACCCTGAGTGTTATTAACCGATTCCTCAACCCTTTGGTTTCGTGGCTGTCTTCTTGGAGCCATGATCTAATAAAAGAAAACTGTCGGCTTTTACTACTTGATTTATGCCATATGCAGAAAGTCATTTAAGTCAACAATTAAAAGTAAAAGCATCTATCAAACACATTTGATTTAACTAAAACAATTGCATTTATAATCATATACCAATGTTTTAATACAACCAGACTCAACATGTGGCATACTTCTAGAAACGCTAAATGACATAACTTGCCAACCATTAACTATCCCCTAACAAACAAAAGTGGGGAATAATAAACTTCCACCCCTCTATCAGAAACAAAATTTGGGGTTCAACTACTATCCCATGCATGCTACAAGCATAGGGACTTACAACACAAATATGTCCATATTATAACAAAAGTGGGACCTACTACAAACATAATGCTAAAAATAACACATCACCGCTTGCTGCATCGAATTGCAACCCTGAGCTCTCGTCGAGCCAGCCTATCGACCACTCAGCACCTAATCACGCGCCTGCTGCTCCCTTCATCCCTGGGGTACCTCCTCACCTTGTCCCTCAGCCTGCCAATGGAAGTGGACAAGCCTAACCTGAGGGAATCAATCTCTACAGTCAGGGTTGCCAACTGCTCTATAGCCTCATCTCGCTCCAGACGAGTAGCCTCCTGCTGATCCTCTACCTGCTCTATTTGTCCTACCAACACCACATTCCTCTCTAAAAGGTCATAAACCATCACACCAAGCTGAACAGAAGCCCCACGCCGACCTTGAACCTCTGCCTCTAGCTCGACAATCCTCTGGTCCTTTTCCTGCAGCTTTTGGGTTAACTCAGCCTTTTCCCCCAAAGTCTGATACACTAATGACCTGTATTGTTCCTCTCGGTCTTGGTGATCCTGGTTCTGTTCCTCTAAGTGGGCTACTTGATTCTCGAGCTCCTCATTCCTGTTTATCAGCTCTTCGATGCTGTCACTAGCAGTATTGCCCATGCCATCTGCATACTCAGGTGGCTCATCATCCTCCGTCACTGGATCCTCCTCGGGGTCCTCATCCACGGCCTCATCGCTTAACAGCCTCAGCACTCCTCCGGTAACTAGCTCCTCCTCAGAACCATACTCGGCCTCAGACTCATCCCTAGTGTCCATCATCATTGGCTCACTTGGCTGCACCTCTACTAAATGCCCTGCGTCCACATGAATGTCTGTGAACTCCACCTCTCCAGTATGACTAGACTCTCCTATCTCAGACATCCTACAGCCACAGACTGTAAGATGTTAGTGTCAAAATAAAATATATTCATTGATAAAATGAAATAATATTTTATCATGCACAACTCGGCTCGATGGATTTCCACAATCCACCTCCAGACATCACATTCAAATAAACTCCTCGATCCATCACCTAGTGTACTCAATACGAGTTTAATACTAAGGTTATAACCTAGGTTTCGTATTCCTAAACTTTATAACCTACAGCTCTGATACCAACCTATGACACCCCCAAATTCAGGTACCAATACCTCAAATTTGGTGCTCATGATAAAGTACATCTATACACGTCTAAACAACATAAATCAACTAATGCGGAATAAATAAACATATGTTGCTCATTACAAAAGGCTTACTATGGTCCCAAGCTCTATAACCTTAATTAAATACATCACGGAATACAATAATAATACAAAAGGATTCCACGATTAAAAAATGGGATAGTACATATAACTATTCCTTAAGCTTTCCTTTGCCTTTGTCCGCTTTAGAACTCTTCGGCTTAACTGCAATAGGTTCATGATATAGCAAGGGTGAGCAACTACTTTGCTCAACAAGTTTAAAATAAATAAAGAGGATATATCATGAATGAATGAGAATGATAATCACATAGTTCAGCAATTTAAGAACATTGAAGAAATAGCTGACAATATAATCAAAGTTCAAATGAAGGAATGAATATTGATTATTTACTGCTAAGTGGTCCAATAGACCATGAACTTTTTGGCCAAAGAATCAGTCATTCAACTAACCCTTTTAAACGCCTGGCCCGTCAGTAGTACTTGAGGGGATCAACCTCTAGTACCCTATGTATATGCATAACATTTAACTCTAACTGCATCGAATAACCGACACATTAAAATCCCCTAATAAGGGTTGCTCTCTCAGTCCAAGAATCCATACCAACAATCGGTTTAGATAGCTTTTAAAATAATAACTTGTACATGTCTAGCCGAAACAAATGGCGTAGACTATTTCCTTGAACAATTCATGAATGAAGAACTTAATGTTTCACAGTCCAATAACAGATAATGAATTCAAATGCATAAGCTGCGAATATCAATAATTTATCCTTGATGTGGAGTAATTAACAATAATCAATCTACTAATATAATTTGAAAGTAATAACTCGATTTGAGTCATGAAACTTGCAATAATATACAACATTTGTATAAGATAGGAAACTTGCTCAAATAAAAATAGTTGAGTAAGGAACTTGCAATAATATAGAATGATTGCTCAATTAATAAATAACTCGCACAATAAACAAAAGTTGTACAATTAAGAAAACTTGCCCAATATTAAATTGAGTTAGGGTAAGAAAACTTGCCCAACACAAGGGTTAGACAAGCGTTAGGAAACTTACCTGGTGCGTTTGTTACAATATTACAACACACACTCCTTAATATCCTACACATGTAAATACATATTCACATAACAATTAGTAACATAACGGATACCAAATATTGGTTTATGCTACTCTATAATGTTCCATTCATATTAGAAACAAAATATTAAACAAGGTTATGCCCACTAGTTACGGCGTTAAGACGCTTGTACGTCAGTACGCCAAACTTGCCTATTCGAATGCCCAAGCGACACGCAATTGCGTACGCCTAGCATGCCCCTTCGATTTATCTAATACTCATTGGCTAATCCTAAGTATCATTATTCATAACATTCATGTTTTAAGACTTAGACCAATGTCTTTTATTGTCAGAAACATTATACATTGCACACGCACATGACCGACGCCTTCCGTTTGCAGAACAGCCCTAAAAACGGTCAATTTCAAAATTGCTCTAGTTAGAAAATTTCAATTCTAATTAATGGAAGTTGTAGGTCTATCTCTAAGTTTTCCGAATCATCTTGAATCGCCCAAATCTGAGTCCGTATGAGAAAGTTATGGCCATTTTCCCAACGAACGTCGAAGTTGAGTCAGGCAGCACACACGCGGGCGGGCGGCACCAGGCGCACGGTGTGCGATAGCGCGCGCGCGCGGGCGCACGGGTTGACTGATGGCCCTTGCCAGACATCGCGATTTTGACCCTCCTTCACTCCAATCCTCATAACTTCTGCTCTAGACGTTCAAATTGGTCCGTTCCGGACTCTATGCACTCCTAAGACATAGAGCTACAACATATCAAAAATTTAGAGCTACCCATTAACATTAACATGGACAAATCTTAGGCCAAATTATCAACTCATGCTATGTTTTGAATGTTCTACGTGTTCTTCACTAAAATCATCACCAAATCTTCATTTTTACAGCTTTTTACTCGATTCCAGTTGGGTTACCATGGAACTACAATACCATACCAACAAATAAATTAAACACACACGAAATCATAGCTACAAGGTCCTCTAAATTGTCCAATAGTCTATGTTCATGTCCAAAGTCCATTGTTCTTCATATTCTTCATCCTTTAAGCATAGGTACGGATTATTCTCGTGTTTTTGTTTCCACTTTGATGTTATTAATGGCTTACATAACCTCCTAACAATATTTACAAATATCTAACACAAACAAAAATAACAAGAATCGCCAGAAAATCGAATTATAAGCTCAAGAGCTCAAAAACCACAAAAACTTAAAAACCTTAACAAGAAATCGAATGGAATGGATTTGATTGATTTTTTACCTTTGTAAATCCTTCCTAGATGATTAAAAAGAGTGGCTAGGGCTTGCTTGAGCTCTTGTCCTTTGCTTTGGCTTCCTTCTCTTCTTCACCTGTGCACGACCTCTCTCTCCCTCTCTAGAACTTCTTCTTCTTTCTTCTTTGTGTTCTGCAGATTGCTTCCTTCCTCTCCTAGCAAATGGATTGAGCTTGATTCAAGAGAAGGAAACGGATTGAATGGCTTGGAAAGATGAAGTGTACCTAAGTCTTTCTCTTCCTTCTTCTCTTCTCCCTTGTAGCTCTTCTTCTCCACCCGCTTCTTGAATCTTCAGCACTCTCTTTCACTCTCACTCAATTTTTCATTCGAAAAATATGATTTTGCAAAATTGGGCATGAGTTTAGGAAAGGAGTACATGCAGAAGATTGTTAGATGACCTTTGATATTCCCCCAACTCTTAATATTCTTCATTAGATAATTTGGTAAGAAGAAGATGAAAGGATTTGGAAGTTAAGGAGTTTTTGAGTTTATTTTTCCTTTTCTCTTCATTCCATCCGTTGATCTTCTTGTTCCTTTGCTTGTTTGCTGATTTATTCCACCAATCAAAATCATATCAGTTGTCTCATGGGGTCTACCTTGGCTGATTATTCCTATTTAATACCCATTTATCCATTTAATGGCCCATTTTACCATTTTTACATTCGAAATTCAACTTTTTCGTGAAGACATTCGATTCCTACGACGTTCTCATTGTCATGAGAATATCCGTTTCGTCAAATTCTTCTCTGAAATTCGTGTTTGACGTTTTCCCGAAAAAGTCAACCGGTTGATTTTTGACCAAAAAGTCAACCCCGACACAAAATGTGTTTAGGGTATATCCTGACTAATTTGGACGTTCCGGATTTAAATCTGCAGTCCGTTTCTCCAAATTCCAATCCGAACTCAAATTCGAATTTTAACCACTTAATTTGAAGCGTTAGCTTCTTTAGTAAGTTCAAACAATTAAACTAGTTTAAACCAACAATAAATATACATCTCATCATATAAAAATAAATATATGTATACATATAACACATATACATATTTATTTAATCACATAAAAATATTACTCATAAAATTTATTTAAATAATATGCATCAATATTCATAAGCTTGAATTACAAGGCTATCCAGAATTCACGGTCGTTACATCCTCCCCCTTATAAGAATTCTGTTCCCAGAATTACAATCTAGGTACGGAGAACTTAACATGGGTTCACTCAAAAAGATGCGGATAATTCTTCCTCATCTTCTCTTCCAGTTCTTACGTAGTTTCTTCAGCCGTGTGGTTCCTCCAAAGGACTTTGACCGAATGGATTACCTTATTTCTTAACGTCTGCTCCTTCCTATCCAATATTTGGACATGAATCTCTTCATATGACAAGTCTCGCTCAACTTGAATCGGTTTATAGGATATCACATGTTTGTAGTCGGGTTTATATGGTCATAACACAAAAATATGAAACACATTGTGAATATGCTCAAGTTCAGGAGGTAAAGCTACCTCGTACGCCACTTCACCTACCTTCGTTAAAACTTCAAAAGGTCCTACGAACCTGGGACTCAATTTTCCCTTCTTTCCAAATCTGATCTTCCCTTTCCAGGGAGATACTTTCAGAAATACAAAGCTGCCAACTTCAAAGTCTCGTTTCTGACGATGTAAATCGGCTTATTTCTTCTGTCTATCCCGAGCTACCAATCGAGCTCTTATCACTTTGATAACATCCACAGTCTGCTGCACCAATTCAGGTCCCAACAATCTTCGTTCACCGACTTCGTCCCAACACAAATGTGTTCGGCACTTCCTTCTATATAATGTTTCGTATAGCGGTATGCCAATACTTGCATGATAACTGTTATTATAGGAAAACTCAACTAATGATAGGTGATCATCCCAGCTGCCTTTCAAATCCATCACACATACTCTAAGCATGTCTTCAAGCGTCTGAATCGTTTGTTCGCTTTGCCCATCCGTTTGAGGGTGATACGTCGTACTCAACCTCAACTGAGTTCCCAACCTTTCTTGTAAACTCTTCCAGAAATTTGACATTGTGACGCCCCCAAATCCATGTAATATCAAACACAGGATATGGTGCTCACGATACAGCATACACATCATCTAACTAAATAAACTTCATAAACAATAATAATAATTACAATATTATTCGATAATAAACCCAAATATAAATCCAAATATGATCCCAAGTAACAAAACCTTAAATAAACTTAAACTTAGCGTTCATCGCTACATTACATCAATGCGAAAAATCTAAACTTATTACAAAGAAATAAGTTTTTATCATTTCATTTTAGCCTTTCCCTTGTCCTTGCCCTAGCCCTCGGCCTTCTCACCCTTAACTAAAAGGTTTAAACAAGAATGAGCACAAATTGCCCAGCAAGTATAACAAGTAATTTGATAATAATATCAAGAATATAGATAACTGATCTATGTTTCTCAATAAAGTAAAGAATCATCAAGAGGTAATTATGAATGTTAAAGATAAGAGTTTTAGAATTTCAATAGCATACTAAGGGGTGTTAAATACCCTGAACATAGTTTTATTTTATCGAAAATCATTAGAAGTTTTTATTAATCAGATAGATTGTAAAACCTTTTCCGCAAGTACTCCAGGTGATCACCCTTTCGTACCCTACATTGTGCACAAGTATGAAATTTAAACGCATAAGCGTAAGTGGGACTATATGCACGACATCTGTTTGCCCCGTTATTCGGGTTGTTCATCTTAGTATTCAAGCGAGACCGCACCAAAGCAATTTGGATTGGTAAACTTTAATTGCTACAATGAATTTGAATTGTTCAAATAATATAACGTTTCACTTCAATAGTATCTAGTCAGAACAAAAGACTAGAAAGCATACTCAAAACAATTTCGCTAATGATTAAGGACTTTTAAAGCGTAACAATTGAATTAACAACTGAGTGATCATCAATAAAGCTTGTATAACCTTTAAATTTGTAAAACTTACGACATAAGAAACTTGTACATATTGATAAATAGCACAAGTTAAGAAACTCACGGTCACTGAATAAGTGAATAAGGATAAGATATTTGCTCAATTGAAAGAGTAAATTCAGAAACTTGCATTTACTAAAATAAAGATAATAAAGATGGAATACTTGCCTTTCGCGTAGTTTACGCTTATTGCTTAACTTTACTTCAAATACCCTATATATATATATATATATTCATATATAGATAGCCATTAGTCACTCATTCTCATTAACAGATTCTCAGATTCTATTCATTCAATACATACCTAACGCAATTGTTTCATGTTTATAGATATGTATTACAACATACATTTAACCAAATATACATTTAAAGCAAATCATCATATATCACAAATTGTTGCTTTTGTTTTTACTCCAAAAGTTTCATTTATAAATCTCGTTTAAACCTTTTAAAATCTTAGTTCTATATAGCCATTACATACTTAGACAGTACCAACATTCCAATTGACACATAGTAAAGCTTATAAGAACATAATACATATGTACCAAGCTTCAGTTTACAAGCAGAACCTCATGGCAACTCTGCAGCACGGCATGACCGCGCTGATTTTATGCTTGGGAGTGGCACGACCGCACAGCTCCCATTCAGGCCCAGAACTGAGCTTTCAATGCACAACTCTCTTTCTAGGATGTTGGGGTCTTAGTATACAACAAATAACAAATATACACATTATTCTGAAGATTTAAAACTCAATTAGGTCCATGCATTCGATATTTAATTTATTATTTTGAAATTTCTTTTCAAAAACAAGCTTAATAGCTCTTTTCCTTAAAGACTAGCCATGATCATATTTGACCCTCATATTATAGCTACATAGGTTCTGATACGCATGCTCAAATGTTACTAAAACATATTTACGTCATTTCTTCAATTCAAGATAGCTTTTTCTTTTTTAAAAAAAATATTTATCAAATCATAGTTTACAAATCAACTTTGTGACAACATACTCATGATACATCTTAATACATGCTTAAAGCTTCTTCATGCTCATTATACAAGGTTAAGTTGGGTTCTAAGGGTTAAACAAATAAAATAAAATAATAATAAAAAACATCAGTCTAGTTCTGGTGCAGGCGCGGCCGCGCCCTGTTTAGCCTTGGTACCAGCGCAGCCGCGCTGGTACACAGGCACAGGTGCTGCGACTGCTATGAACCAGACTTCCAAAGATCCATACAGTAGCAATTTAGACACACCCAAACATTATAAACTTAACCAAAACAACATATCTTATATTCTTAACCATTATAGTAGCACCAACGATGCTCTTAGCCAATTTAGAGTCTTCAAAACAAGCTATTTCATACATATTGTCGACGCCGGGAGAATCGCTTCTTTGGTAATTATAACCCTTTCCAATTTTAGCTTTTTTATTAGATGATTTTTTGGAAAAGGTCGGCATCAATGTCGACGGGGTTTTGAAAAGATCATTTTTTATGATGAGCGAATTAACCAGAGTCGCCAGTTGGTATATTTGAAATGGATGTACCAACTCATCCGAGTTTCGTTTTCATAAATCACTGGCTCATGTGTGACTCCAAATTAATTGGTCTGCGAACCGAGATTCATAGAGTTCGGGGGCTTGCTTAAGCGAGGGGAAGGTGTTAGGCACCCCCCGACTTCCGTGAAACACGGTTACCGCAATCTTGATGCTTTTCTTATCCTTTAATTCTTGAATGTGTGTGCGCGCGCGTTTATGCCTATGTGAATGTCGTGGTGAGTTTGCATGAAGAAATCATTTGGGTTTTAATGAAAATTCATGTTTTCTTTTGAGAATGCTTTAGAATGTCCTTCGGTTTATATGAGAAAGCTTTATGAGAAAGGTTTGATTTTAATTGTCAAAAACTATGGGATTTTCATTAGGTGTCGTTTTGGTAAAGCAAGAGTTTTTAAACCTTCATCAAAATAGGAATCGAGACCTATACGTTGCTTTCGTAAATAGAATGATGGGCAACTTCTAGGGTCTCTTTAACCCTATGCACAAAGGTTTAATAAAATGTTACTTATTTTTATAAAACCATTTTTATGATGTTTGAAAACGATTTCTTTCTTTAGCCTTCTCGTTTAAATAGGAATCGACATTCATTAGCATTTCCAATTTTAAACCTTGTGGTGCTAATAACCTACTTTGATTGATTTTATGAAAATCTTCATTGTTTTAGCTTTGAAGTCCTTTTTGGTGTTGCAATTCAAGTCAAACATTATAATGCGTAGGGGGTTATTCACGGGCATGTAAGCCATTAAAATAACCCCGAACGCCCACAATCACATATTTTCACTATGACGGGGCCTTAAATACGATTCTCGCCTTGGCGTCGTTTTAAGGCCCGACGATTACATATTTACAATGAAGACTACATCGTTCCTACTACCCACATCAAAAGATGTCCATCATCGGATTTGGACCACGGGACCCAAAATTTCCACACACCCACAAAACGGATATTACAAGAAATAACCAACACGGATAATCTAACAATGCCAAGACATCCTAAAATAGCAACCTAAAGGAACTACGCCCAATATATCGTCGTAAAACGAACAAAATTCAATAAATGAATATCATCGGGTTATTAGGAAGAATTTTGCTCCTTTGGAACCCTCACTAATAGTCCCTAATCCATGTATCCACAACAATATGCGAGAAAAACTACATTTAACATAACCCAAATGACAAAAAGCTTAACAAAATGATACACAAAAACTGCTATAGAAATGGTCTTTTCACCTTGCAAATATCACCAAAATGTGTACAAACTTGAGTATTTGAATAGGGTAGGAATTATCTTACATATAATCTCACAAAAGAGACACAATTCCTCACTTTTTCTCTCTTTTCTCTCCTAATTTACTGCTATTTTTTGCTGTTTTTCCCTTTTTTTTTCGAGCTGCCCCCTGCTGCCTCTCGCTTCTGCTGGAACAAATGAAGAACTGCACTGATATGGGGCTGCCAAGGGCAGCCGCAGATTGGCCGCAGATTGATCTGCGGCTGGTTGGTCGCCCACCAACCACTCAGCCTGGTTTTGATTTTCGTGTTTCGAGTTCCGTATTTTCAAAAGGCGCACTTATTGGCCGCAAATCAATCTGCGGTTGGCTGGTTTGACTTTCTCAGTTTTTGTATCATGCCTCGATTCTCGTGTCGTGATGTCAGTTTTCACTGAAAGGCCTGTATTTTACAGTCCGGGAATTACTGGGAGACGTGCCACATCATTCGGGAATGCTCACTTCGGACGACCTTGTTGTCACGTCGGTTTTGGTTGTAAATCATCGCGATGGCGTCGAGTGTTCGTACTTGTGCCCATCCTTCGCTCTCATCGGCAGGTTAATTGATGATTTTGCCCTCTTGTCAAGGTTAGTATACGAAGTACAAAATTTGGGTGTCTACAGCTGCCCCTCTTTATCATGTTTATGAAATGTTAAATGAAATGAACATGATAAAGAAGTAGACACCCGATGCATGAATGACAGTGCATAAGAATGACAGTACATACATGATGCAACACATATAGCTTATGATGCAACACAAGATATAATGTATGCAAAACATTCGTAAAGGTGTCAATGCATCATGCAATCGTAAATTTATTGTGAGCATTGACCTCAACCGGACTCAATTGTTGATCGTATTGTCGTTGTCTCACAACCGTCGGGTCTCGTATCCGGATGATTGTCTTGTCTGCGCCGGGTCTCATATCCGGTCGCTCGTCTCGTGATCACCGGGTCTCGTATTCTGTTGATTATCTTGTCGGCGCCGAATCTTGTATCCGGTCGCTAATCTCGTGATCACCAGGTCTCGTATCCGGTTGATCGTCTTGTGAGTGTCGGGTCTCGTATCCGATCGCTCGTCTCATAATCACCGGGTCTCGTATCTGGTTGATTGTCCTATGAGTGCCGGGTCTCGTATCCGGTCGCTCGTCTCGTATCCGGTTGATCGTCTTGTGAGTGCCAGGTCTCGTATCCGGTCGCTCGTCCTCGTACATCGTTCTTGGCAGCCATCACTTTTGACTCTGATAGGCTAGGACCTTGACACCTAACCTGCTCGATTTATTATTTTTTCATTTCATGGATCACGTATAGAATTATCATCTATTCATGCATGTGACACAACATGTAAATTGATGAAAAATGACCCCTGTACGGTCTTTTGATACTGTTCTACAGATGTCATCTTTTGTCGTGGTTTGCTAGAATCTCAGCCCTTCCCAGGGATTGTTCACCACCTTGTTGTGGTTCGCTTGGATGCCTTCCCAGGTTCACACCACATTGTTGTGGTTTGCTTAGATGCCTTCCCCAAGTTCACTTCTTGTTTGGATACCAGCCCTTCCCAGGGGTCATTGATTGTTTGGATCTCAGCCCTTCCCAGGGGTCGTTGATTGTTTGGATCTCAGCCCTTCCCAGGGGTCGTTGATTGTTTGGATCTCAGCACCTCCCAGGGGTCGTTGATTATTTGGATCTCAGCACCTCCCAGGGGTCGTTGATTGTTTGGATCTCAGCCCCTCCCAGGGGTCGTTGATTGTTTGGATCTCAGCCCCTCCCAGGGGTCGTTGATTGTTTGGATCTCAGCCCCTCCCAGGGGTCGTTGATTGTTTGGATCTCAGCCCTTCCCAAGGGTCGTTAATTGTTTGGATCTCAGCCCATCCCAGGGGCGTTGATTGTTTGGATCTCAGCCCTTCCCAGGGGTCATTGATTGTTTGGATCTCAGCCCTTCCCAGGGGTCGTTGATTGTTTGGATCTCAGCCCTTCCCAGGGGCGTTGATTGTTTGGATCTCAGCCCTTCCCAGGGGTCGTTGATTGTTTGGATCTCAGCCCTTCCCAGGGGTCGTTGATTGTTTGGATCTCAGCCCCTCCCACGGGTCGTTGATTGTTTGGATCTCAGCCCCTCCCAGGGGTCGTTGATTGTTTGGATCTCAGCCCTTCCCAGGGGTCGTTGATTGTTTGGATCTCAGCCCTTCCCAGGGGTCGTTGATTGTTTGGATCTCAGCCCTTCCCAGGGGCGTTGATTGTTTGGATCTCAGCCCTTCCCAGGGGTCGTTAATTGTTTGGATCTCAGCCCTTCCCAGGGGTCGTTGATTGTTTGGATCTCAGCCCCTCCTAGGGGTCGTTGATTGTTTGGATCTCAGCCCCTCCTAGGGGTCGTTGATTGTAATGTCCGAGGAATTTAGTAACTATGCTATCAATTAATTTTTAATATAATATAAAATTTTATTTTCTATGAAATTATTTTATGTGCTTAATTAGGCCTATGTATGTGCATCATTATTTTATTGAATAATTATACGATCTAAATTATAATATTAAGGGGATAAATAATAAATGTCACCTCAACTTAACGTTAAATTCAAGTTATCGAATTGTAATATCATAGATTATAATAAGGAATTTATTGTTAAAAATAAAAATCTTAAAACAATTAATTAATTAAGTTAGTTATTTAATTTAAAAGTGTAGTATTATTACCTCTAATAAATGGATTTAGACCATTTCTTTTATCCTGGATTGGACCCAAATTTTATTAGAGCCCAATTTCCTTTTATTTTCCTATGGGCCGAACCAAATGGGCTGCCAAGTCCTTAAGAAATAAATAAAATGGGATGAGCCCATTCCACCAGCTGGGTCGGTCCATTTGAATTGGGGGAAACGGTTGGGTCGGTTGCTAAGAGTCTGGGGAAAAACCCAATTGGCATTACCAATTTGAGGATTTAGCCAAACCAGCAAACCCATGCTCTCAAATCAATTGCAACCGAGCAAAAGGAGGAAACCAAACCCTAGGCCCCTCAAATCGGAACAAAACTAAACGCTGCAAAGCTTCAATCATTCAGGCCACAGAGCGAGCGACGGGAGAAGGGGGTCGCCAGGCGTACGCCGGCGACGGATTGAAGTAACCAGCAGGCTAACCAAGGGTTTGAAGGAGCGACTGGGAGGTTGGCAAACGGACCGAGGGTCCCGGGTTTCCGGCGACGCGACTGGTGGCGCACACGGCTCAAGATTTCGGCCGGTGCTAGCTGTGATGGATGAGACTTGATGGGAGACGTCAATCGGTAGCTACTCCTCCGAACATCGGTCCTCCGAACATTGGTAAGACGAATTTGAGAGAACGAGAAATCTATTGTCCAGTCGGCGGCGAATTGGGAGAAGAAGGGAGGTAGCTAATCAAACGATATTAAGGTATAACCAAGGATTTCTAAGTCACTGTAATAGAATTGTTTGATTTAGGTTATACATGGTATACTATTGCGATTGTTCTGGTGTAAAGCTCAGACATTGTAAATATAATTTTTGGGCTTAAAATCCGGTATTGAATTGATTTTTTTTTATCTCTGTACTGAATTAAATTGTTCCTGGGTATTGCTTGTACTGTGATAGTTTTCTACTTGGGTTTGTATAAGTTTTCTTCCTTCTGTATTGGGATCGTGTTGCTGTGTAACTTCTCTAGTCTGTTTAGTCGACTTGTGTCGCTGATTGGTGTGATTGTGATTGGGTTTGCGTGTGGCAGAACCATGAAAGGTTCGGACATTATGGTTTTATATAGGGTTTAGGCTAGTTTCAATTTTCGTTATGCCCACAAGGTGCTCGATGTAATGTCTATGAGAATACATTGTTGAATTCCTGTGATATTAAGTTGGTAACCTGCTTTGCTGGTGTAAGTTGTGTAGCATTTGATTATACTGTGTATCCAACTTCTGCTTTGGCATTGGGAACAAACACCAGGGAAATATTGATCTAGATACTGATATTTGAACATAGTTAAGGACTTCGGTCCGTGATCAGTAGAATGAAAGTATCATATAGCTATTACTAAATGTTCAATGATAATAACAGTTGGACTGTAAAACACTGTCAGCCAAATTCGATGAGAGTATGAAGGGAATTTATAATTAGTTATTTAGTAAATAAAGATAGTAAATATTTAACTATTATTAATATTAAATAGTAACTAAATATGAATGAAGTTAATGAATAATTATTTATTGTTTATCCATAAATAATAAATAAAGGTAATAAATATTTAATTATTATTTAGTCCTAAATAATAATTAAGTATAAGTAAAGTTGATAATTATTTATAAAGAGAATAAACATTTGATTATTATTTAATTAATAGTAAATCATGATCAAGTATGAGCAAAGTCAATAAATTAATTATTTATTATTTATCATTAAATAATAAATAAAAATGATAAATATTTAATTATTATTAAATAATAATTAAGTATGAATATAAGTAATAAATAATTATTTATTATTTAACAATTTAATAATAAATAAAGATAATAAATATTTAATTATTGTTTAATAATAATTAAGTATGGGGATAATTAATAGAGTAATTATTTATTAATAAATAATAAATAAAGATAATAAGATTTAATTAATAATAATTAGGTATGAATAAAATTAGTAAATAATTATTTATTATTTAGCAATAAATAATAAATAAAGATAATAAATGTTTGATTAACATTAAATAATAATAATAATAATAATAATAAAGTATAAGTATTATTATGAATAAAGATAATAAATACTTATTGATTAATAATTGGGTATGTGAACAATTAATACATTAATTGTTCAATAATAGTTAGCACTTAAAATATTATTAAAAGAATTTAATCGGGTGATTTAATTACCTAATAACCTTTTAAAATATTTTTGTACATTATTCATTGGGATGAATAACAAATTTGCTTTTATAGCTAAGAATAAAGTTTGCTTGATTATATATAAATACAGATAATGACTAAATTAATTGTTATTTCTTAATAATTAAAGGCATCTTGAGTGTAAGAATAAATTAAGTATTACTTCGTGTTAAATATTGCTCAAAGATTTATAATTTAAATATTTATTATTTAATAGATAATTAAATTAAATAATAACTCAAGATAATTACTTAATTGCTATTTTAGTAATAGGTGATAATTAAATGGGTTTAAGTTAATTAAACTCATATATCGAACAAACGATAAATTGTTCACAGGTTCATTGTGTGCCTAACCCTCAGTGTTAATAAACCATGAACTCAAGTTCAATGGTATTTTATTAAGATCAGCAATAACGTCATGTTTGGTGTGGTTTACTTATGTACAAGTCGATTGCCTTAGTGAGCGTATCCTATTACTGTACTCAATACTAATGGATAGGCCGACTCTATTAATGATAGGTTTTCCCAATCAAGTTAATTAAAGCTAAGAGTAGTGGTAGCTGAGCAAACAGGTAAGTTCCCTAACTCAATCTCGAGTTATTATTTTCGAAGCATGTTAGTGAATAACTATTGTCGATTATTCACATCTATACTGATTATTGAGATTCGCACTTTGTGCAATTGAATTCCTATCCTATTATGATTGAACTGTAAATTTAATTAAAGTTCTTTCAAGCATGAATTGTTTATGAGATAGATCTATGCTATTTGTATCAACTAGATCCAGCATGTCTAAATTGGTTAAGACAATGGTATTTTAAAAGCTGTTCTTATTAAATTGCTATGGTAAGAACTCTTGGCTGAGAAAAGGATAAACTTGTTTAAGGCATGATATCAATGCTGGTTTATTAAGTGTTTATGCATAAATCACGGGGTATGAGAGCCTGATCCCCTCGATTACCAAAACTTTTTAAAAGGTCCAGCTTACATGCTGAGAACCTTGGTAAACGTCCTTGGTTATCTCAAACCACTCAGTAATTGGCATTCAGTTATTTGAATATTCAACTGTTGACTGATAATTCATATTTCTTCACAATTCTATACTGTTGTTGAACATTGAAAGCGAAATTTCCTTCTATTCATGATATATTCCCCTTGTGTAAACTTGCTAAGCAAACTAGTTGCTTACCCTTGCTATATCATGATCTTTATTTCAGCTAAGGCAGAAGCGTTTAGAGGAGACAAAGGAAAGGGGAAGGTGCAAGAATAGATGCCCGATAGTGCCTATGTACTAGTTATTCTTGAATGTTGTTTGATTAAGTGAACCTTTTATTGTATCAAGGGTACGTTTTATGTTAAGGTTAAAGAACCTTGGGACCAAGATTGTAAGACTTTATTATTATTTCAATAAACAAAGTATGTTTATTATTCCGCATTTAGTTAGAAAGTATGTTTGTCATTGAGTATCGTGAGCACCGAATTCGAGGTTAGGAAACCCGGATTTGGGGGCGTCACAGGTTGGTATCAAAGCTATAGGTTATAAACGTTAGGAATGAGAAACCTAGGTTATAACCTTAGTAGAAAACTCATATAGAGTATGTAAGTGATGAGTTGAGGAGATTCATCGAGTTCTAGTTGTACCGAATAAAATATCATTTCATTTTATCAATGAATATATTTTATTGTGGTACTGATATAGATTTATTGTATGGTGTTTGTAGGATGTCGGACGAGCGTCAAGTTAGCTATTCAGTTGACCAGGAGCCCATAGAGCCTGAGGTGATAGGAGATTTGCTAGCAAGGAACGCCGAGCTAAAGGTAAAGGCTAAACAATTAGAGACGCAGAACCACATCCACCAGATTTCTGAGCAGCATTACAAGGGCGCTGCTTATCAGGCCCAGGCTGAGTTAGCCGAGTTGCGAGGGAGGCTACTGCTGAGAGAGCTACAGTTAGGACAATTGAGAGGTGAGGTGAAGGCTAAGGATGCGATGATAGTTGGTTTGGAGCGAGCCTTAGACATCGCCTGGATGCAGTTCGACGCCAGATGGATGGATCTGCCCTCCAGTAGCAAGAGCAAGCGTTGAGTTGTATTCACCTTGTGTCCCTTAGAGAATAGTTAGAAGTGGGTGGTTATGCCTTGAGCAGTGTTATTGGTACTACCATTTGATTTACTAGAGTTTGTATTAACCTCAGCAGGTGCGAGGTAGTTCGTATGTAGGATGTACTTCCCAATTATGTAGGTAGGAAAGAATGGTTTAAGTGAATCCCACCTTTTGTTATATTAAATGGGATGGTAGCAATTATGACAATATGCCTGTGATAAACGTGTAAGACGCTAAAGTCGGTATATGAATATAGATGCATTATTATGGTATGTGCTTGAGAATTTTACTTGATATACCAATTATGCAAGGATTATGTTAATTCAGTAAAACTGAATCGATATCTTAGTAACTTAAATCACTAATCGGGAAAGCAGAATTCCCGAGGTTGGGTAATCTAAAACTCCCACACAATAGTTGTGATTATTGTATTACATGTTGAATACTTATGTTTTAAGGAAGCCCGAGTAACGTGTTAGGGTTTGCGTAAACAGATAATGCCGCCCAGACGAATCCTACGAAACCAAGGGATCGAAGAGTCAGTTAACAATGTAGAGGGAACTCCACCAAACCAAATGCAAGATTTTGTGAACATGATGGCAGAAGCCTTGCGGAATCAAACCACTACTACAGGAAACCAGGCAGGCAACCACTTAGCCAATTTTAAAGACTTCAAGGCAGTAGGGCCTCCGGAGTTTAGAGGAACAGCGAACCCGATATAGGCCCAGTCGTGGATAAAGGAGATTGAAAAGGGCTTTGTCATTGCTAGAGTCGCTGAGGAGCGGAAGACAGTTTTTGCTACTTAATGAAAGGTGAGGCTAACTTCTGGTGGGAAGCCAATCAGAACAAAGCTGGAACTGGAGTCGTGGCGTGGGAAGCTTTCAAGACGTTGTTTTTCGAGAATTACTTTCCTGAGAGTACGCAGGAAAAATGGAGATCAAGTTTCTAGAATTGAAGCAAGAAAATTTGTCAGTGTTAGAGTACGCTGCAAAATTCAATGAATTGGCTAGATTCGCCCCACATCAGGTGGATACTGAGGTGAGGAAGGCCAGGAGATTCGAGAATGGATTAAAGTCGTGGATCTACAGCAAGGTAGCGGTTTTGTAAATTACATCGTTCTCAACCTTGTTGGAGAAAGCTCTCATTGCTGAAGGTGGGAGTGAAGCGGTTTCGAAATATAATCGGGAAAGGAACAAAAAGAAGGTAGAAGGAGGAAATATAAATGTTAGCGGTGGTGGCAGCAACAGCAGGAAGCGTCAATGGAGCAGTGGGGGTAGCATTTCTGAAATCCAGCAAGGGAGCATACAGCAGAAAAGGCAGGTATGTGGGAATTGCGGAAAGGGTCACTCGGGAGAGTGTATGAAGGGAAAGATGGTCTGTTATACCTGTGGACAAGAAGGGCATATCTCGCCCAATTGTCCTAAGGCGAAGAAAGGGGGCTGTTTCAATTGTGGAGAGATAGGACATCGGAGCAAGGAATGTCCCCGAAAGAGAAACATGGATGGCGGAAATGGCAATAGGGGCAACAACTCGAGAGCAACCAGTGGAGGACCAGCCCAGCCAAATAAGCCAACAGCGAGGACCTTCAACATGACAGTACAAGATGCTGTGGCATCCAGAGAGGTGGTGTCAGGTATTATTCCAATCAACAACATAGATGCCTATGTGCTATTTGATTCAGGAGCTTCATGTTCTTTTGCTTCTGATGAATTTTCTCAAAGACTTAATTTGCCTAGTGAACTATTAGAACACCCGATGAATGTAGAAATAGCGAACAAAGAGATTATACCCGTAAACTACATTTATAAGAATTGTTGTGCTGATTTGAGAGGGTTTAAGCTTAACGTGGACTTGTTGCCGATTCGTCTTGGAGAATTCGATGTAATCCTTGGGATGGACTGGTTAGCAAGCCACGGGGCGGTCATTGACTGTAAGAAAAAGTGCGTACACCTGCAGACTCCGGGTAAGTCGAAGGTGGTGTACTATGGTAGTAAATCGCCGAGACAATCTTGTTGTCTGACGATGATGCAAGCGAAGAGACTGCTTAAGAAGGGTTGTATAGGTTATTTGGCTCACGTGGTAGATACTCGATGGGTCGAGGGTGAACTGAGTCAGATACCCTTTGTAAGGGAATTCGCTGATGTCTTCCCAGATGAACTTCCGGGACTGCCGCCGGATAGAGAGATAGAATTTGTAATCGACTTGGTACCCGGGACGGCACCGATATCTAAGGCGCCTTACCAAATGGCACCAGTAGAGATGAAAGAACTGGTGGTTCAATTGCAGGAATTATTAGATAAAGGCTATATCAGACCGAGCGTGTCACCATGGGGAGCGCCAGTTCTGTTCGTAAAGAAGAAGGATGGCTCGATGAGGCTTTGTATCGACTACCGTGAGTTGAACAAAGTTACGATTAAGAATAGGTATCCGCTGCCCAGGATAGACGATCTGTTTGATCAACTCAAGGGAGCGAAATACTTTTCGAAGATCGATTTAAGGACGGGCTATCATCAACTAAGGGTGAGACATGAGGATATCCCGAAGACGGCATTCAGAACTCGTTATGGACATTTCGAGTTTCTGGTGATGTCATTTGGCCTGACAAATGCACTAGCGGCATTCATGGATATGATGAACAGAGTGTTCAAGCAGTATTTGGACAAGTTCGTGGTAGTATTCATCGATGACATCTTGGTGTATTCAGTAACGGAGGAAGAACATGTTGAACATCTAAGGATTACCTTGGAGGCATTAAGAAGGGAGAAACTGTACGCGAAGCTTTTAAAGTGTGAATTTTGGTTACAGAGGGTGCAGTTCCTAGGACACGTCATTGACAGCAATGGTGTTTCGGTGGACCCAGCAAAGGTGGAAGCCATTATCAACTGGGAGCAGCCAAAGACGCCAACGGAGATCAGAAGTTTTCTAGGGTTAGCGGGATACTATCGGAGATTCATCCAGGATTTTTCGAAGATAGCATCACCGTTGACCAATCTAACTAGAAAGACGGTAAAGTTCGTTTGGACAGAGAAGTGCGAGGAGAGTTTCTTGGAGTTGAAGAAGAGACTTAGCCAAGCACCAGTGCTGGCATTACCGGACGACACTGGAGGTTTTGTAGTATACAGTGATGCGTCACACAAGGGCCTTGGTTGTGTACTAATGCAGCACGGCAAGATCATTGCGTACGCTTCACGCCAGCTGAAGGACTATGAGAAGGGATACCCGACTCATGATCTGGAGTTAGCAGCAGTAGTGTTCGCCTTGAAGATTTGGAGGCACTACTTATATGGAGAGAGGTGCGAGATATATACAGATCACAAAAGTCTGAAATATATCTTCACTCAGAAGGAGCTGAATATGAGGCAGCGCCGATGGTTAGAATTGATCAAGGATTACGATTGTGAGATTCTGTACCATCCGGGAAAAGCAAACGTAGTGGCAGATGCCCTGAGTAGGAAAGGCAGAGAGAAAGTGATAAGGCTTACAACTCAGGCGGAGCTAATAAAGGACTTTGGACGTCTGGAACTGGAGGTTAAGTATCCGATGGAGACGGACGAAAAATTATTCACCGTGACAGTAGGTCCGACTCTACTGGATAAGATAAAGGAGGCCCAAGAATTTGATGAAGAATGCATTGGCATTAAGAGGAAACTGTTGGAGGGAAAAACGTTGAAGTTCAAGGTTGACAGCACAGGTCTGCTGAGGTTCGAGGGAAGGGTCTGGATACCCTATGTACCGGACTTAAGGGAAGAAATATTGCAGGAGGCCCATAATACGAGATTTTCGGTACATTCGAGTAGCACCAAGATGTATCAAGATCTTCGTCAACATTATTGGTGGCCACATTTGAAAGGGGAAGTTGCAGAATTCGTCAGCCGGTGTTTAACTTGTTAGAGGGTCAAGACAGAGCACCAACGGCCGAGCGGATTGTTGCAACCCTTAGAGATTCCCGAGTGGAAGTGGGAGCACGTCACTATGGATTTTGTGGCAGGACTCCCGACGACACAAAAGGGTCTAGACACCATCTGGGTGATCGTAGATCGTTTGACCAAGTCTGCCCATTTTCTACCGATCAAGATCAGGTACAAATTGGAACAGTTGGCGAAACTTTACGTGAAGGAGATAGTATCGCGACATGGAGTGCCGATATCTATTGTGTCTGATAGAGACCCGCGCTTCACGTCAAATTTTTGGAGAAGTCTGCAGGAAAGAATGGGAACACAGTTGAGAATGAGTACGGCGTATCATCCTCAGACCGATGGTCAGAGTGAGCGAACTATTCAAACCTTAGAGGATATGCTCCGGGTAGTTGTGATGGACTTAGGTGGCAGCTGGGACGATCACTTGCCCTTGGTAGAGTTCGCTTACAACAATAGTTATCACGCTAGCATCGGTATTCCACCGTACGAATTATTATATGGAAGGAAGTGTTGAACGCCGTTGTGTTGGGATGAAGTTGGTGAACGGAGATTGTTGGGACCAGAATTGGTACAACAAACCGTGGAAATCATTAAAGTAATAAGACAACGGTTAGTAGCAGCCCAAGATCGTCAGAAGAAGTATGCCGACTTACATCGTCAGAAATGAGACTTTGAAGTTGGTAGTTATGTGTTTCTGAAGGTATCTCCCTGGAAAGGGAAGATCCGTTTTGGGAAGAAAGGCAAGCTGAGCCCTAGGTTCATAGGACCTTTTGAAATATTAAGGAGAATAGGCGAAGTGGCGTATGAGGTAGCATTACCTCCTGAACTTGAGCACATTCACAACGTGTTTCATGTATCAGTGTTGCGTCCGTATAAGCCAGATTACAAGCATGTCATTTCTTATGAGCCAATTCAAGTCAAAAAGGACTTATCGTACGAGGAGATTCCTGTCCAAATACTTGATAGGAAGGAGCAAACGCTGATGAATAAAACCATTCATTCGGTTAAAGTTCTCTGGAGAAACCACGCGGTGGAGGAAGCTACGTGGGAACTCGAAGAGAAGATGAAAGCGAATTACCCCCAGTTGTTTGAGTAACCTTAGATTGAAATTCCGAGGACGGAATTTTTATAAGGGGGAGAGGATGTAATGTCCGAGGAATTTAGTAACTATGCTATCAATTAATTTTTAATATAATATAAAATTTTATTTTCTATGAAATTATTTTATGTGCTTAATTAGGCCCATGTATGTGCATCATTATTTTATTGAATAATTATACGATCTAAATTATAATATTAAGGGGATAAATAATAAATGTCACCTCAACTTAGCGTTAAATTCAAGTTATCGAATTTTATAACTTGAATGAATAGCTAAAAGAGTAAATAATTACACTAAATATCTAATTGTAATATCATAGATTATAATAAGGAATTTATTGTTAAAAATAAAAATCTTAAAATAATTAATTAATTAAGTTAGTTATTTAATTTAAAAGTGTAGTATTATTACCTCTAATAAATGGATTTAGACCATTTCTTTTATCCTGGATTGGACCCAAATTTTATTAGAGCCCAATTTCCTTTTATTTTCCTATGGGCCGAACCAAATGGGCTGCCAAGTCCTTAAGAAATAAATAAAATGGGATGAGCCCATTCCACCAGCTGGGTCGGTCCATTTGAATTGGGGGAAACGGTTGGGTCGGTTGCTAAGAGTCTGGGGAAAAACCCAATTGGCATTACCAATTTGAGGATTTAGCCAAACCAGTAAACCCATGCTCTCAAATCAATTGCAACCGAGCAAAAGGGGGAAACCAAACCCTAGGCCCCTCAAATCAGAACAAAACTAAACGCTGGAAAGCTTCAATCATTCAGGCCACAGAGCGAGCGACGGAAGAAAGGGGTCGCCAGGCGTACGCCGGCGACGGATTGAAGTAACCAGCAGGCTAACCAAGGGTTTGAAGGAGCAACCGGGAGGTTGGCAAACGGACCGAGGGTCCCGGGTTTCCGGCGACGGGACTGGTGGCGCACACGGCTCAAAATTTCGGCCGGTGCTAGCTGTGATGGACGAGACTTGATGGGAGATGTCAATCGGTAGCTACTCCTCCGACCATCGGTCCTTGACTGACCTATCAAGGTAATACCCAACTGTTTAGGGTAAATGTCTTGCTATAAATTGAGGCATAAATCTTAGCTAGCTGCCGATTTGGTAAGACGAATTTGAGAGAACGAGAAATCTATTGTCCAGTCGGCGGCGAATTGGGAGAAGAAGGGAGGTAGCTAATCAAATGATATTAAGGTATAACCAAGGATTTCTAAGTCACTGTAATAGAATTGTTTGATTTAGGTTATACATGGTATACTATTGCGATTGTTCTAGTGTAAAGCTCAGACATTGTAAATATAATTTTTGGGCTTAAAATCCGGTATTGAATTGATTTTTTTTATCTCTGTACTGAATTAAATTGTTCCTGGGTATTGCTTGTACTGTGATAGTTTTCTACTTAGGTTTGTATAAGTTTTCTTCCTTCTGTATTGGGATCGTGTTGCTGTGTAACTTCTCTAGTCTGTTTAGTCGACTTGTGTCGTTTATTGGTGTGATTGTGATTGGGTTTGCGTGTGGCAGAACCATGAAAGGTTCGGACATTATGGTTTTATATAGGGTTTAGGCTAGTTTCAATTTTCGTTATGCCCACAAGGTGCTCGATGTAATGTCTATGAGAATACATTGTTGAATTCCTGTGATATTAAGTTGGTAACCTGCTTTGCTGGTGTAAGTTGTGTAGCATTTGATTATACTGTGTATCCAACTTCTGCTTTGGCATTGGGAACAAACACTAGGGAAATATTGATCTAGATACTGATATTTGAACATAGTTAAGGACTTCGGTCCGTGATCAGTAGAATGAAAGTATCATATAGCTATTACTAAATGTTCAATGATAATAACAGTTGGACTGTAAAACACTGTCAGCCGAATTCGATGAGAGTATGAAGGGAATTTATAATTAGTTATTTAGTAAATAAAGATAGTAAACATTTAACTATTATTAATATTAAATAGTAACTAAATATGAATGAAGTTAATGAATAATTATTTATTGTTTATCCATAAATAATAAATAAAGGTAATAAATATTTAATTATTATTTAGTCCTAAATAATAATTAAGTATAAGTAAAGTTGATAATTATTTATAAAGAGAATAAACATTTGATTATTATTTAATTAATAGTAAATCATGATCAAGTATGAGCAAAGTCAATAAATTAATTATTTATTATTTATCATTAAATAATAAATAAAAATGATAAATATTTAATTATTATTAAATAATAATTAAGTATGAATATAAGTAATAAATAATTATTTATTATTTAACAATTTAATAATAAATAAAGATAATAAATATTTAATTATTGTTTAATAATAATTAAGTATGGGGATAATTAATAGAGTAATTATTTATTAATAAATAATAAATAAAGATAATAAGATTTAATTATTATTTAATTAATAATAATTAGGTATGAATAAAATTAGTAAATAATTATTTATTATTTGCAATAAATAATAAATAAAGATAATAAATGTTTGATTAATATTAAATAATAATAATAATAATAATAATAATAATAATAATAATAATAATAATAATAATAAAGTACAAGTATTATTATGAATAAAGATAATAAATACTTATTGATTAATAATTGGGTATGTGAACAATTAATACATTAATTGTTCAATAATAGTTAGCACTTAAAATATTATTAAAAGAATTTAATCGGGTGATTTAATTACCTAATAACCTTTTAAAATATTTTTGTACATTATTCATTGGGATGAATAACAAATTTGCTTTTATAGCTAAGAATAAAGTTTGCTTGATTATATATAAATACAGATAATAACTAAATTAATTGTTATTTCTTAATAATTAAAGGCATCTTGAGTGTAAGAATAAATTAAGCATTACTTCGTGTTAAATATTGCTCAAAGATTTATAATTTAAATATTTATTATTTAATAGATAATTAAATTAAATAATAACTCAAGATAATTACTTAATTGCTATTTTAGTAATAGGTGATAATTAAATGGGTTTAAGTTAATTAAACTCATATATCGAACAAACGATAAATTGTTCACAGGTTCATTGTGTGCCTAACCCTCAGTGTTAATAAACCATGAACTCAAGTTCAATGGTATTTTATTAAGATCAGCAATAACGTCATGTTTGGTGTGGTTTACTTATGTACAAGTCGATTACCTTAGTGAGCGTATCCTATTATTGTACTCAATACTAATGGATAGGCCGACTCTATTAATGATAGGTTTTCCCAATCAAATTAATTAAAGCTAAGAGTAGTGGTAGCTGAGCAAACAGGTAAGTTCCCTAACTCAATCTCGAGTTATTATTTTCGAAGCATGTTAGTGAATAACTATTGTCGATTATTCACATCTATACTGATTATTGAGATTCGCACTTTGTGCAATTGAATTCCTATCCTATTATGATTGAACTGTAAATTTAATTAAAGTTCTTTCAAGCATGAATTGTTTATGAGATAGATTATGCTATTTGTATCAGCTAGATCCAGCATGTCTAAATTGGTTAAGACAATGGTATTTTAAAAGTTGTTCTTATTAAATTGCTATGGTAAGAACTCTTGGCTGAGAAAAGGATAAACTTGTTTAAGGCATGATATCAATGCTGGTTTATTAAGTGTTTATGCATAAATCACGGGGTATGAGAGCCTGATCCCCTCGATTACCAAAACTTTTTAAAAGGTCCAGCTTACATGCTGAGAACCTTGGTAAACGTCCTTGGTTATCTCAAACCACTCAGTAATTGGCATTCAGTTATTTGAATATTCAACTGTTGACTGATAATTCATATTTCTTCACAATTCTATACTGTTGTTGAACATTGAAAGCGAAATTTCCTTCTATTCATGATATATTCCCCTTGTGTAAACTTGCTAAGCAAACTAGTTGCTTACCCTTGCTATATCATGATCTTTATTTCTGCAAAGGCAGAAGCGTCTAGAGGAGACAAAGGAAACGGGAAGGTGCAAGAATAGATGCCCGATAGTGCCTATGTACTAGTTATTCTTGAATGTTATTTGATTAAGTGAACCTTTTATTGTATTAAGGGTACGTTTTATGTTAAGGTTAAAGAACCTTGGGACCAAGATTGTAAGACTTTATTATTATTTCAATAAACAAAGTATGTTTATTATTCCGCATTTAGTTAGAAAGTATGTTTGTCATTGAGTATCGTGAGCACCGAATTCGAGGTTAGGAAACCCGGATTTGGGGGCGTCACATTGATTGTTTGGATCTCAGCCCCTCCCAGGGGTCGTTGATTGTTTGGATCTTAGCCCCTCCCAGGGGTCGTTGATTGTTTGGATCTCAGCCCTTCCCAGGGGTCGTTGATTGTTTGGATCTTAGCCCTTCCCAGGGGTCGTTGATTATTTGGATCTCAGCCCTTCCTAGGGGTCGTTGATTGTTTGGATCTTAGCCCTTCCCAGGGGTCGTTGATTGTTTGGATCTCAGCCCTTCCCAGGGGTCGTTGATTGTTTGGATCTCAGCCCTTCCCAGGGGTCGTTGATTGTTTGGATCTCAGCCCTTCCCAAGGGTCGTTGATTGTTTGGATCTCAGCCCTTCCCAGGGGTCGTTGATTGTTTGGATCTCAGCCCTTCCCAGGGGTCGTTGATTTTTAGATCTCAGCCCTTCCCAGGGGTTGTTGATTGTTTGGATCTCAGCCCTTCCTAGGGGTCGTTGATTGTTTAGATCTCAGCCCTTCCAAGGGGTCGTTGATTGTTTGGATCTCAGCCCTTCCCAGGGGTCGTTGATTGTTTGGATCTCAGCCCTTCCCAGGGGTCGTTGATTGTTTGGATCTTAGCCCTTCCCAGGGGTCATTGATTGTTTGGATCTCAGCCCTTCCCAGGGGTCGCTCGATTTGATTTGAGTGATTTCTTGAAGTGGGATGTGTGATCGGCTTCTGTCCTGGATCTCCCACCAACATCGTCCACGTACTATGCCGCAAAAGCCATCACGGTCTGATCATTTGTGAGGTTGAAAGCGACGTGCTTGTACTTTCCCCTGAAGATTTTCATTTTGATCGTACATATATGCATGCAAAAGATGTTATGCATGATCTGGCAGATATGTTATGGACAGATGCATGTGCACAACATATGTTTAGATAGAAATGACCCCTGTTTAGTCAAATGATACGATTCGACAGTCGTCGTTGTTTGCCAACATTTGATTGGATCACGCCTCGTCGTGAAGTGTAGTTTCTAAACTTCAACATTGGTTTGGTACTCTGCCTGTTCTTGGTCGTCTTCATTTCATCGAGTTGAGGCAGCCTGTTTTGCTCTCTGTGATGATCGACAGCTATGTTGGGCTCCTTGGCCTTTTGATCATTTCTGCTGGCCGATATGCTGTTGTCCCGCATTATATCATCCTTGTATATGCTCAAGCACGTGGATCATTTGGATGTCGAGGCAGTGATAGTCAGGATTGGGGAGAGGCCCAATGATGAGAAGTTCTGTGCAGCCTCAGCTTCCTTCCATTTCACGATTCTTAACTGCCCCTGCCTTGGCGCGTGTTGTTACCAAGAATTTCTATCGAAAACTCGCGATGTTGACCGTGCTGAGTTATCCATAGCTCTGCAAGATCCTGCATATCAAACGACTAACAAATGCCAAAACTTGAAGGCTCGGGCCATTAGTGTTAGTTCAACACAAAGATATTATAATCTCGACAAAAGAGTAAATGCAGTTAAAGCACATGAAATTGAATATTTGTTGATTGCACAATCTAGCGAGTTGTGGACCGTGAATGTACCAGATTGGAAGTTATTTTCAATCCCTCGTGAGTTGATGATTTTCTATTTAACGAGTTATGAAATCGTAAGAACACCTTCAAGCATTCATGGTCATTGTACGTGAGTAAGGTCGAATTCAAAAGAACTACCTTCCCTCGTCAAAGGTATTATGTCTCCATTCTCGACAACGTTCTTAGCAGGATTGACGTCATATGACAAATGCACTGTGCGATGCAGCATTCAGTAGGGGTTTCTCTTCCATGACCTTTTGTTTAAGGCCGAGAGTTTTTCGTATTATCTTTTCTCTTTATTAGCCCACTTCACTTGTCTCGTTTTCTTAGGCTATTCAAAGTTACCCCTTTAACGAGTTTTGGACCAATGACTCCCAAACCAGACGGTTTTGGGGCATTAGGTGTACAGACATCCCTTCGGGTTTATTTACTCGAGTAACAAAGGCCACGGTTCGAGACAAACTGGTGGTCTGCACCATTCATTATTTGCTTGACCTTGCGCAAGATTCATTTTCTTAGGCTTGAATTACCCATGTAGCGAGTGTTAGGCCAGTGACTCCCAAACCAGACGGCTTTAGGGAACCAGATGCAGAGACACCCCTTAGGCTTAATTACTCGAGTAGCCCATGCCACGATTCGAATCTGCTCGGGCCTCCTCTACTGTAATGCTCATTTTCTTAGGCTCTGAGTTACCCATGTAACGAGTGTTGGGCCAGCGACTCCCAAACCATATGGCTTTAGGGCACCAGGTGTAGAGACACCCCTCGGGCTAAATTACTCGAATAACCCAGGCCACGATTCGAGACATTAGCTTGATAATCATTTATCGTCTGACATCTTGATATTTGCTTGATAATTATTGACTGTCTGACTACGTGTTAATTGCCATCAACGTCGTCATAGCTTTATACCCCATAACTGAAAGTTCGTGCAAATGCAAAGTGAAGACTGGCATATGAGGTCGATTCTGTCGCCAACGTTGCTTTGAATTAAGGCTTTGTACCAGATCAAAAGGTTGAATAGCTTCCTTCGTCTAATCATACTCACGATCGTGCTCCACGGTTGCTTGTCAGAATTAATCCGATTCCTATCAAGTCAAATAAAATCCCCTTTCACGCGGGTCATCTTATCCCGGGAAAACTATGCTTGACAAATGCTAGATGATCGTATCGTTGAATATTGAATTGACATGAGGTAGCATTTGATGATGATGGTGCATGTTGATGGGATTGTTGCATGGGCGCCAATTTGCACGTCATCATTTCCTGGGTAGTTGACAAATGCCCCAGTGTTAAGTTGCTTTTCTTGTGATCTCCCTTGTACTGGTTGCATCGGTATCTCGCTGGGCTGACAAAAGATCCGGTCCCTTGACTTGTTGAAAGGTTTGGGGGATTTTTTATTTTTGAGATTTTTTTTGTGGTCGAATATGCCCCTACTCCGGGTTCTTTGTGATCGTTAGGCCACGCTTTCATGGTTCTCTAATCTTATCCTGCAAAACAAGGTCAGTATTTGATGACAGGATAGTATTTAGAAGTTTTAGAAAACCTTGGTACGTGGTATGGATTGCCTTCCTACAAAACCATGTCAGTATTCTCTTTATATGTGCAGGTGATGTAATCACATGATACAAGACATATTTATTACGATGATGATGGTATGACAGTTATGTGCCATTTACAAGACATTTATTTATTTAACTGAACGACAAAAAGGCATGAAGAAGCTTCCCTTTCGTTAGGTTTATCAGAGGCTGACCTACCCTAGGGTCACTCTCGCGGGCTTTTCGGCATGAAGGTCCCCAAATCTTCGCAATCTACTCGTCTGAACCCTTTCGATTGGAGCGAATTTGGGTGGTGCGTTTCCTGAGCCATCTCCGGGGAGCAGCCCCTTCGAGTCCAGTAATAAGCAACCGACAGGTTTGCCTCAAGAGGAGGTACACTCTCAACATACATTCACATTCATCGTCCTTACCGTATCCAAATGATTAATTTAAAGTAAAGCAATTCCATTCAACCATTCATTCATTGGTAAAACACATTCACACAACAACAGGTCAAAATATCGCACGCACACACACATTCATGAATTTTAAAGGATAGGATAGCATCAAGACTTGAACGCGGCTTAAGCCCTCTAATATCCCCAGCAGAGTCGCCAGCTGTCGACGCCGGGAGAATCGCTTCTTTGGTAATTATAACCCTTTCCAATTTTAGCTTTTTTATTAGATGATTTTTTGGAAAAGGTCGGCATCAATGTCGACGGGGTTTTGAAAAGATCATTTTTTATGATGAGCCAATTAACCAGAGTCGCCAGTTGGTATATTTGAAATGGATGTACCAACTCATCCGAGTTTCATTTTCATAAATCACTGGCTCATGTGTGACTCCGAATTAATTGGTCTGCGAACCGAGATTCATAGAGTTCGAGGGCTTGCTTAAGCGAGGGGAAGGTGTTAGGCACCCCCCCAACTTCGGTGAAACACGGTTACCGCAATCTTGATGCTTTTCCTATCCTTTAATTCTTGAATGTGTGTGCGCGCGCGTGTATGCCTATGTGAATGTCGTGGTGAGTTTGCATGAAGAAACCATTTGGGTTTTGATGAAAAGTCGTGTTTTCTTTTGAGAATACTTTAGAATGTCCTTCAGTTTATACAAGAAAGCTTTATGAGAAAGGTTTGATTTTAATTGTCAAAAACTATGGGATTTTCATTAGGTGTCGTTTTGGCAAAGCAAGAGTTTTTAAACCTTCATTAAAATAGGAATCGAGACCTATACGTTGCTTTCGTAAATAGAATGATGGGCAACTTCTAGGGTCTCTTTAACCCTATGTAACTAGGTTTAATAAAACGTTACTTATTTTTATAAAACCATTTTTATGATGTTTGAAAACGATTTCTTTCTTTAGCCTTCTCGTTTAAATAGGAATCGACATTCATTAGCATTTCCAATTTTAAACCTTGTGGTGCTAATAACCTACTTTGATTGATTTTATGAAAATCTTCATTGTTTTAGCTTTGAAGTCCTTTTTGGTGTTGCAATTCAAGTCAAACATTATAATGCGTAGGGGGTTATTCACGGGCATGTAAGCCATTAAAATAACCCCGAACGCCCACAATCACATATTTTCACTATGACGGGGCCTTAAATACGATTCTCGCCTTGGCGTCGTTTTAAGGCCCGACGATTACATATTTACAATGGAGACTACATCGTTCCTACTACCCACATCAAAAGATGTCCATCATCAGATTTGGACCACGGGGTCGCGTTCCTAGGCTCACGCCCGAAATTTCTACACACCCACAAAACGGATATTACAAGAAATAACCAACACAGATAATCTAACAATGTCAAGACATTCTAAAATAGCAACCTAAACGAACTACGCCTAATATATCGTCGTAAAACGAACAAAATTCAATAAATGAATATCATCGGGTTATTTGGAAGAATTTTGCTCCGTTGGAACCCTCACTAATAGTCCCTAATCCATGTATCCACAACAATATGCGAGAAAAACTACATTTAACATAACCCAATTGACAAAAAGCTTAACAAAATGATACACAAAAACTGCTATAGAAATGGTCTTTTCACCTTGCAAATATCACCAAAATGTGTACAAACTTGAGTATTTGAATAGGGTAGAAATTATCTTGGATATAATCTCACAAAAGAGACACAATTCCTCACTTTTTCTCTCTTTTCTCTCCTAATTTGCTGCTGTTTTTTGCTGTTTTTCCCTTCTTTTTCCGAGCTGCCCCCTGCTGTCTCTCGTTTCTGCTGGAACAAATGAAGAACTGCATTGATATGGGGCTGCCAAGGGCAGCCACAGATTGATCTGCGGCTGGCTGGCCGCCCACCAGCCATTCAGCCTGGTTTTGATTTCCGTGTTTCGAGTTCCGTATTTTCAAAAGGCGCACTTATTGGCCGCAGATCAATCCGCGGCTGGCTGGTTTGACTTTCTCGGTTTTCGTACCATGCCTCGATTCTCGTGTCGTGACGTCAGTTTTCATCGAAAGGCCTGTATTTTGCAGTCCGGGAATTACTAGGAGACGTGCCACATCATTCAGGAATGCTCACTTCGAACGGCCTTGTTGTCACGTTGGTTTTGGTTGCAAATCGTCGCGGTGGCGTCGAGTGTTCGTACTTGTGCCCATCCTTTGCTCTCGTCGGCCGGTTAATTGACGATTTTATCCTCCTGTCAAGGTTAGTATACGAAGTGCAAAATTTGTGTGTCTACCCAGATTTTACCAAATACCAATTCCTTCCTTTTAAATAGATTTTTATGGATTTGATCACTCGAAATCCTTTATAAACAACATTTATAATCACACTCAGACCAACAAATTGAATATAGCATGCACACAAATATCATAACTTTTAACTCTATCAAATTCATGCTTTTAAAGCAATAAAACTCATTTAAGAAATTTAACAACATAGAGCATGTTTAACATTACTTGACAGAATTTAGAGCATATGAAACATGTTTAAATCCAGAACTTTTGATCCTAACAAACATGTGATCATCAATTAACCAATATCATAACAATCCATAATCAAAACATATAAATATCCACCTTAAACATGTCTTTTCTACTATGTTCATAAGAACATGAGAAAGGGTTTATGGATTACCTCGTATATGGATTCTTTCATCTGAGTTACTCAAATGATGCTTCTCTCCTTGCTTGCTTACTTCAATGCAACTCCAAAAATTCTTCAAACTCTCATTCACACTCTCAATTTCTCTTAGTAGGAAGATTTTAGCAAAGAAGAGAAGTTCACCAAATAAGAAGGATTTATAAAACCTAACTGACACTTAAACCCCATAATGAATCCTAACTCCCATTCCATCAATTTTATCTGTTTTAATCCTTCAATTCCTATGAATCAATTGAGTTAAAGAGAGAGGGGTTTAAGAAATGAAAAGTCTTAGTTTAAAAAAGAAAAGTTAACTCCCTCCTTTTTAATTTCTTGCACAAGTCGTGACTCTCTTAATTTGTCTCATAATGATAGACACATGAGTCCCTCCCCCATCAGCTGACTCCCTTCTATTATAGAATTTATTATTTTAATCATTTAATCAATTTAATAAGCTATTTGACTATTTTGCCCTCCGGAATCAAACTATTCGATAATAATATCGATTCATACTGAAATCGATATTCTGAACGTTATGGAATTATTCATTTCGCCAAATTAGTTCCCGAAATTCGCGGTTGACTTTTTATCGGAAAAAGTCAACCGGTTGACTTTGACCAAAAATTCAACCCCGACACATTCTGTGATTATAGTATATTCTGACTAATTTCGACGTTCCGGACTCAAATATACAGTCCACATCTTCAAATTCCACTCCGAACTCAAATTTGAGTTTTAACTCTATTTCTTGCATTTTATAAAATTATTATCTTTCTTAGTTAATTCAAACAATTAAATTAGTTTAAACTAACTATTAGAAATACGTTTCGTCACATAGCACATAATCATGCATTTAATTAATCACATCGAGTTTCACATAATTTCACTTAAACAAAATTATTCATCGAATTACATAAAAGTCTCGGATATTACGGACGTGAAGTGCAGATCTCTGTCAGACACAATAGATACCGGCACTCTATGTCACGACACAATTTCTTTCACATATAACTTTGCTAGCTGCTCCAGATTGTAACTTATCTTGATCGGTAGAAAATGTGCAGATTTAGTTAAATGATCCACGATCACCCAGATCGCGTCGTAGCCCTTCTGAGTTGGTGGAAGCACCGTCACGAAATCCATCGTGATATGCTCCCACTTCCACTCCAGAATCTCCAGTGGTTGTAGCAGCCCACCTAGTTTCTGATGTTTTACTTTTACCCTTTGACATGTCAAACACCGTCCAACACACTTCGCGAACTCCCTCTTCATGTTCGACCACCGGAAGTGCTGACGCAAATCCTGATACATTTTGGTAATACCAGGGTGTATCGAATACTTTGTAGAATGAGCTTCCTGCAGAATCTTTTCTCTCAGCTCCAGAACCATCAGTACCCAGATCCTCCCTTCAAACCTTAGTAATCCCGTGCTATCAGTTTTGTACTTCAATACCTCTCCATCTGAGATTCACTTCCTTATGGCAACACATTCATCATCCTTTCCTTGAGCCTCCTTTATCCTGTCTAATAAAGACGGACTTGCCTCCACTACGAACAGTTTCTCGTCTGCATTTGTCGGATACTTGACTTCCAACTCTAGTCTTTCTATGTCCTTTATCAGTTCTTCTTGAGTTGTCAGCATCATCAATTTAACTCTGCCCTTCCTACTTAGAGCATCAGCTATCACATTGGCCTTACCGGGATAGTATAGAATCTCACAATCGTAGTCCTTGATCAACTCCAACCATCGCCTCTGCCTCATATTTAGCTCCTTCTGAGTGAAGATATACTTCAGACTTTTGTGGTCTGTGTATATCTTACACTTCTCCCCATACAGATAGTGCCTCCAAAACTTCAAAGCAAATACTACTACCACTAGTTCCATGTCATGAGTTGGATATCCCTTCTCATAGTCCTTCAGCTGTCGTGACGCGTACGCAATGACCTTCCCATGCTGCATCAATACGCACCCAAGGCCTTTGTGTGATGCATCACTGTACACCACAAACCCCCCTGTATCATCTGGCAGTGATAACACAGGTGCTTCACTAAGTTTCTTCTTCAACTACAAGAAACTCTCTTCGCACTTATCTGTTCATACAAACTTCACAGTCTTCCTCGTCAAATTTGTCAACGACGTCGCTATCTTCGAAAAATTCTGAATAAATCTCCGATAGTAACCTGCCAATTCCAAGAAACTTCGGACTTCTATCGGCGTCTTTGGCTGTTCCCAGTTTATTACTGCTTCTACCTTTGCAGGATCTACTGATACACCATCCTTGTCAATTACGTGCCCCAAAAACTGCACCCTTTGTAGCCAAAATTCACACTTGGAAAACTTTGCATATAGCTTCTCTCTTCTCAGTGTTTCTAAGGCTATCCTCAATTGTTCGACGTGTTCCTCCTCCGTCTTCGAGTAGACTAGGATGTCATCTATGAAAACGACAATAAATTTATCTAGGTATTGCTTGAACACTCTGTTCATCATGTCCATAAATGTTGCTGGCGCGTTCGTCAGCCCAAACGACATCACCAAAAACTCAAAGTGTCCATATCGAGTTCTGAATGCTGTCTTTGGAATATCCTTCTGTCTCACCTTCAATTGGTGATATCCCGTCCTCAAGTCAATCTTCAAAAAGTATTTTGCTCCCTTCAATTGATCGAACAAATCATCAATTCTGGGCAACGAGTACTTGTTCTTAATCGTGACTTTGTTCAACTCCCGATAGTCAATGCAAAGCCTAAGCGATCCGTGTTTCTTCTTTACAAATTGTATTGGCGCTCCCCGCGGAGATACACTCGGATGAATATACCCCTTATCTAGCAACTCCTGCAGTTGAACCATTAATTCTTTCATCTCCACTAGTGCCATCCTGTATGGTGCCTTCGATATCGGTGTGGTTCCCGGTACCAAATCGATTATAAACTCGACCTCTCTATCCGGTGGTAAACCCAGTAACTCATTTGGGAAAACATCTGGAAATTCCCTTACGATAAGTATCTAACCCAGCTCATCCCCTACTCTTCAGGTATCAATCACATGAGCCAGATAGCCTATGCAACCTTTTCTTAGCAATTTCTTCGCTTGCATCTTCGTCAGACAACAAGATTGTCTTGGCGATTTACTACCATAGAATACAACCTTCGACTTATTTGGAGTCTCCAGGTGTAAACATTTCTTCTGACAGTCAATCACAGCCCCATGACTAGACAACCAATCCATCCCAAGAATTACATCAAATTCTCCTAGTCGTATCGGAATTAAATCTACGCTCAGTTTATACCCGTTTATCTTAGCACAACAATTTCTATGAAAGAATTCCACAGGAATAACTTCTTTATTAGCTACTTCCACATTCATAGGATTCTCTAATTTCTCACGAGGTAAATTTAACCGTTTAGCAAATTCATCCGACACAAACGAACAGGTAGCACCCGAATCAAATAATACATATGCACTGATATTATTGATCGAAATAATACCTGACACCACATCTTTCGACTCCACTGCATCCTACACTGTCATGTTGAAAGTGCGTCCCGTTGGTCTGTTGGTTTAACTAGTTGACCCTCCAATGCTCAGCCTCCTGTTGTTGTTGCTATTGTTGTTGTTCCTGTTGCCACTTGTTGCATCCCCCTTCCTTTTCAGACAATCCTTGATTTGATGATCTGATGCTTCACATGATAAAAATCCCACTTTCTTTCCCTTTGGGCACTGAGGAGCAAAGTGCCTCTGTTGCCCACAGTTGAAACAAACTCCTTTTCCTTTCATGCACTCTCCAAAGTGATTCTTTCCACAATTATTGCACTTATTACCATTCTTAACCTCTCATCCAGACTTGTTGCCACCAGAAGATTGCCTATCACTCCATTTCTTTTTATTCGGGTTACTTCCCCCGCTGCTTCCTCCCTTGCTTCCTTCGTGACCCTTCTTTTTGTCTTAATTGAACTTTGCTAGAGCCTTGTTGCCTCCTTCGGCGATGATGGCCCTTTTCAACAGCGTAGAAAATGTGTCGATCCTTAGAACTGCCACCCTACTGTACACCCACGGCTTCAGGCCTAATTCAAATCTCCTTGCCTTTCTGGCTTCAGAGTCTACTTGGTAAGATGCAAATCTGGCTAACTCATTAAATTTAGCCGCATACTCCACGACTGACATGTTCCCCTGCTTGAGCTCCAAAAACTTAACCTCCATGTTCTGCTGCATACTCTCCAGGAAGTAGTTCTCGAAGAATAGCTCCTTGAAACGTTCCCATGGTATCACACCATCTTCAACACGTCCTTTGTTGGCCTTCCACCAATAGTTAGCTTCACCTTTCATCATAAAGGTGGCGAATCCTGTCTTCTATTCTTCGGCCACCCTTGCAACCTCGAACATTTTTTCTATTTCTTCGATCCAGATTTGGGCTTCAATCGGGTCTAGTGTTCCCTTGAACTCGGGAGGTCCTACTAGCTTAAAGTCCTTGAAACTAGCCAAATGCTGCGCAGGCTGCCGCTCTGGTTGTTCTCAAACAGGTGGGGGTCTATTTTGCATAGCTTCTGCCAGCAACTCAGCAAACGCTCTCATTGGGTCTGGATGACCTTGAGTGTTATTAACCGATTCCTCCACCCTTTGGTTTCGTGGCTGTCGACTTTTACTACTAGATTTATGCCATATGCAGAAAGTCATTTAAGTCAATAATTAAAAGTAAAAGCATCTATCAAACACATTTGATTTAACTAAAACAACTGCATTTATAATCATACACCAATGTTTTAATACAACCAGACTTAACATGTGGCATACTTCTAAAAACGCTAAATGACATAGCCTGCCAACCATTAACTATCCCCTAACAAACAAAAGTGGGGAATAATAACCTTCCACCCCTCTATCAGAAACAAAATTTGGGGTTCAACTACTATCCCATACATGTTACAAGCATATGGATTTACAACACAAATATGCCCCTATTATAACAAAAGTGGGACCTACTGCAAACATAATGCTACAAATAACACATCACCGCCTGCTGCGGTGAATTGCAACCCTGAGCTCTCGTCGAGCCAGCCTATCGACCACTCGGCACCTAATCACGTGCCTGCTGCTCCCTTCATCCCTGTGGTACCTCCTCACCCTGTCCCTCAGCCTGCCAATGGAAGTGGACAAGCCTAACTTGAGGGAATCAATCTCCACAGTCAGGGATGCCAACTGCTCTATAGCCTCATCTCACTCCAGACGAGTAGTCTCCAGTTGATCCTCTACTCGCTCTATCTGTCCTACCAACACCACATTCCTCTCTAAGAGATCATAAACAATCACACCAAGCTGAACAAAAGCCCCACGCCGACCTTGAACCTCTGCCTCTAGCTCGGCAACCTCTGGTCCTTTTCCTGCAGCTTTTGGGTTAACTCAGCCTTTTCCCCCAAAGTCTGATACACTAATGACCTGTACTGTTCCTCTCAGTCTTGGTGATCCTAGTTCTGCTCCTCTAAGTGGGCTACTCAATTCTCGAGCTCCTCATTCCTATTTGTCAGCTCTTTGATGATGTCACTAGTAGTAGTGCCCATGCCATCTGCATACTCGGGTGGCTCATCATCCTCCGTCACTGGATCTTACTCGGGGTCCTCATCCTCGGCCTCATCGCTTAACATCCTCAGCACTCCTCCGGTAACTAGCTCCTCCTTAGAACCATACTCGGCCTCAAACTCATCCCTAGTGTCCATCATCACTGGCTCACTTGGCTGCACCTCCACTAAATGCCCTGCGTCCACATGAATGTCTGTGAACTCCAGCTCTCCAGCATGACTGGACTCTCTTATCTCAGACATCCTACAACCACAGACAGCAAGATGTCAGTGTCAAAATAAAATATATTCATTGATAAAATGAAATGATATTTTATCATGCACAACTCGGCTCGATGGATTTCCACAATCCACCTCCAGACATCACCATCAAATGAATCTCCTCGATCCATACCACTTATGTGACTCCACTATCTTGGTACCAGCTAATGGATACTGACTCAGCTATCACTAGTAGACTTCAGGAAGCAAAATATTCAGTGATACAATTAACAAGTCTGCAGAAAGTGTGACACCCCCAAATTCAGGTACCAATACCTCAAATTTGGTGCTCACGATAAAGTACATCCTTACACCTCTAAACAATATAAATCAACTAATGCGGAATAAATAAATATATGTTGTTCATTACAAAAGGTTTACTATGGTCCCAAGGTCTATAACCTTAATTAAATACATCACGGAATACAATAATAATACAAAAAGATTCCACGATTACAAAATTGGATAGTATATATAACTATTCCTTAAGCTTTCCTTTGCGTTTGTCTGCTTTGGAACTCTCCGGGTTAACTGCAATAGGTTCATGATATAGCAAGGGTGAGCAACTACTTTGCTCAACAAGTTTAAAATGAATAAAGAGGATATATCATGAATGAATGAGAATGATAATCGCATAGTTCAACAATTTAAGAATATTGAAGAAATAGCTGACAATATAATCAAAGTTCAAATGAAGGAATGAATATTGATTATTTACTGCTGACTGGTCCAATAGACCATGAACTTTTTGGCCAAAGAATCAGTCATTCAACTAACCCTTTTAAACGCCTGGCCCGTCAGTAGTACTTGAGGGGATTAACCTCTTGTACCCTATGTATATGCATAACATTTAACTCTAACTGCATCGAATAACTGACACATTAAAATCCCCTAATAAGGGTTGCTCTCTCAGTCCAAGAATTCATACCAACAATCGATTTGGATAGCTTTTAAAATAATAACCTGTACATTCCTAGCCGAAACAAATGGCGTAGACTATTTCCTTGAACAGTTCATGAATAAAGAACTTAACGTTTCACAGTCCAATAACAAATAATGAATTCAAATGCATAAGCTGCGAATATCAATAATTTATCCTTGATGTGGAGTAATTGACAATAATTAATCCACTAATATAATTTGAAAGTAATAACTCGGTTTGAGTCATTAAACTTGCAATAATATCCAACATTTGTATAAGATAGGAAACTTGCTCAAATAAAAATAGTTGAGTAAGGAACTTGCAATAATATAGAATGATTGCTCAATCAATAAATAACTCGCACAATAAATAAAAGTTATACGGTTGAGAAAACCTGCCCAATATTAAATTGAGTTAGGGTAAGAAAACTTGCCCAACACAAGGGTTAGACAAGCGTTAGGAAACTTGTCTGGTGCGTCTGCTACAATATTACAACACACACTCCTTAATATCCTACACATGTAAATACATATTCACATAACTATTAGTGACATAACGGATACCAAATATTAGTTTATTCTACTCTATAATGTCCCATTCATATTAGAAACAAACTATTAAACAAGGTTATGCCCACTAGTTACGGCGTTACGACGCTTGTACGTTTGTACGCCAAACTTACCTATTCGAACGCCCAAGCAACACGCAATTGCTTACGCCTAGCATGCCCCTTCAATTTATCTAATACTCATTGGCTAATCCTAAGTATCATTATAATTTATAACATTCATGTTTTAGGACTTAGAACAATGTCTTTTATTGTCGGAAGCATTATACATTGCACACGCGCATGACCGACGCCTTCTGTTTGCACAACAGCCCTAAAAACGGTCAATTTCAAAATTTCTCCAGTTAGAAAATTTCAATTCTAATTAATGAAAGTTGTAGGACTATCTCTAAGCTTTCTGAATCATCTTGAATCACCCAAATCTGAGTCCGTATGAGAAAGTTATGGCCATTTTTCCAGCGGACGTCGAAGCTGAGTCGGGCAGCGCACACGCGGGCAGGCGGCACTAGGCGCACGACATGCGGCAACGTGCGTGCGCGGGCGCGCATGGTCTTAGTGCGGGCGCGCCTGATGGCCCTTGCCAGACATCGCGATTTTGACCCTCCTTCACTCCAATCCTCATAACTTCTTCTCTAGATGTTCAAATTGGTCTGTTCCAGACTCTATGAACTCATAAGACATAGAGCTACAACATATCAAAAATTCAGAGCTACCCATTAACATTAACATGGCCAAATCTTAGGCCAAAGTATCAACTCATGCTATGTTTTGAATGTTCTAAGTGTTCTTCACTAAAATCATCACCAAATCTTCATTTTTACACCTTTTTACTCGATTCTAGTTGGGTTACCTTGGTAACCCATGGAACTACAATACCATAACAACAAATAAATTAAACACACACGAAATCATAGCTACAAGGTCCTCTAAATCGTCCAACAGTCTATGTTCATATCCAAAGTCCATTGTTCTTCATTTTCTTCATCATTTAAGCATAGGTACGGATTATTCTCGTGTTTTTGGTTCCACTTTGATGCTATTAATGGCTTACATAACCTTTTAACAACATTTACAAACATCCAACACAAAACAAAAATAACAAGAATTGCCAGAAAATTAAATTATAAGCTCAAGAGCTCAAAAACCACAAAAACTTGAAAACCTTAATAAGAAATCGAATGGAATGGATTTGATTGATTGTCTACCTCTGTAAATCCTTCCTAGATGATTGAAAAGATTGGCTAGGGCTTGCTTGAGCTCTTGTCCTTTGCTTTGGCTTCCTTGTGACACCCCCAAATCCAGGTTTCCAAACCTCGAATTCGGTGCTCACGATAATTCGACAACAAACATACTATCTAACTAAATGCGGAATAATAAACATACATTGTTTATCGAATGGAAATAAAGTCTTACAATTCTGGTCCCAAGGTTCTTTAACCTTAACATAAAACGTACTCTTAATACAAATAAGGGTTCACTTAATCAAACCACATTCGGAAATAGCTAGTACATAGGCACTAACGGGCATCTACTCTTGCACCTTCCCTTTTCCTTTGTCTCCCCTAGACGTTTCTGCCTTAGCTGAAATAAAGTTCATGATATAGCAAGGGTAAGCAACTAATTTGCTTAGCAAGTATATACACAAAGAGATATATCATGATAGAAGGAAATTTCGCTTTCAATGTTCAACAACAATATAAAAGTGTGGAGGAGCATTGAATTAATAAACAACAGTTGAATATTCGAATAATTGAATGACAATTACTGAGTGGTTTGAAATAACCAAGGACGTTTTCCAAGGTTCTCAGCATGTAAGCTGGACCTCTTAAAAAGTTTTGGTAATCGAGGGGATCAGCCTCTCATACCCCGTGATTTATGCATAAACACTTAATAACCAGCATTGATATCATGCCTTAAACAAGTTTATCCTTTTCTCAGCCAAGAGTTCTTACCACAACAATTTAATAAGAACAGCTTTTAAAATACCATTGTCTTAACCAATTTAGACATGTTGGATCTAGCTGATACAAATAGCATAGATCGATCTCATAAACAATTCATACTTGAAAGAACTTTAATTAAATTTACAGTTCAATCATAATAGGATAGGAATTCAATTGCACAATGTGCGAATCTCAATAAATAGTATAGATGTGAATAATCGACAATAATTATTCACTAACATGCTTCGAAAATAATAACTCGAGTTTGAGTTAGGGAACTTGCAATAATGTAAGAAGTTTAGGGTTAGGAACTTGCCTGTTTGCTCAGCTACAAATAATTCTAGCTTTAACTAATTGGCCTTGAAGAACCTAACATTGATAATATTGAGCTATCAATTAGTACTGCGTAGTTGTATATCGATACGCTTACTTATGCTATTTATTTAACAATTAAGCAATTCACATAGCACACATAAGTTAATAAACTATCATAAATACTATAAGACACTTTAATGGATCTCTAGGTTGATGGTTTAATTAATTAACCATGTTTCCCTTAAGTGATAATCACTTATTAACCTTTAAGCAATTTATTATAATTGTTAAATTAATTAACATTACTCTTTCTTAAGTAATATTCATTTATTAAACCCTTAAACAATTTGTTATGATTGTTTAATTAATGGGTTATTAAACTCTCTCTATTTTATTAACTCTATCTTCATTTAATTACTATTAAATAGTAATTAATTAATTATCTTTAGTTATTATTAATAGTAATTAATAACTAATTACAGTTACTTATTATTTAATTATTAATTAAATAATAATCGAATTATAAATTTTAATTGTCTCTAATTATTATTTAAGATTTAAATAATAATTAGTTAGGTTTATTCATTATTTAAAGTTAATCAAATAATAAATAATTAATTAGTGAGTAATAATTATCTTTAGTTATTATTTAATAATAAATAATAACTAATTAGGTTTATTTATTATTTAAAGTTAATCAAATAATAAATAATTAATTAGTGAGTAATAATTATCTTTAGTTATTATTTAATAATAAATAATAACTAATTAGATTTATTTATTATTTAAAGTTAATCAAATAATAAATAATTAATTAGTAAATATGAATTATCTTTAGTTATTAATAAATAATAACTAATTAGATTTATTTATTATTTAAGGTTAATCAAGTAATAAATAATTACTTAGTGAATAAGAATTATCTTTAGTTATTATTTAATAAATGATAACTAATTAGGTTTATTTATTATTTAAAGTTAATCAAATAATAAATAATTAATTAGTGAGTAATAATTATCTTTAGTTATTATTTAATAATAACTAATTAGGTTTATTTATTATTTAATGTTAATCAAATAATAAATAACTAATAAGTGAGTACTAATTATCTTTAGTTATTATTTAATAATAAATAATAACTAATTAGGTTTATTTATATTTTAAAGTTAATCAAATCATAAATAATTAATTTACAATTCTTAATTATCCTTAATCATTATTTAATAATAATTAATCAATTACTTAAATTTATTTATTATTTAAACATAATTAAATAACAAATAGTTAATTTGTTTTTCTAATTTTCGTTCTTGATTTCCAGATTTGGGGTCTTTCACCAAAACCTTCATAAAACGAAATCTACAACTTCGATTTATGATCCGTCGATTTTGTTGGATTCGTATCTTCCTGAACTACACTTTTCATTTATCAAACATTAAATTTGGTTATGTCTAGGTCTCGGAAAACAGGCTCAAAGTCAGGGGTCAGCAAGGTTGTTCAACAGTTGGCATGCTTTGGTAATAAATTCATGGTTTGCTCATTTTTCAACATATTTGAGTGATTCAAAAGGGATTTTGTCCCTAACCTATGGATCTAGCATATCAAGAAAGAAAATCACAAGATCCCTTTATAGATTTCAAAATGACAAGCATATAACAACCTTTTTCAAACAAAATTTCCGGAAATCTCCTTTACTTCCTTTCTTCTAAATTTTTCCAACATAAACTCACACATATGAACAAGCAAAACATTATACATTCAAGATCTAACCTTATCATAAGGTTCTAGCCATCAAGAATATAAAACTTCAAGGATCTATGTCCAAACACATTAAAATAGCTTAAAGTTTGGAGTTATACCTTTTTGATTTCTTCTTCTTCTTTTCCTTCCCAAAATAGGTTGTGAATGGGGATGGCCTAAACAATCAAGACCTTCTTCTTTCTCCCACAAGATTTGTTCTTGCTTTTTCTTCAAACTCTCTCTCTAACACTCTCTCTATACTTGGTGAATAATGAACCAACCTCACTATCATTGGTGAGGGGTCCTATTTATAGGAAAGTAGAGACCGTGGGCAAAATAGTCATTAACCATGACTAGGCAAGGGCAATTTGGTCAATTCATCAATAGTAGGAAGTTTCCTAGCAACTTCCTCAAGGGTATTTTAGTCCTTTCCCAACCTCTTTCAAGGTTAAAATAGTCTTTTCGCAAAATCTTAATTATCCATTAGTTATTACCCATTCTTCATTGGTTATTAGACATTGGTTATTATCTTGCCATCATTACATTGGTTAAACACAATGGTTATTATCCCGCCATCATTTCATTGGTTATTAACCACTTGGATATACAATGGTTATTGCCCTTACATAATTACCTTGGTTATTAACCACTCTTGGCCATTTTAGTCATTACCTACCAATTCCTACACTTGACTCACCTATAGTTATCTCTTAACCATAGTTATATCATACCTGCCAACACGAGTATAGACACATCTTATACATCTCCCACCAATTAACCCAAGCTGATTTAAATAGAACACAACGTTAACTCATTGAATTAAATTCGATTTAATTAATAAGGACGTTCAAAATTCACGGGCATTACATCCCTCTCCCCTTATAAAAATTCCGTCCTCGGAATTGCAAAAATAGGGTTACTCAAATAAGAACGGATAACTCGCCTTCATTTTCTCTTCGAGTTCCCACGTAGCTTCTTCGACTGCGTGATTCCTCCAGAGAACTTTGACGGAATGTATGGTCTTGTTTCTCAGCTTCTGTTCCTTCCTATCGAGAATCTGGACAGGAACCTCCTCGTACGATAAGTCCTTTTCGACTTGAATTGGCTCATAAGAAATGACATGCTTGTAATCTGGCTTATACGGACGCAACACTGATGCATGAAACACGTTGTGAATGTGCTCAAGTTCAGGAGGTAATGCTACTTCGTACGCCACTTCGCCTATTCTCCTTAATATTTCAAAAGGTCCTATAAACCTAGGGCTCAATTTACCCTTCTTCCCAAAACGGATCTTCCCTTTCCAGGGAGATACCTTCAAGAACACAAAGCTACCAACTTCAAAGTCCCGCTTTTGACGATGTAAGTCGGCATACTTTTTCTGACGATCCTGGGCTGCTACTAACCGCTGTCTTATTACTTTAATGATTTCCACGGTTTGTTGTACCAATTCTAGTCCCAACAATCTCCGTTCACCAACTTCATCCCAACACAACGGCGTTCGACACTTTCTTCCATATAACGCTTCGTACGGTGGCATACCGATGCTAGCGTGATAACTATTGTTGTAAGCGAACTCTACCAAGGGCAAATGATCGTCCCAGCTGCCACCTAAGTCCATCACAACTGCCCGGAGCATGTCCTCCAGGGTCTGAATTGTTCGCTCGCTCTGACCATCGGTCTGAGGATGATACGCCGTACTCATTCTCAATTGTGTTCCCATTCTTTCCTGTAGACTTCTCCAAAAATTTGACGTGAAGCACGGATCTCTGTCAGATACAATAGACACCGGTACTCCATGTCGCGATACTATCTCCTTCACGTAGAGTTTCGCCAACTGTTCCAATTTGTACCTGATCTTGATTGGTAGAAAATGGGCAGACTTGGTCAACCGATCTACGATCACCCAGATGGCGTCTAGACCCTTTTGTGTTGTCGAGAGTCCTACCACAAAATCCATAGTGATGTGCTCCCACTTCCACTCGGGAATCTCTAAGGGCTGCAACAATCCGCTCGGTCGTTGGTGCTCTGCCTTGACCCTCTGACAAGTTAAACACCGGCTGACGAATTCCGCAACTTCCCCTTTCAAATGCGGCCACCAATAATGTTGACGAAGATCTTGATACATCTTGGTGCTACCCGGATGTACCGAAAATCTCGTATTATGGGCCTCTTGCAATATTTCTTCCCTTAAGTCTGGTACATAGGGTATCCAGATCCTTCCCTCGAATCTCAGCAGACCCGTGCTGTCAACCTTGAACTTCAATGTTTTTCCTTCCGATAGTTGCTTCTTAATGCCAATGAATTCTTCATCAAATTCTTGAGCCTCCTTTATCTTATCCAGTAGAGTCGGACCCACTGTCACGGTGAACAATTTTTCGTCCGTCTCCATTGGATACTTAACCTCCAGTTCCAGGCGTCCAAAGTCCTTTATCAGCTCTGCCTGAGTTGTAAGCCTCATCAACTTCTCTCTGCCTTTCCTACTCAGGGCATCTGCCACTACATTTGCTTTGCCCGGATGGTACAGAATCTCACAATCGTAATCCTTGATTAATTCTAACCATCGGCGCTGCCTCATATTCAGCTCCTTCTAAGTGAAGATATATTTCAGACTTTTGTGATCTGTATATATCTCGCACTTCTCTCCATATAGGTAGTGCCTCCAAATCTTCAAGGCGAACACTACTGCTGCTAATTCCAGATCATGAGTCGGGTATCCTTTCTCATAGTCCTTCAGCTGGCGTGAAGCGTACGCAATGACCCTGCCGTGCTGCATTAGTACACAACCAAGGCCCTTGTGTGACGCATCACTGTATACAACAAAACCTCCAGTGTCGTCTGGTAATGCCAACACTGGTGCTTGGCTAAGTCTCTTCTTCAACTCCAAGAAACTCTCCTCGCACTTCTCTGTCCAGACGAACTTTACCGTCTTTCTAGTCAGATTGGTCAACGGTGATGCTATCTTCGAAAAATCCTGGATGAATCTCCGATAGTATCCCGCTAACCCTAGGAAACTTCTGATCTCCGTTGGTGTCTTCGGCTGCTCCCAGTTGATAATGGCTTCCACCTTTGCTGGGTCTACCGAAACACCATTACTGTCAATGACGTGTCCAAGAAACTGCACCCTCTGCAACCAAAATTCACACTTTGAAAACTTCGCGTACAGCTTCTCCCTTCTTAATGCCTCCAAGGCAATCCTTAGATGTTCAGCATGTTCTTCCTCTGACACTGAATACACCAAGATATCATCGATGAATACTACCACGAACTTGTCCAAATACTGCTTGAACACTCTGTTCATCATATCCATGAATGTCGCTGGTGCATTTGTCAGGCCAAATGACATAACCAGAAACTCGAAATGTCCATAACGAGTCCTGAATGCCGTCTTCGGGATATCCTCCCGTCTCACCCTTAGTTGATGATAGCCCGTCCTTAAATCGATCTTTGAAAAGTATTTCGCTCCCTTGAGTTGATCAAACAGATCGTCTATCCTGGGCAGCGGATACCTATTCTTAATCGTAACTTTGTTCAACTCACGGTAGTCGATACAAAGCCTCATCGAGCCATCCTTCTTCTTTACGAACAGAACTGGCGCTCCCCATGGTGACACGCTTGGCCTGATATAACCCCTGTCTAACAGTTCCTGCAGTTGAACCATCAGTTCTTTCATCTCTACTGGTGCCATTCGGTAAGGCGCCTTAGATATCGGTGCCGTTCCAGGTACCAAGTCGATTGCAAATTCTATCTCCCTATCCGGTGGCAGTCCTGGAAGTTCATCTGGGAAGACATCAGCGAATTCCCTTACAACGGGTATCTGACTCAGTTCCCCCTCGACCCGTCGAGTATCTACCACGTGAGCCAAATAACCTATACAACCCTTCTTAAGCAATCTCTTCGCTTTCATCATCGTCAGACAATAAGATTGTCTCGGCGATTTACTACCATAGAACACCACCTTCGACTTACCCGGAGTCTGCAGGTGTATGCACTTTTTCTTACAGTCAATGACCGCCCCGTGGCTCGCTAACCAATCCATCCCCAGGATTACATCGAATTCTCCAAGACGAATCGGCAACAAGTCCACGTTAAGCTTAAACCCTCTCACATCCGCACAACAATTCTTATAAATGTAGTTTACGGGGATAATCTCTTTGTTCGCTACTTCTACATTCATCGGGTGTTCTAACAGTTCACTAGGCAATTTAAATCTTTGAGCAAATTCATCAGAAACAAAAGAACATGAAGCACCCGAATCAAATAGCACATAGGCATCTATGTTGTTGATTGGAATAATACCTGACACCACCTCTCTGGATGCCACAGCATCTTGTACTGTCATATTGAAGGTTCTTGCTGTTGGCTTATTTGGCTGGGCTGGTCCTCCACTGGTTTCCCTCGAGTTGTTGCCCCTATTGCCGCTTCCGCCATCCATGTTTTTCTTCCTTGGACAGTCCTTGCTTTGATGTCCTATCTCTCCACAATTGAAGCAACCTCCTTTCTTCGCCTTAGGACAATTGGGCGAGATATGCCCTTCCTGTCCACAGGTATAACAGACCATTTTCCCCTTCATACACTCTCCCGAGTGACCCTTTCCGCAATTCCCACATACCGGCCTTTTCTGCTGCGTGTTCCCTTTCTGCATTTCAGAATTGCTACCCCCACTGCTCCATGGACACTTCCTGCTGTTGCTGCCACCACTGCTAACGTTTACATTTCCTCCTTCTACCTTCTTCTTGTTCCTTTCCCGATTATATTTCGAAACCGCTTCACTCCCACCTTCAGCAATGAGAGCTTTCTCCAACAAGGTTGAGAACGATGTAATTTGCAAAACCGCTACCTTGCTGTAGATCCACGGCTTTAATCCATTCTCGAATCTCCTGGCCTTCCTCACCTCAGTATCCACCTGATGTGGGGCGAATCTAGCCAATTCATTGAATTTTGCAGCGTACTCCGACACTGACAAATTTTCTTGTTTCAATTCCAAAAACTTGATTTCCATTTTCGCCTGCGTACTCTCGGGAAAGTAATTCTCGAAAAACAACGTCTTGAAAGCTTCCCACGCCATGACTCCAGTTCCAGCTTTGTTCTGATTGGCTTCCCACCAGAAGTTAGCCTCACCTTTCATTAAGTAAGTAGCAAAAACTGTCTTCTGCTCCTCAGCGACTCTAGCAATGACAAAGGCCTTTTCAATCTCCTTTATCCATGACTGGGCCTCTATCGGGTTCGCTGTTCCTCTAAATTCCGGAGGCCCTACTGCCTTAAAGTCTTTAAAATTGGCTAAGTGGTTGCCTGTCTGGTTTCCTGTAGTAGTGGTTTGATTTCGCAAGGCTTCTGCCATCATGTTCACAAAATCTTGCATTGGGTTTGGTGGAGTTTCCTCTACATTGTTAACTGACTCTTCGATCCCATGATTTCGTAGGATTCGTCTGGGCGGCATTATCTGTTTAAGCAAACCCTAACACGTTACTCGGGCTTTCTTAAAACATAAGTATTCAGCATGTATATAATAATCACATGACTCTTGTGTGGGAGTTTTAGATTACCCAACCTCGGAAATTCTGCTTTCCCGATTAGTGATTTAAGTTACTAAGATACCGATTCAGTCTCACTGAATTAACATAATCATTGCATAAATGGTATATCAAGTAAAATTCTCAAGCACATACCATAATAATGCATCTATATTCATATACCGACTTAAGCGTCTTACACGTTTATCACAGGCATATTGTCATAATTGCTACCATCCCATTTAATATAACAAAAGGTGGGATTCACTTAAACCATTCTTTCCTACCTACATAGTTGGGAAGTACATCCTACCTACGAACTACCTCGCACCTTGCTGAGGTTAATACAATTTCTAGTAAACCAAATGGTAGTACCAATAACACTGATCAAGGCATAACCACCCACTTCCAACTATCCTCTAGGGGACACAAGGTGAATGCAACTCACGCTTGCTCTCGCTACTAGAGGGCAGATTCATCCATCTAGCGTCGAACTGCATCCAGACAATGTCTAAGGCTCGCTCCAATTCAACTATCTTCGCATCCTTAGCCTTTACCTCATCCTTCAATTGTCCTAACTGCAGCTCCCTTAGCAGCAGCCTCCCTCGCAACTCCGCTAACTCAGCCTGGGCCTGGTAAGCAGCGTCCTTGTACTGCTGTTCAGAAATCTGGTGGATGTGGTTCTGCGCCTCTAATTGTTTAGCCCTAACCTCTAGCTCGGCGTTCCTCGCCAGCAAACCTCCTATCACATCAGGCTCTATGGGCTCCTGGTTCACTGGACAGCTATCTTGACTCTCGTCCGACATCCTACAAACACCACACAAATAAATCAACATCAGTACCACAATAAAATATATTCATTGATGAAATGAAATGATATTTTATTCGGTACGACTAGAACTCTATGAATCTCCCCGACCCATCACCTTCATACTCTATGTGAGTTTTCTACTAAGGTTATATCCTAGGTTTCTTGTTCCTAACGTTTATAACCTACAGCTCTGATACCAACCTGTGACACCCCCAAATCCAGGTTTCCAAACCTCGAATTCGGTGCTCACGATAATTCGACAACAAACATACTATCTAACTAAATGCGGAATAATAAACATACATTGTTTATCGAATGGAAATAAAGTCTTACAATTCTGGTCCCAAGGTTCTTTAACCTTAACATAAAACGTACTCTTAATACAAATAAGGGTTCACTTAATCAAACCACATTCGGAAATAGCTAGTACATAGGCACTAACGGGCATCTACTCTTGCACCTTCCCTTTTCCTTTGTCTCCCCTAGACGTTTCTTTTCTGCCTTAGCTGAAATAAAGTTCATGATATAGCAAGGGTAAGCAACTAATTTGCTTAGCAAGTATATACACAAAGAGATATATCATGATAGAAGGAAATTTCGCTTTCAATGTTCAACAACAGTATAAAAGTATGGAGGAGCATTGAATTAATAAACAACAGTTGAATATTCGAATAATTGAATGACAATTACTGAGTGGTTTGAAATAACCAAGGACGTTTTCCAAGGTTCTCAGCATGTAAGCTGGACCTCTTAAAAAGTTTTGGTAATCGAGGGGATCAGCCTCTCATACCCCGTGATTTATGCATAAACACTTAATAACCAGCATTGATATCATGCCTTAAACAAGTTTATCCTTTTCTCAGCCAAGAGTTCTTACCACAACAATTTAATAAGAACAGCTTTTAAAATACCATTGTCTTAACCAATTTAGACATGCTGGATCTAGCTGATACAAATAGCATAGATCGATCTCATAAACAATTCATACTTGAAAGAACTTTAATTAAATTTACAGTTCAATCATAATAGGATAGGAATTCAATTGCACAATGTGCGAATCTCAATAAATAGTATAGATGTGAATAATCGACAATAATTATTCACTAACATGCTTCGAAAATAATAACTCGAGTTTGAGTTAGGGAACTTGCAATAATGTAAGAAGTTTAGGGTTAGGAACTTGCCTGTTTGCTCAGCTACAAATAATTCTAGCTTTAACTAATTGGCCTTGAAGAACCTAACATTGATAATATTGAGCTATCAATTAGTACTGCGTAGTTGTATATCGATACGCTTACTTATGCTATTTATTTAACAATTAAGCAATTCACATAGCACACATAAGTTAATAAACTATCATAAATACTATAAGACACTTTAATGGATCTCTAGGTTGATGGTTTAATTAATTAACCATGTTTCCCTTAAGTGATAATCACTTATTAACCTTTAAGCAATTTATTATAATTGTTAAATTAATTAACATTACTCTTTCTTAAGTAATATTCATTTATTAAACCCTTAAACAATTTGTTATGATTGTTTAATTAATGGGTTATTAAACTCTCTCTATTTTATTAACTCTATCTTCATTTAATTACTATTAAATAGTAATTAATTAATTATCTTTAGTTATTATTAATAGTAATTAATAACTAATTACAGTTACTTATTATTTAATTATTAATTAAATAATAATCGAATTATAAATTTTAATTGTCTCTAATTATTATTTAAGATTTAAATAATAATTAGTTAGGTTTATTCATTATTTAAAGTTAATCAAATAATAAATAATTAATTAGTGAGTAATAATTATCTTTAGTTATTATTTAATAATAAATAATAACTAATTAGGTTTATTTATTATTTAAAGTTAATCAAATAATAAATAATTAATTAGTGAGTAATAATTATCTTTAGTTATTATTTAATAATAAATAATAACTAATTAGATTTATTTATTATTTAAAGTTAATCAAATAATAAATAATTAATTAGTAAATATGAATTATCTTTAGTTATTAATAAATAATAACTAATTAGATTTATTTATTATTTAAGGTTAATCAAGTAATAAATAATTACTTAGTGAATAAGAATTATCTTTAGTTATTATTTAATAAATGATAACTAATTAGGTTTATTTATTATTTAAAGTTAATCAAATAATAAATAATTAATTAGTGAGTAATAATTATCTTTAGTTATTATTTAATAATAACTAATTAGGTTTATTTATTATTTAATGTTAATCAAATAATAAATAACTAATAAGTGAGTACTAATTATCTTTAGTTATTATTTAATAATAAATAATAACTAATTAGGTTTATTTATATTTTAAAGTTAATCAAATCATAAATAATTAATTTACAATTCTTAATTATCCTTAATCATTATTTAATAATAATTAATCAATTACTTAAATTTATTTATTATTTAAACATAATTAAATAACAAATAGTTAATTTTTTTTTCTAATTTTCGTTCTTGATTTCCAGATTTGGGGTCTTTCACCAAAACCTTCATAAAACGAAATCTATAACTTCGATTTATGATCCGTCGATTTTGTTGGATTCGTATCTTCCTGAACTACACTTTTCATTTATCAAACATTAAATTTGGTTATGTCTAGGTCTCGGAAAACAGGCTCAAAGTCAGGGGTCAGCAAGGTTGTTCAACAGTTGGCATGCTTTGGTAATAAATTCATGGTTTGCTCATTTTTCAACATATTTGAGTGATTCAAAAGGGATTTTGTCCCTAACCTATGGATCTAGCATATCAAGAAAGAAAATCACAAGATCCCTTTATAGATTTCAAAATGACAAGCATATAACAACCTTTTTCAAACAAAATTTCCGGAAATCTCCTTTACTTCCTTTCTTCTAAATTTTTCCAACATAAACTCACACATATGAACAAGCAAAACATTATACATTCAAGATCTAACCTTATCATAAGGTTCTAGCCATCAAGAATATAAAACTTCAAGGATATATGTCCAAACACATTAAAATAGCTTAAAGTTTGGAGTTATACCTTTTTGATTTCTTCTTCTTCTTTTCCTTCCCAAAATAGGTTGTGAATGGGGATGGCCTAAACAATCAAGACCTTCTTCTTTCTCCCACAAGATTTGTTCTTGCTTTTTCTTCAAACTCTCTCTCTAACACTCTCTCTATACTTGGTGAATAATGAACCAACCTCACTATCATTGGTGAGGGGTCCTATTTATAGGAAAGTAGAGACCGTGGGCAAAATAGTCATTAACCATGACTAGGCAAGGGCAATTTGGTCAATTCATCAATAGTAGGAAGTTTCCTAGCAACTTCCTCAAGGGTATTTTAGTCCTTTCCCAACCTCTTTCAAGGTTAAAATAGTCTTTTCGCAAAATCTTAATTATCCATTAGTTATTACCCATTCTTCATTGGTTATTAGACATTGGTTATTATCTTGCCATCATTACATTGGTTAAACACAATGGTTATTATCCCGCCATCATTTCATTGGTTATTAACCACTTGGATATACAATGGTTATTGCCCTTACATAATTACCTTGGTTATTAACCACTCTTGGCCATTTTAGTCATTACCCACCAATTCCTACACTTGACTCACTTATAGTTATCTCTTAACCATAGTTATATCATACCTGCCAACACGAGTATAGACACATCTTATACATCTCCCACCAATTAACCCAAGCTGATTTAAATAGAACACAACGTTAACTCATTGAATTAAATTCGATTTAATTAATAAGGACGTTCAAAATTCACGGGCATTACATTCCTTCTCTTCTTCACCCGTACACCACCTCTCTTTCCCTCTCTAGAACTTCTTCTTCTTTCTCCTTTGTGTTCTACAGATTGCTTCCTTCCTCTCCTAGCAAATGGACTGAGCTTGATTCAAAAGAAAGAAACGGATTGAATGGCTTGGAAAGATGAAGTGTACCTAAGTCTTTCTCTTCCTTCTTCTCTTCTCCCTTGTAGCTCTTCTTCTCCACCCGCTTCTTGAATCTTCAGCACTCTCTCTCACTCTCACTCAATATTTCATTCGGAAAATATGATTTTGCAAAATTGGGCATGAGTTTAGGAAAGGAGTATATGTAGAAGATTGTTAGATGACCTTTGATCTTCCCCCAACTCTTCATATTCTTCATTAGATAATTTGGTAAGAAGAAGATGAAAGGATTTGGAAGTTAAGGAGTTTTTGAGTTTATTTTTCCTTTTCTCTTCATTCTATCCGTTGGTCTTCTTCTTCCTTTGCTTGTTTGCTAATTTGTTCCACCAATCAAAATCATATCAGTTGTCTCATGGGGTCTACCTGGGCTGATTATTCCTATTTAATACCCAATTATCCATTTAATGGCCCATTTTACCATTTTTACATTCGAAATTTAACTTTTTCGTGAAGACAGTCGATTCCTACTAAAATCGACGTTCTCATTGTCATGGGAATATCCGTTTCGTCAAATTCTTCTCTGAAATTCGTGTTTGACTTTTTACCAAAAAAGTCAACCGGTTGACTTTTGACCAAAAAGTTAACCCCGACACAAAATGTGTTTAGGGTCTATCTGGACTAATTTGGACGTTCAGGATTTAAATCCGCAGTCCGTTTCTCCAAATTCTAATTCGAACTCATATTCAAGTTTTAACCACTTAATTTGAAATGTTAGCTTCTTTAGTAAGTTCAAACAATTAAATTAGTTTAAACCAACTATAAATATACATCTCATCATATAAAAATAAATATATGTATACATATAACACATATACATATTTATTTAATCACATAAAAATATTACTCATAAAATTTATTTAAATAATATGCATCACTATTCATAAGCTCGAATTACAAGGCTATCCAGAATTCATGGTCGTTACAGAAAGTAAGTCTCCAATGGGAAGATATCAACGACAGCATCCAACAGGAAGAAGATGGAGATCTACATAAGAGAAAACTGCATTTGGATTACAGTGTGTGTGTGGTGAACAAGAGCAAGAACACCAATTGGACAAATAACTAAAAGCTTCACTGCAACATAAGAGGTATGCCGAAGGGGTAGCATATGAGCTAAGAGTCGAATGACCAAGAAGCCAAGATCAAGAGTGACTAGAACTGAAGGCAAAACCTGACGAGCAACTCTATGATCAAGCAAAGAACACATGAGCTGAGAAGATAAAGAACTGACATGGACAACTTAACCAGTGTTCATCTAGAGTGATCATCTGCATCTGCTATGTACTAGAAGAAGAAGAGCTTTAACGTCCATCATCACCAGCATTCAGAAGAAGATCACAAACAGCTACTAAGTACTTGAAGATGAAGGAGATCAAAGTTCATCTTGGCAGCCCAACCCAACAAATAATCAACACACCAAAGAGGGTGGAGCGTCCTTGTCTTAAGTGACTAAACAAAGTCAAGTCTGCTGGACTTGCTGAGTACCAAAGGGTACAAGAAATTCTAAGGCTGCTGGTCTTAGTCTACAAGATTCCAAAGCTGCTGGTTTTAAAGAGTTCTTTGTGAACTGGAGTTCCAAGTCAGCTAGACTTGAAGAGGGTCAAAGGATCCTTGTCCGAGGGACTAAAAACAACTCATGTCTGCGGGACTCAAGAGGGGTCAGAGGATCCATGTCTGTGGGACTTGAGGAGGGTCATAGGATCCTTGCCTTAGTTGCTAAAAATAACTCTTGTCTGCTGGACTTGAGGAGGGCGGAGAGTCCTTGTCTTTGTGACTAAAACCATTAGTGGATTCCTACTTGTTGAAGTAGAAGAGTGGAGTAGGAGTTATTCAGTCTCCGAACCACTTAAAATCTCTTATGTTATTTACCTTGTGTCATTTACATTATGTACAATAACGGCTATATCTGTTATCAACTATATCGTAGATTTGTCGATTGAACTGAGCTTATGTTTACATTTTTGAAGGGGTTATTAAAGTATATTCCGCTGTGCATGAATTGATTCTACTATTCATAACTGTTATACTTTCATGAATTAAATGAAAAGTTTTAAAGGATCTATTCAACCCCACTTCTAGATCTCTATTGTGTCCTCAAAAACTAATAATATGTACTAGAGCGGATGTCGCTCATGCACTTAGTGTAACAAGTAGATATCAGTAGAATCCAGGAGAAGAGCACTGAAAAGTAGTGAAAACATCTTAAAGTACTTAAGAAGGACTAAGGATGTAATTCTTGTCTACGGTAAGTCTGAATTGAAACTAGATGGCTATATAGACTCAAGTTTTCAAGTGAACCAAGATGACAGTAAATCCATTTCGAGTTAAGTGTTTACCTTAAATGGTGGCATAGTGAGTTGGAAAAGTTCCAAGTAGTAAACAATTGCTGATTCAGTGATAGAGACAGAGTACATAGTTATAAGTGAAGCTGCAAAGGAAGCTGTTTGGATGAAGAAGTTCATAACTGAACTTGGAGTGGTTCCTAGTATTAGAGGAGCTGTACCTTTATTCTATGACAATACTGGAGCTGTTGCACAGGCGAAGGAACCTAGGTCTCATCAGAAATCTAAACACGTGTTGCGGCGATTTTATTTGATTAGAGAGATCATTGAAAGAGGAGACATCACCCTGGAACGTGTGGACTCTCAAGACAACATTACAAATCCATTTACTAAAGCTTTAACCTAACAACAGTTTGATCGTCACTTAGAGAAGATGGGTATTAGATACCATGACGATTGGCTTTAGTGTAAGTGGGAGATTGAAAGTAGTATGCACACAAGCTAATCATATTTGATATGATGTGGCATATACTTTGTAATCTTATTCATTTATTAATAAAAGGTTTAGTTTGTTAAAGGCATTTTACTTTATCTACATGGTGTTGTTATTTAAATATGTGATAAACCCATAGTTTTGAGCAATGCTTTTAGAATCATGATGATGATCATGCTAATGAGATCTAAATTCTTAGAAAGCTTAAAACTTAAATCGTTCCTAATCATTAGATTACTAAAAGGGGATTAGTGAATCCGGATAGATTAGTACATGCTATTCTTGCTCTTAAGAAGAGGATGATTGATCTCATAATCATTTGTCCAGAGACACTAAAGCAAGTATGTAGGTGCTTGTTGGAGAATAAGTTCACTGAACGAGACTCACTAAAGGAATACCTAATGGAGTTTTACTTGCTTGTCAATAGGAATTCCTCTGGTGATAGTAGTACAAGTGATCCTTGGACTTGAGATCATCATAATATCTTGTTTATGATGAGTTATGCTTTGACATATCCCTTAAGACTTTAGGGTATATCAAAGGGTATGCTTGAGTATAATAAGTTGTACATGGAGATAGGTGAATGATCAACAAAGAATCTACCACATCTAGTAAAAGATGAGAATATCCTATTTGATTCGATAATGACAACTTAGTAGTCCTTGGCCAAGGCAAAATGAAATTAGAAAGGAGTTTCTAATTTGTATTATTTAGAGTTGTGCATTTGAGAATCGAAATGCATATAATTAAATAAAATAAGACTTGACAGTAATTTCATGTCTTATATTTAATTCGGACATTGTATGGTAGAAGAATTGATTTATACGGTAACTATTCACTGAAAGGTTTTTTGTGATTAATGATGAAATCTATATTATCTAAAAAAGTCGTTGATTGAGGAGTGGGCTTTATACCTGCCAATTAGATAAATCTTTGGCTTATTTCTTTACTATCGTTGAGTATTTTTAGTGTCTTGTTACTCTTTTTGTGTTTATTTTGTAGGAAGCAGCTTTGGATGGGCAAAATAGCAAAACTTGAAGATTGGTGGCATTTTGGTAATTTTGAAGAAGTGGCGTTGCCGGGGAAAGTTCCTCAAGGCTTAATTTCCTCGCCGGGGCGAGTTCCATCAGGCATATTAACTTCGCTGGGGCGAGAAAGCAGAAGAAGGAAAAAAATAATATTTTTAAATCAATTGTTTTGGGAGTTGAATTGGAGTGGGATTCTTTCTACTAATCTGATCCGGAGACTATAAAAGAGATAGAGAGATGAAAAAAGGGTTAACAACTTACGCTAACAACACACAGAGATTGAGGCAGGGAGTTGAACTTGGACGTTGGAGACTGGAGAAGCATCACGAGGAATTCAAACTGAAGATTAGAAGCGAAAGAAGTCGTCTACTAAGTTTTTGTTCTATTCTTCTATCTCAGATTTGTAACTAATTGTGATGATTGTTTGAGAATTCTAGCTTTTATTTTCAATATGAACTAAACTTTTAACTAAGACTGCAATTGAACCTTTTATGTTTATGGATTAATTATCTATTTAATTCCAATTACTAATTCTTATTGAGTTGTCTATCGTATTTTTTGTTTATTTATTGATTGTCTGGACAACAATTAACGGGATACTTTAGATGAATTCGAGAGATGAAATCTAGGGTTAGATCTGAATGTGATAGCATATATTCTTAATTATTTGCATGAGATGAATAATTACGGTTGTGAAATGTATAGGAATATCTCTTCACTGCATGTAACTATTGGGAATTGGTACTTAATGAATCTGACTCTTTTGTTTTGCATAGGAATATCACAGAATTAATTGAGTAAGGTAAATTTATTTGATCACTTGGAAAAGGGCTTATAAATACGTTGAATTCCTGTTAACAACTCGAATGGATTTAATAATGGGATGATTTGGGTAATTGATCTATACTGCATAATTGGGGATATTGTAGTCTTAAACCTTATTCATCTGAATTAACTCTTTGTGTTAAACTTAGCTTTAATTACTTTAATTTAGTTATTTTTTATTTATAATCACAAAATTCGGTTGTTTAAATAAAATTGGATTGATATAAAACTAGTAGTTGGGGTTCGTTAGGTAGAGATTCCTGTGGGTTCATTTTATTACTTGTTGATCGTGTATACTTGCACGTAATTGTTGATTGTAAAATCAGGCAACAGGTTTTTGGCGCCATTGTTAGGGAATCCGTATTTAACATTTAATTCCATATTAGTTACAATTAATTCAATCTTAATTTAAACGTTTTATTTTATTTGTTTATTTCTTCTTGCAGGTTTGCCATTTATGTATGCACACTAGGTCAAAGGGTAAGGAGGAACTTTTACCTTACGCAGACGATATCGAAAGAAAGTTTTGGAAACTGAGGTTAACTAGTGAGGAACTACGTACGGAAGAAAAACTGGCAAAAGAAATTGAAAATCTAGTAAACATGGTTACAGAGAAGCAGAAATCACTTTGGGATTACGCCACACCATTGGTTATAGATATCCACTCTAGTATTCAGAGGCCTGCGATCAATGAAAACAGTTTCGAGATCAAATCGGGTACCATTCAGATGTTACAAAATTCAGTACAGTTTGGGAGTGGTCCGAATGATGATCCGAATGAGCACATTGTCAGCTTTCTGGAAGTTTGCGATACCTTTAAGTTCAATGGGGTTACTGATGAAGTAGTCAGGTTGAGACTTTTCCCGTTTACACTTCACGATAAGGCGAAAAGTTGGTTGCACTCTTTGCCGTCGGGATCAATTACTACCTGGAATGACTTAGCCCAAAAGTTTCTTGTTAAGTTCCTCCCACCAGCGAAAACGACAAAAATGAGGAACGACATTACCTCATTCAATCAACTTGATTCAGAAACGTTGTATGAGGTGTGGGAAAGGTTTAAAGATTTGCTTCGTAAGTGTCCGCATCATGGGATCCCAAAATAGTTGCAGGTATAAATGTTCTACAATGGATTGCATGGGCCCACAAGAACTAGTATTGATGCAGCGGCAGGAGGCGCTATCATGGGAAAGAATTTCGAGGATGTTTACCAGTTATTAGAAGTTATGGCTGCTAACAACAACCAATGACCTATAGTAAGGGGAAATCCACCAAAAGTAATTGAAAAATTAGAAGTAGATGCAGTAACAGCCTTATCCGCACAGTTGGCTACATTAACGAAAATTATCGAAACATGGGGACCACAAGAAACTTCACAAGTGGCGATGATTTGTGAATTATGTGCAGGAAATCATGCTACAGATCAGTGTGCTATCAGTGCAGAGTCAGTACAATTCTTAGGGAGTTATAGTAGACTGCAACAGCCATATCAGAATGCTTATAATTCGGGGAGGATGAATCATCCGGGTTTTTCTTGGAGTAATAATCAGGTTCAAACTCAAGCTCCAAGGTCACAATATCCACTCGATTTTCAAAATCAAGTTCCACAACAAGCAGAGAGAAAGCCCAGTTTAGAGGAATCATTGGCAAAATTCATTATAGCGTCAGAGAGGAGAATGAATGATTAGGATAAGCTGTTAAAATCAAGTAGATTTGAATGTGAAAAGCCAAACAGTGTCGATTAGAAATTTAGAGAATCAGTTGGGACAATTAGGTCACGTTTTGAACAGTCGTCCATAAGGAGCATTACCGAGCGACACTGAGGTTAATCCGAGGACAGATGGTAAGGAACACTGTAAAGTTGTGACTCTAAGAAACGGAAAAGAACTGCTTGATTTGGTTAAAGGGAATTCAAAGCCAGAAACAGTAAGTAAGGAAGAAGAGGAAGTCAAGGAGAGAGATGAGGCTGAGGATACCAAAAAAGAAAAGGACACGGGTTTGGAGAATAAAACCGATGAGAACAAACAAAGTAGTATAGTACCTCCCGTACCGTTTCCTTAGAGATTTCATAAATTAAAACTAGATAAACAATTTTCCAGATTTTTAGATGTTTTCAAGAAACTGCACATCAACATGCCCTTCACGGAAGCTTTGGAGCAAATGCCTAGTTATGGCAAATTTATGAAGGAGGTTTTGTTTAAGAAGAAAAGGTTGGGTGAATTTGAGACCGTGGCATTAACCAAAGAATGCAGTGCTATCCTACAAAATAAGTTACTGCCAAAGCTAAAGGATCCAGGAAGTTTCACTATTCCATGTGTGATTGGTAATCAATTTTCTGGAAGGGCATTGTGTGATTTATGGACAAGTATCAATTTACACTCAGCTTAAAGTTAGCAGATAGGTCAATAACATACCTGAGGGGTATTGTGGAAGATATTCTGGTTAAGGTCGATAAGTTTATCTTCCCGGCTGACTTCATCATATTGGATTACGAAGAAGATGAGGAAATCCCAATTATATTAGTTCGTCCGTTCTTAGCGACAGGGAGAACTCTAATAGATGTACAGAAAGGTAAATTGACAATGAGAGTTCAAGATCAGGAAGTCACCTTCAATGTGTTCAAATCAATGAAGTTCCCTGAAGCAGGCGAGGAATGCCTACGGATAGACCTAATGGACGAAGTAGTGAATGAGAGGACCAACGAAAGTTATTTAGAGGATCCACTAGAAGCTGCCTTGGTTGGTGTAGATACATTTGATGATTTGGAAGATATGGATTACATCAAGGTATTAGATGCATTACCAGTCTCTCAGAAATTTAGCAAGCAATTTGATACTCTTAACCGACCTAAAGGAGGAGAAAAGAGGTCCAAATCATCATTAGAGGAACCACCGGTGTTAGAACTAAAACCTCTTCCTTCTCATTTACGAAATTCCTACTTGGGAAATTCCGACACCCTCCTAATGATCATTTCTGATTATTTGAATGAATCTCAAGCAGACAAACTGTTAAGGGTTTTGTGTGAGTATAAAATGGCAATTGGGTGGACCATAGCCGATATTAAAGGAATCAGTCCATCATTTTACATGCATAAAATTCTGCTTGAGGAAGGAGCAGCGCCAAGCATTGAGCAACAAAGAAGGTTGAATCGAATTATGAAAGAAGTTGTAAAGAAGGAAATCATAAAGTGGTTGGACGTCGGTATCATCTATCCAATTTCATATAGCTCTTGGGTAAGTCCTGTGCAGTGCGTACCGAAAAAAGGGGGACTGACTTATTAGGTTTGTATATTACGCAAGTATGCAATCAAATTACATAAATAAGGCGAAAGCGCGATAAAAAGGATTTAAAATTTTAATACAAACCATCACCATGATCTTTCCTTGCGTTCAATTATCAATTAACGAAAGAGATAGAGATAGAGAATTACACCATCGTGAATCAAAGTTTCCTCGGGTACATGTGACGCCCCCAAATTCGGGTCTCCAAATACCCGGATCCGGTCATCACGATCCACTACAAACATTCACCTCTAACAACATATGGTAACTGATATGCGGAATATAATAAACATATGTTGTTCATTTCAAAGGTGTTACTAGTCCCAGAATACAATAACCTTAAACACTTACACAAATCCATACCTTAAATAAATGTCAGGGTTTAAATTACATTAACAGTAATTAACTACACATAAATTAAAATCTGCTACATGAAGTCTATCACTTCATCTTTTCTTTCCCTTTGTTCTTCCCTGACGTCTCGGGTTTAGCTGGAAAAATGAAACCATGATATAGCAAGAATGAGCAACGAGTTTGCTCAGCAAGTTTAAAATACAACAATAAGGATATATCATGATGAAAGGAATATAGGAAGAGATTTCAACAATAGAATTATCAGACGCAATAACAATAAATGCTTTTAGAACAATTGATAGTCAAATAGACTTTGAATAATAACTTCTAAAGGAATTAATAGCTAGTTGACCCTCTGGTTACTGGCTACAGAATAAGTACTTGAGGGATCAGCCTCGCGTACGCTATGTGTATGCATAACATTTAACTCTGTTGTTTGTACCCTATATACGGTACCTGGGGTACTACCCTATAATAAAAGGGGTGTTCATTTCAGTCTAAGAATCCCTACCATTGATTGGTCTGGATAGCTTTTATAAATTCTCACATGCTTGCCTGACCGAACAAAGGTCCAAACTCATTCTTAAATAGTTCGTGAATTACAAAACTTTAATAAATGTACGAATTCAAATGCATCGAATGCGATTGTCAATAATATCATAGATGTGGAATAACTGTAGATTAATTAAACGACTTAAGCATTCTTAGAATAAAATTTCAAGCTACTTCTTCTGACGATGTTAGTCGGCATACTTCTTCTGACGATCCTGAGTTGCTACTAACCGTTGTCTTATTACTTTAATGATTTCTATGGTTTGTTGTACCAACTCTGGCCCCAATAATCTCCGTTCACCAACTTCATCCCAACACAACGGTGTTCGACACTTCCTTCCATACAATGCTTTGTACGGTGGCATACCGATGCTAGCATGGTAACTATTGTTGTAGGCGAACTCTACTAGTGGCAAGTGATCGTCCCAGCTGCCACTTAAGTCCATTACAACTGCCCGGAGCATATCCTCTAGAGTCTGAATTGTTCGCTCACTCTGACCATCAGTCTGAGGGTGATATGTCGTACTCATTCTCAGCTGTGTTCCCAGTCTCTCCTGTAGACTTCTCCAAAAATTTGATGTGAAGCGCGGATCTCTGTCAAATACAATAGACACCGACACTCCATGTCGTGATACTATCTCCTTCACGTAAAGTTTTGCCAACTGCTCCATTTGTACCTGATCTTGATTGGTAGGAAATGGGCAGACTTGGTCAAACGGTCTACGATTACCCAGATGGCGTCCAGACCCTTTTTGAGTGGTTGGAAGTCCTACCACAAAATCCATTGTGATGTGTCCCACTTCCATTCTGGAATCTCCAAGGGTTGCAATAATCCGATCAGCCGCTGGTGCTCTGCCTTGATCCTTTGACAAGTTAAACATCGGCTGACGAATTCTGTAACTTCCCCCTTCAAATGCGGCCACCAATAATGTTGACGAAGATCTTGATACATCTTGGTGCTACCCGGATGTACCGAAAATCTCGTATTATGGGCCTCCTGCAAAATCTCTTCCCTTAGGTCCGGTACGTAGGGTATCCATATTCTTCCCTCAAACCTCAGCAATCCTGTGCTGTCAATCTTGTACTTCAATGTTTTTCCCTCCGATAGTTGCTCCTTAATGACAAGGCACTTTTCATCAAATTCTCGAGCCTCCTTTATCTTATCCAGTAGAGTCGGACCTGCTGTTACAGTAAACAATTTTTCGTCCGTCTCCATCGGATACTTAACCTCCAGTTCCAGACGTTCAAAGTCCCTTATCAATTCCTCTTGAACTGTCAGCTGCATCAATTTCACCTTGCCTTTCCCGCTTAAGGCATCAGCCACTACATTTGCTTTGCCCGGATGGTACAGAATTTCACAGTCGTAGTCCTTGATCAATTCTAACCATCGGCACTGCCTCATGTTCAGCTCCTTTTGAGTGAAGATATATTTCAGACTTTTGTGGTCTGTATATATCTCGCACTTCTCCCCGTATAGGTAGTGCCTCCAAATCTTTAAGGCGAAAACTACCGCTGCTAACTCCAAGTCATGAGTCGGGTAACCCTTCTCACAGTCCTTCAGTTGACGTGATGCGTACACCACGACCTTGCCGTGTTGCATCAGCACACAACCCAGACCTTTGTGTGACGCATCGCTATACACTACAAAACCCCCAATGTTGTCGGGTAAGGTCAACACCGGTGCTTGGCTAAGTCTCTTCTTCAATTCCATGAAACTTTCCTCACATTTCTCCGACCAAACGAACTTAACCGTTTTCCTGGTGAGATTGGTCAACGGCGAGGCTATCTTTGAAAAATCCTGTATGAACCTTCGATAGTATCCCGCTAATCCCAAGAAACTCCTGATCTCTGTTGGCGTCTTTGGTTGTTCCCAATTGATAACCGCTTTTACTTTTGCTGGGTCCACCGAAACATCATTTTTGTCGATGACGTGACCCAGAAACTGTACCCTCTGCAACCAAAACTCACACTTAGAAAACTTCGCGTACAACTTCTCCCTCCTGAGAGCTTCTAATACAATCTTTAAATGTTCAGCATGCTCCTCCTCTGTCTCTGAATACACCAAGATGTCATCGATGAATACGACTGCGAACTTGTCCAAGTACTGCTTGAACACTCTGTTCATCATATCCATGAATGCTGCTGGCGCATTCGTCAGTCCAAAGGACATTACCAGAAACTCGAAATGCCCGTAACGAGTTCTGAATGCAGTTTTTGGGATATCTTCCTGCCTCACCTTCAGCTGATGATAGCCTGTTCTTACGTCGATTTTTGAAAAGTACTTTGCTCCCTTAAGCTGATCAAATAAATCGTCAATCCTAGGAAGCGGATACATATTCTTAATCGTAACTTTGTTCAACTCCCGGTAGTCGATACAAAGTCGCATAGAACCATCTTTCTTCTTTACAAACAGAACTGGCGCTCCCCACGGGGACACGCTCGGTCTGATATAAACTTTATCTAACAATTGTTGCAGTTGCACCATCAACTCTTTCATTTCTACAGGTGCCATTCGATATGGCGGCTTCGATATTGGTGCGGTTCCCGGTGCCAAATTGATAACGAACTCGGTTTCCCTGTCCGGTGGCAGTCCCAGAAATTCATCGGGGAAGACATCAGCGAAATCCCTCACGATGGGTATTTGACTCATCTCATCCCCGACCTGACGAGTATCGACCACATGGGCCAAATAACACACGCAACCTTTCTTAAGTAATCTCCTTGTTTGCATCATAGTAAGATAACAAGATTGTCTTGGTGACTTACTGCCATAGAATACCACCTTCGACTTATTAGGAGTCTTTAAGTGTACACATTTCTTCTTACAGTCAATAACTGCCCCGTGAATTGATAGCCAATCCATTCCCAGGATTACATCAAACTCTCCCAGCCGAATTGGTATCAGGTCCACATTGAGCTTAACTCCTCGCAATTCAGCACAACAGTTCCTATGAATGCATTCTACAGAAATAATTTCCTTGTTTGCTACTTCTACATTTATAGGGTGTTCTAACTTTTCACGAGGTGAGTTTAACTGACTAGCAAATTCTTCGGAAACAAAAGAGCAAGTAGCACCCGAATCAAATAACACATATGCATTTATATCATTGATTGGGATAATACCTGACACCACATCCCTGGATTCCATTGCATCCTGCACGGTCATGTTAAATGTGCGTGCCATTGGCCTGTTGGCTTGACTGGCTGGTGCCCCGTAGCTGAGCCGGTTGTTATTCCCGATGTTGTTATTGCTTCGGTTGCCACTCCGGCGTCGCCCTTCCTCTTCGGGCAATCCTTGATCTGGTGGTCAGGTGATCCACAGGAGAAACAACCTCCTTTCGGCTTATTAGGGCACTGTGGGGCCACGTGCCCAGGTTGTCCACAACGGTAACACACGCTTTTCCCTTTCATGCATTCCCCCATGTGGTTCTTGCCACAATTGTTGCACCTACCTGGCTTCTTCACCTCCCCTCCAGATTTGTTTCCCTTGGAGGACTGACTCTCGACCGATTTCCGTTTGTTGGGGTTACTGCCCCCGCTGCTTCCTGCCTTTTTTCCCTCCTGACCCTTCTTCTTTTCCTGATTGTACTTAGTCAAGGCCTCACTGCCACCCTCTGCAATGATCGCCCTCTCCAATAATTCTGCAAATATCTTGATTTTCAATACCGCAACAGAACGGTATAACCATGGTTTCAACCCTTGTTCAAACCTACGAGCTTTCCTTTCCTCTGTGTCGACTTGGTGAGTTGCAAACCGTGCCAACTCATTAAACCTAGCCGCGTACTCAGCCACGGACATGTTTCCTTGTTTTAGTTCCACGAACTTGATCTCCATATCTTGCTTCATGCTCTCTGGAAAGTAATTTTCCAAGAACATCTCCTTAAAGCGTTCCCATGCGACAATGCCTCCTTCCACTCGGCCCCTGTTGGCCTTCCACCAGTAGTTTGCCTCGCCCTTTAACATGAAGGTAGCAAAACTTGTTTTCTGTTCCTCTGCCACCCGTGCTACCTCGAAGACCTTTTCTATCTCCTCAATCCAGGTCTGCGCTTCGATTGGGTTAAGAGTTCCCTTGAACTCGGGTGGTCCAACCATTTTGAAATCTTTAAAATTTGCCAGATGATGCACTGGCTCGGCTGCTGCTTGGGTCCCTCCAGGTGGCGGTCTTGATTGCATAGCTTCTGCTAGCATTTCTGCGAACATCCTCATTGGATTGGATTGATTTCCAACCTCACTCTCTAACTCTTCAACCTGTCGATTACGTGGTCGTCCTCTTGGCGGCATGATTTGAATTATGGCCGACTTTTACCTATAGTTTTATATTTTACATAATATGTCATTAAAATCAGCAATCAAGGTAAAATATCTATCAACACATTTGATTTAAGTGAAACATCTGCATTTATATTCATATACCACTGTTTTGTTACAAGACTAAACCTGTGGCATACTTTTATAAATGCGCCACTGTGTGCCCTATCAATCATTCCCCTTGAGACAAAAGTGGGGAATCCTAACCTTTCATCCCTCAAGACCACAAAAGTTGGGGTGTAACTGCTACCCCAAGCATAAATACAAATATAAAGTTTCACAAGACAAACATGAATACGTCCCTAATATAACAAAAAGTGGGACTGACTGTACTAAAGACAAATCAACTGCCCTATCAAGTCACTGCACATCGTGACGGATCCGTGCCTGCTGACCAGAAGAGAATGCTCCATCCCCTACCCTGTGACGAACAGAGCGATTAGACTCCCCTACCTCAGTCCGGGGCCTCCTGTAGGCTGCGTCTAAGGCATATCCTAGGGTCTCTATCCTCACTGTGCTGGCCTCCAACTGGTCCTCTAACTAATCAACCCTTCTGGCCTCCCTAACCCAGGCCTCTCTGACATGCCTCCTCTCAGACACCTCCAGCCCAAACTCAAACCTCATGGCCTCCTGCTTCACCTTCAGGTGGGCGATCTGTAGATCCCTCTGCCCCAGCCTCTCTCTCAACTCAGCATTTCGGGCCACCAACTGATGTAGCAGTGGTCCGATCTGCTGCGCTGAGGACTCGTAACCCTGCAGCTGTACCTTCGCCACTCCCAAGTCATGCTCGAGCTGGTAGGCTAGGTCTCTATACTGGTCCTCTCTGATCTAGTGGGTCTGATTCTGCTCCTCCAGATGAGCTATCCGAGCCTCCAGCTCCTCGGTCCTGCTGGTCAGTCCCTCAATGATATCGTCAGCAGTGGACCCCATGCCATCAACATAAGCAGGTGGCTCCTCTCCCTCGGTCTCGGGGTCCTCCTCCTCAGCATCTGGGTCCTGACTGCCAGACCTCATAACTCTACCTACAACCGGCTCTGGTAGCTCCCTCTGGTAGTACTCCTCTGGCTCGGACTCCTCTAGCGGTACCCCTGGGGAAATAGGAGCATACCCCACCAACTGCTCAGCAACTACTGGTATATCTATGAACGTCTCCTCCTCTTGGACTCCACTGGTCCCTCCTATGTCAGTCATCCTACAATCACACCAAAAATCAACATTAGTACAGCAATAAAATATATTCATTGAAGAAATGAAATTATATTTCATTGGGTACTACTCGACTCGATGAATTCCCCAATTCATCAAAACCACATATAATAAATCTCCTCGATTTATCTCCTAACACTCAATACGGGTTTACTATGAAGGTTATAACCCAGGTTTCGTGATCCTAAAGTTTATAACCTACAACTCTTATACCAACCTGTGATGCCCCCAAATTCGGATATCCAAATACCCGGATCCGGTTATCACGATCCACTACAAACATTCACCTTTAACAACATATGGTAACTGATATGCGGAATATAATAAACATATGTTATTCATTTCAAAGGTGTTACTAGTCCCAGAATACAATAACCTTAAACACTTACACAAATCCATACCTTAAATAAATGTCAGGGTTTAAATTACATTAACAGTAATTAACTACACATAAATTAAAATCTGCTACATGAAGTCTATCACTTCATCTTTTCTTTCCCGTTGTTCTTCCCTGACGTCTTGGGTTTAGCTGCAATGAAACCATGATATAGCAAGAATGAGCAACGAGTTTGCTCAGCAAGTTTAAAATACAACAATAAGGATATATCATGATGAAAGGAATATAGGAAGAGATTTCAACAATAGAATTATTAGACGCAATAACAATAAATGCTTTTAGAACAATTGATAGTCAAATAGACTTTGAACAATAACTTCCAAAGGAATCAATATCTAGTTGACCCTCTGGTTACTGGCTACAGAATAAGTACTTGAGGGGATCAGCCTCGCGTACGCTATGTGTATGCATAACATTTAACTCTGCTGTTTGTACCCTATATACGGTACCTGGGGTACTACCCTATAATAAAAGGGGTGTTCATTTCAGTCTAAGAATCCCTACCATTGATTGGTCCGGATAGCTTTTATAAATTCTCACATGCTTGCCTGACCGAACAAAGGTCCAGACTCATTCTTAAATAGTTCGTGAATTACAGAACTTTAATAAATGTACGAATTCAAATGCATCGAATGTGATTGTCAATAATATCATAGATGTGGAATAACTGTAGATTAATTAAACCACTTAAGCATTCTTAGAATAAAATTTCAAGCTACAATACGATAGTAGCCTGCTCGAATGAAAAGAAACTTGCAACAGTTAAAATTTCGATATAAAGGACTTGCTCAATGTAAAAGTTGAGTAAGATGAACTTGCCTGATTGCTCAGCTACAGATAAGAGTTAGCTTTAATTAATTGATCTTGGATAACCTATCAGTTGTTAGAGTTGGTTTATCCATTAGCATTGCGTAACTATACTCACTTATGCTATTTATTTAGCAAATAAATAATTCACCGAATACATTTAATTATTATTTAACATTAGCTAAAAGAAATTAATTAATGACCTTTAGTTGTTATTTCGGCAACTAATCATGTTCATTTATTATTTGGATATTCAATTTAGCAACCTTACTTGCTTTAAATCACTGATTAGTAACCCAATTTATTATTTATAAGCTAAGTAGTAATCTTGATAGGGCATCATGGCTTAACCGTATCCAAATAATAATCTGACGATTGTTCTTATTTGGTTAAATCTCTATTTACTAAATAAATAATAAATTTATTAGTGTATTACTAACTAACAGTGACTGAAAATTAATAAGTGATTTAAGTTTTCATGTACACTTTACTACTATTCACTTTTAAGGTAATTACTACCCCTTATTCTTTATTTAACAATTATTAAATGATCACTGTGTTAGTCTTAATTATTATTTAACACTAAATAATAATCAAGTATTTATTATCTTTATTTATTACTTATTGATAAATAATTATTTAATTAACTTTATTATTTAATATTAATTAAAATAATAATTAAAATATTTATTATCTTTATTTATTATTTATTGACAAATAATAAATAATTATTTAATTAACTTTATTATTTAATATTAATTAAATAATAATTAAAATATTTATTATCTTTATTTATTATTTCTTGATAAATAATAAATAATTATTTATTTAACTTTACTCATATTTAATCATTATTAATAATAATTAAATATTTATTATCCTTACCTATAACAATAATTAATTTACTCATACCTAATTATTATTTAAGGTTAGTTAAATAATAATTAAATATTTATTATCTTTATTTATTATGTAGTGTTACACAATAAATAATTATTAAATACTTATTATCTTCATTTGTTATTACAAATAATCACTTTATTACCTTTATTTATACTTAGGTAAGTATTTAGTTCCTTTATTTATTATTATTTGATAATAATTACTTTATTAATTCGGTTCATACTTAATTATAATAATTAAATATTTATTATCTTTATTATTTATTAATGCATAATTTATGAATAAATAAATTTACTAATTTATTCATATTTAATTATTATTTAATATTAATCAAATAATAATTAAATATTTATTATCTTTATTTGTGATCTAAAAATAAATAAATAATTATTTTATTAATTTTATTTATTAACATAATACTAATTAGTTTGCAAATGCATTATTAACTTAAGTTAAATAATCAACAATTGAGCCATAGCAGCCCATACTAACACCAAGTCCTGCAACTTTATCCCAACTAAGAGAAGTATCAGCAACCCGATAGGGCAAATTCTAAACATGTACTCAGCTCAGCTTGGTTACCCAGTTTATTATGTATACCCAACACCCGTTTTCAGTTCATTACCCAACAACAGGAAAATTCCCATCAATTTTATAGCCAAAACTGAGTTTCATATATAAAACTGTCTAACAGACAATTCCAAACAAAAATGAAAAGGGGGTTTCGCTCAAGCATTATAACAACACCATAGGAAAAGAACTTCCATTGATTTAACACAATACCAGATTTCCAGTCCAAGAACGTTATACTACAACCCAAGCAATATAGTACCAGACTTATGACCCCAATAGAACAATTCTAACTTAGTCATTACAACTAATGTCCAGATTTTCTTGATCATACTAAACCAACACAGAAGACAAATACAAATCTATACATTTATACAAACCACCACAGCCCAAACCGCAACATCAACCCAAATTCAAAAGAAGAAAATTATACAAAACCTAAATAAAACTATCACAATTAATTGACCACTTTTGATACCTTGGGTTTGATCGCGCTGCTGTCTTCCTTCTTCTTCCGCAATACACGACCCAACTGGACATTTACAGCCGCTCCTCTCTGTGATTTTTTCTTTCTAATTTGGATTCGCAAAAAAAAAAAATTTGAATTGGCACCTGGTTTAGGGTTTGGGGGGTCCAATTTATAGAAAATTGGTTACCCAATAATTGGGTATTACCCTACCTGACCAACTGTTAACCGACGGTAGGAGAGGGGTTGAGTCAACGGTCCAAATCAAGCCACATCCGAGCCAACCATGACCTGCCGGCAGTCCCTTGAGCCGCGCGTCCTCGCCGGTCAAATCGCCCCGCCCCTTGAACCCGTGGTCCGCTCGACTGAGCGCTTGGTTCGATCGATTGACCGCCTCGAACCCTGGGTTATCCGCCGGTCGCCTCTTGTTCGCCGGTCCTTCTTCACCCGTCCGTTTCAACCGATCGAATGATTGAGTCTAGCTAGGTTCGGCTATTTGAGTTGAGAGGCTAGGGTCGACTAAGCCTACTCCTTCTCCCTCTCGATTGACTGATTGAGGGTTTGATTTTCCCCCCTTCCCTTGCTCGGTTATTCTCCCCCAAATCAATTTTCTCTTCTTGCCGATTTGAACCCAACTCTGCTTCCAAATTGGTTTTACCGTTTGCCCAAAACGGATTCAACCCGGCTGGCAATTCACTTGGGCTTAACCCAATAGTTGGGCCGACTGATTTAATTAAAACGATGGCCCAATTGGAAAATAAGAAGACCTTGGGCTCAGCTCAAATTGGTTTGGCTAAATGAATGGGAAGCAGCCCAATAGGAAAATGATAAGAGGATTGGCCCAATCGAACTAAATAAAAGAAATGGGCCATCCTAAATAAAAGAAAAAAAAATGGCCCAAATTAAATTAACAACATTATATGCTAATATTTAAACTTAATAATTAATTATTTATTTGAAAAAAAATTAGTTCACCAATAATTCCTCATTTGAATTATTTAATCCGACAATAGTAAAATGAATTTATCTATTAATGTTTCCCAAATTTCTTACAAATTAAGTCTTAGGGTTAACTCACTAATTTAAATCAACTATTAATGAGTCCCTTTAATGCAAGAAAATTAAATAATAATTCTTACATGGATCCAATTAAATTTATAAAATTATATAAATATGAATCTCATATAATAAAATAATTTAATACCATACCTAAAATTACTGGACATTACAGTACAAGTTCAGCTCCAATTCCTTCGCGTTCTCCTTGAATTCCACCGATGAGATTTCTTCCTTTGATCAATGTTAGCCACCCAAGTGTTTGGCCTCTTGAGGTGATCCATTAAGGAAGAATAGGTATTCAAGAAGTTGGGTGTTGGCAAAACCCTAGTTTCTATCTCTTTAGAAATTGCAAGTACTCTCTACTATTCTAATGCAAGAGTGTGTAACCCTAATCTATGATAAGACTCCTCTTATTTATAGATGTAGGAAAACCTTTCCCTAAACAATTTAGGATTAGGGTTTCTATTCTAATTAAACTCCTTTAATTAAATTAAACTTCTAATCCAATTAGTAATTCATGACAGAGAGTACTTTTGTTAATTAATTCTCAATCCCTATTAGGAATTAAATAATACTAAAAGTAATAATAATAATAATAATACTCCTCTTATTAATTTATATTTAATATTTTCAAAATATTAAATAATAAATATTAAGCTATTTAATTTATTCTATCTCCATAGATTAAATTAAATATACTTAACTTATTATTACAATTATGTCATTTACTTCTTAAATAAATATTTTTCTTTTGCGGTGTTACCCTTTAGATTCTCCATATTAAACAGATTGTGAATAACTCAATTAGAACAATTCTAATCTTATTTAAATAAATAAATTAAACTATATAATTTATTTAAATAAATAACATTCATTCTACAATAAAGGGTAAACCTCCTTAGCGATCAACGACTTTCCAGATAATATAAATTTCAACATTAATCAAAAAAGAACCTTTCAGTGAATAGTTACCGTACAATTCAATCCTTTTACCATACAATGTCCCAATTAAATATAAGAAATGGAATTACTGTCAAGTCTTATTTTATTTAATTATATGTATTTCGATTACTAAATGCACAACTCTAAATAATGTAAATTTGAAGCTCCTTTCTAATTTCATTCTGCCTTGGCTAAGGACTACTGAGTTGTCATTTATCGAATCACATAGGACAATCTTTTACTAGATGTGGTAGATTCTTTGTTGATCATTCACCTATCTCGATGTACAACTTATTATACCCAATCATACCCTTTGATATACCCTAAAGGTCTTAAGGGACATGTCAAAGTATAATTCATCATACATAAGATACTATGATGATCTCAAGTCCAAGGATCACTTATACTACTATCACTAGAGGAATTCCTATTGACAGGTGAGTAAAACTCCATTAAGTATTCCTTAGCGAGCCACGTTTAGTGAACTTATTCTCCAATAAGCATCTACGTACTTGCTTTAATGTCTCCACATAAATGATAATGAGATCAATCATCCTCTTCCTAAGAGCAAGCAACGTATGTATTAATCTATCCGGATTCATTAATCCTCTTTTTAGTAATCCAACGATTAGGAACGATTTTAGTTTGTGAACTATCTTGAATTTAGATCTTATTAGTCTGATCACCATCATGATTCTAAAAATATTGCTCAAAATTATGGGTTTATCACATTTTAAATAACAGCACAATGTAGATAAAGTAAAATGCCTTTAACACTATTATTAATAAATGAATAATATTACAAAGTATATGCTACATCATATCAAATATGATTGGCTTGTGTGCATACTACTTTCAATCTCCCACTTGCAGTAAAGCCAATCGCCATGGTATCTAATACCCATCTTCTCTAAGTGACGATCAAATTGATGTTGAGTTAAAGCTTTAGTAAATGGATCTGCAATGTTGTCTTGAGAGTCCACACGTTCCAGGGTGACATCTCCTCTTTCAATGATCTCTCTAATCAAATGAAACTGCCGCAATACGTGTTTGGATTTCTGATGAGACTTGGGTTCCTTAGCCTGCGCAACAGCTCTAGTGTTGTCACAGAATAAAGGTACGACCCCTCTAATGCTAGGAATCACTCCAAGTTCAGTTATGAACTTCTTCATCCAAATAGCTTCCTTTGCAGCTTCACTTGCAACTATGTACTTTGCCCTTATCACTGAATCAACAACTATTTACTGCTTGGAACTCTTCTAACTCACTGCGCCACCGTTTAAGGTAAACACATACCCTGAAACGGATTTACTGTCATCTTGGTCGGTTTGAAAACTTGAGTCTGTATAGCCCTCTAGTTTCAATTCAGACCCACCGTAGACAAGAAATATATCCTTAGTTCTTCTTAAGTACTTCAGGATGTTTTCATAGCTTTTTAGTGCTCTTCTCCTGGATTTGACTGATATCTGTTTGTTACACCAAGTGCATGAGCGACATCCGGTCTAGTACATATCATACCGTACATGATAGATCCTATTGCTAAAGCATAAGGAATCTTACTCATATGGTCTCTCTCCTCGGGTGTCTTTGGGGCCTGTTTCTTGGAGAGATGTATTTTATGGCTCATTGGCATGAGACCTCTCTTGGAATCTTCCATGCTAAACTTCTTTAGCATCGAGTCAATGTACTTGGTTCAAGCCAAACATCCTTTTTAGATCTATCTCTATAGATATTTATCCCCAAAATATAGGATGTCTCACCCAAGTCCTTCATGGAGAAGTGTTTAGATAACCAAATTTTGATTGACTGTAGCATAGGAACATCATTCCCTATTAGTAATATATCATCAACATATAATACTAGGAATGAAATAGCACTCCCACTAACCTTCTTGTACACACAAGGTTCATCCTCATTTTTGATAAAATCAAACCTTTTGATTATCTCATCAAAACGGATGTTCCACTTTCGAGAAGCTTGCTTCAATCCATAAATGGATCGTTGTAGCTTACAGACTTGGTTTGTTCCAACCGTTGAAACAAAACCCTTTGGCTGTATCATGTATACATTTTCCTCAAGCTCTCCATTGAGGAAGGTCGTTTTCACGTCCAGTTGCCATATCTCGTAGTCATAATAAGCTGTAATTGCAAGCAAAATCTGAATGGACTTGAGCATAGCTACTAGTGAGAAGGTTTCATCATAGTCAACTCCTTGTCTTTGTTTGAAACCTTTTGCAACCAGTCGAGCCTTATAGGTCTTTACCTTGCCATCCGCTCCAGTCTTTTTCTTAAGGACCCATTTACACCCAATAGGCTTAATACCCTCAGGTGGTGAAACCAAAGTCCATACTTGGTTTTCATACATAGAGTCCATCTCGGATTTCATGGCTTCTAGCCATTTCTCTGAGTCTTTACTACTCAAAGCCTCTTCGTAAGTCAATGAATCATCATCATCTATGATGCGTACCTCATCATCATCTTCTATGATGAATCCATACCTATCAGATATCTTTGGTACTCTTCCAGATTAACAAATAGGTTGTTGTACAGTAGGTTTTTCTACTTGGTCAGGTACCTGACTTTGATCCGTAGTATTTAGTGGTTCTTGAATTTCTTCAAGATATATCTTACTCCCACTGACCCCTTCAAGGATAAACTCCTTTTCCAAGAAGGCATCGTGTTTTGCAACAAACACCTTTTGATCAGTAGGATGATAGAAATAATACCCTGATGTTTCTTTAGGGTATCCCACAAATCTACACTCATCGGATCTAGTTTTCAGCTTATCATGCTCAAACCTTTTGACATAAGCTGGACAACCCCAATTCTTAATATGCTTAAGATTTGGTTTCCTCCCTGTCCATAACTCATATGGAGTCTTTGGGACGGATTTGGTAGGTACCTTGTTAAGTAGGTATGCAGTCGATTCTAGGGCATAACCCTAGAAGGATACTAGAAGGTCGATAAAACTTATCCTGGATCGAACCATATCCAATAATGTTCGATTTCTCCTTTCAGATACACCATTCAACTGTGGCGTCCCTGGTGGAGTCCATTATGAGATTATACCATTTTCTCTAAGACAATTGAGAAACTTATTGGTTAAGTATTCCCCTCCTTGATCTAATCTAAGAATCTTAATACTCTTACCAATTTGCTTCTCTACTTCACTTCTGAATTCTTTGAACTTTTCAAACGATTCAGATTTGTATTTCATTAAATACACATATCCAAATCTAGAATGATCATCAGTGAAAGTAATAAAATAAGAATACCCTCATCGTGCATTCGTTGTCATAGGTCCATATACATCTGTCTGTACCAACGCTAACAACTTTGTAACTCTTTCTCCTTTTCCATTAAAAGGGGATTTAGTCATCTTACCCATGAGACAAGATTCACAAGTTGGATATGACTCATAATCAAATAGCTCTGCCCATCTTTATGCAACTTGATTAATCTTGTTTCATTGATATGACCGAGTCTATAGTGCTACATAAAGGTATAATTAACATCATCTCTTTTTCTTTTCGTAGTTTGTTCAATTTGAAGTATATTTTCATGCAAGTCAAGTATGTAAAGTCCATTCAGTAAATTTCCAACACCATATAAAATATTTTTATTATAAATAGAACAACTATTGTTCTTTATTATAATATCAAAACCATCCATATCCAATACAGAAATTGAAATAATGTTTCTAATGAGTGTTGGAACATAATAACAATTATTTAAACTAATGGACTTGCCCGTAGGCAGTGCTAAACAATAAGTTCTTATAGCTAATGTAGCAACCTTTACTCAATTTCCCACTCGTAGGACGACTTTATCCTTGTTCGGCTTTCTACTTCTACTTAGTCCCTGCATATTATTACATATGTGAGAACTACAGCCAGTATCCAATACCCAAGTAGAATTTTGACCTTCAGAAAAATTAATTTCAATCATGAACAAACCTAAATCGGAAGTCGAAGCTTCTCCAAGCTTCTTTTGGTCCGCAAGATACTCCTTGTAGTTCCTCTTCCAGTGTCCCGACCTATTGCAATGGTAGCAAATTCCTTTGTTATCAGGATCAACTTTCTTTTTATCCTTTCCTTTCGCCTTGCCCTTAGCCTTCTTCTTTTTCTTCTTTTCAGAAGATACCTTGGGCCTCTTCCTTTTCTTGGAAGAATCATCCACTAGTAAGACTTGGTTCTTGTTGGATGAGAAGTGACCTTCAACAGTTTTCAGCATGTTAAGTAACTCAGGATAGCTGACGTCCAACTTATTCATGTGAAAATTCACAACAAATTGTGAGAAGGTGTCCGGGAGTGACTGCAAGATCAGATCTTAACTTAACTCTCCATCCATCACAAACCCTAGCTGTCCAAGTTGTTTAATCAGATTGATCATCTTTAGGACATAAGTCTCAATAGTAGTGCCCTCAATCATCCGAGATCGGAAGAGCTCCTTAGATATCTGATATCTAGCAATCCTACTTTGCTCACCATACAACTCTTTGAGGTGCAGCAATATAGTAGGAGCATCCATAGTTTCATGCTGACGCTGAAGCTCGTTACTCATGGATGTGAGCATGATGCATTGAGCTAAGATTGCATCATCTTGCCACTTTCTGAAGGTAGCAATCTCTTCCTCAAAGGTTGTTTCTGCACCATTTCTAGAGACGGACGAATTTAGGATATAAGAAATCTTTTCAGGAGTGAGAATAATTCTCAGATTCCTTAACCAGTCCGTGTAATTCGGTCCGGTCAGTTTGTTAGCATCAAGTATGCTACGCAGTGATAGTGAGTTTGACATTTTTAAATTCTGCATGTGAAATAGACAACATTTTAGCATACATTCATTTTATTAATCATCAAAATACCGTTCTTGTGGTGATACAACCAAACAGTAATGTTTAATTCCTTAATAAGCATCTTATATGATAAGGCAACATCTTAAATATTTAATACTTGCCTTGTAGTGACACAACAAACTCATATTAAATATTTAATCCTCTATTTCTTTACCATGCTAGAAAGCGACGTTCGATATTCCAAATATCTTTGAACGCTTAGGACTTAATATTATTTCTTTGAGGGGTTTGTTATTGTTTGTCTCATCTTGTTTAGCGCGCATGCACATATATATATAAAATATGCGTCATATTATTTAACATGCGAAACATATAGGATAATATATAATATATACATAGTAAGCATGCATATACAGAGTACTATATTCTGCCCGGATTGATTATGGACTTTTATTCTAGTTTGGTTCACTAGAACTACCAAGTGAACCAAAAGGTCAAACCTAGGGTGCAAGAATTAAAATTTAAATATAACTATTACATTTAAACTCGGGCTCCATTACAAACGGGTCTTCAAGTGCTCCTTGCTCCTTAGTCTCCAATTCATCAAAATAATTCTAACTAATCATATTACATAAACTATTTACAATGAATAGAAACCTTGATCAGCAGTCAAGGAGAAGTACATAGCAGGAAGATAGAATTTACATCAACAAACACTAGAGAAGATGAGGTACGCAGACCCCATTTATAAAAAACCATGCATTCAAGCATCCTCTAAAATAAATTCAATCACACATTGGTCAATAGTCCATAATCAATCCCTATTTATTATCATACATATCTCCATATGCATCAATAAATAATATTCATCTCATGAATAATAAAACTATTCCATATATGCATTGATATCAATTAATGGGAAAAAGTTTGCTAATATTTAGTTTTGAAACAAAATAAACTCTTTTATTTTAATCAAAAACCAAATCAAAATTAAACTCCTTTAATTTTAGCAACCTGGAATCCTATTCCAGATAAAATAAACATCTTTATTTTAAACTTTTATCAATTAAATAAACCATTTACTTAAATTGAAGAAAAAACAAAAATTTTAAAATCTGCAGACCGACGCGACAACACTCCAAAATGAACTAGGAGCGGCGCGGCCGCGATGCACCCCCATAAACGATTTCTGGGTTCGGGCGCGGCCGCGCACCAGAATGAACTGGAAATGGCGTGGCCGCTGTGACGCCCCCAAATCTCTACACTCTCCTGTAGCAGATCTGGTGCTCACGTGAAACTATACACCAATAAATATTCAATAAAATATGACTTCTATCTATCCAAGATTCACAGTATCCCATAACAGATAATAGTTCTTGTCAGAACGTTATCCGTGTTTGGATACCCTCACTTGGATGTACAGATTCATATCTTGTGGATATGTCTTTCATATCAATAGTTCCTATCTATCTGACATTCACAGTATTAATGATAAGATTGTCCATAGAACTGAGGGGCGCATTCCGGTAGGGATGACACCTTACCGGCGCTCATTAAGTGTAACCCCAGAACTTATAGGACTCTCAACATCATTTAGATACCCTCATTCAGATGTATAGTTCATATAGACACTGTATTTAACTTAGTACAACTATTCTAAAGAATTTAAAGATCAGAGTATAACGCATTCTATGACATAAAGGATCATAATATATTACATAACATTTTGTTCAGTTACATCATTCGTTATACTAAGTTATTACAACAACAAGTCTTTAAAAGACTTAAAGTATTCAACAACAGAAACAAAACTTAATAAGTATGGCTTTTCCCCTTATCGGTCCCAGACGTGCCAGGAATATCATTTAAAGCTGCAAAAGAAGATATGCGCAAGAATGAACTACAAATGCTCAGCAAGTTCATTTGAATATGTAAACACCATGTGTTTGATTTGAAAGATATCAACAATGTATACTGAGGGTTCTGTATAAGAACCATATATTTCATTTAGTTCTATCAGTCTTTAATGACTTAGAACCATTTGAGTTTTGGATATCTGGTAGGTGATCGGCCTCACCAATATCCTAGGAGTATGCATATCATCCTACCATTTGTGGTCAATATATTATCGACATTTATTGGTCTTCCTATGAAGGCATTTCCATTTACTCAGTATAGATGTCTTACCAAACAATTTGGTTTTACATAACAATTTACGCTCGAATAAACAATATATGAATAATGATTCATTTCTTAAATTATGCTGAACAATAATTGATAGCAAGATGTATAATACTTGTTTAAATATAACAAAGTTGGGAGACTTGCCTTAGCGTAGCTCACTATAATTTAGTACAATCGGTCAACGCACGTAGTCTACGTATACCAATAATAAGCGTTAGCACGTATATAAACATGTATCACGTTAATATAGACAAGTTTATTAAGGTTCGACGTTGATTCGGTATCTCGGTCGCATCCTTAATGGCTAAACACAAAAATTGTTCGATAAAACTTCATTTGGAAGTCTAATTATTAGTCTAAATAATTTAATTATTATTTATAACATTTTTAGAAGCTTGGTATTATTTTTAAATAATTTTCAGAAGCATGGAAGTATTTTTAAATAATTTTACAAGTTTAGAAATATTTTTAAATGCTTTAATTATCATTTAGAATAATTTTTAAAACATTTAATATGTTATTTAAATAATTTATTTATCATTTAGAATATTTTTAGATACTAAAAATATTATTTAAATGATTTATTTATTATTTATAATATTTTTAGAAAGATTGAATATTATTTAAATGATTTATTTTATCATTAATAATATTTTTAGACTTTATTTTATCATTAAAATAATTTATTTATTACTTATAATAATTTTTAAAACTTAATTTGATATTTAAATGATTTAATTATCATTTATAACATTTTTAAATATTTAATATATTATTTAAATGATTTATTTATCATTAATAATATTTTTAAATATATAATTATTATATATAATAATTTTATTTACCTTAATATCATTTTTAAATAATTAATATAATTATTTAATAATTTAATATCATTTTTAAATAATTAAAACAATTATTAATTGATTTATCATAATTATTATTTATTATTTAATTAAATTAAATAATATATCAGAATATATAAAAATATTAAAAATAATTTTTTTATAATTAAAAATGAATTTTTGGATTTATTTGTTAATTATTAATAATTATTTAATATTTATTTATTATTTTATAATTTATTTAATTAATTTTTATTTAATTTTTATTTAAAATCCGTCGCTAAAGGGCTTTAGCGACGGTCTGCATATGTGCATAGTGTTCTGGGTTTGGTTATGCATTTTGTCGCTAAAGGTGTTCTTCATGAAGAACACCTGGTCAACGATGAACAGCCTACTTTGAGCTCAAATTAATTTCAACTGGGTTATGATTTGGGTTTGATTTTTGTTGCTCGTTATAGTCTACATGGTAGAGAGTAACGACATGTTTTGTTTGAGATCAAACAACATCATTTAATGTCATTTAAATTTGGTCAAACTAGCAGGGACCAACTGTTCTTATGAATTTCTGGGTTACCCAGAAATTCATAAGTCAGTTGCGGTCAAGGTACTTTGACTGCAATTTCTAGCTAGATTAGTTAATGTTAGTGTGTTTTTATGTTACCAGATTGTACTCTACATAGCATAGAACAAGTCTAAACAAAGAAATCACATAACACATATCATATAGACCGATTCTAGGTTGCATGAAAGTCTGACAAACCTTGTCACACACCTTCAAGGGAATTCTGGGTTACCCAGAAATGAAAATCAGAACGGTCAAGGCACTTTTGACCGATCATATCTTTCATCCTAGTTATTTGTTTGCTATGCTACACGTCGGGCTTTAAAGATAACATGGCAGGCTACACATACATGCATAAAAACAGATCAAACAACTAATTTAAGACGATCAAAAGGCCTGACAATTTTGCCTGTCAAACTGTTCTTGACTGCCAAGAACAGTTTGAGTTTTTGGCTTGATTTTCATATCTAGATGTTATGTAAACATGTTTTAACCGCCCAGATCACTTAATAACATACTAACAAGTATTCCTAAACATCTAAAACACAAAAATTTTTCAGGCTTGAAGATCAAACATAAAATTAGGGTTTGCACCTTTTTCTTCAAATTTTTGATTTCTTCTTTCTGATTCTGAGCTTGTGGTTGCTAGGGCTTGTTTACGCTGGTAATATAAGTGTATAGGTTTCAAAATTTCGTAGGTTAAATTATCAGAACCTCTTTCTATTTATAGCAACTTAGATTAGGGTTTCCTAGACTTTAATTTCTATTTTTGCTCTAAAAATATCTAACCTAGTTACTTGTGCTACTTGGAATCAGATATTATTAACCTACTTAAGCTAGATATTTATAAATATCTGATTTTGTGTTCCTATCTTCTCTTGATTGATTTAAAATTTGATTTTTGATTTATTTACTTACTAATTAAACCTAGATTTTGCTAATCATGTTTATAATGTTAATTTAAGTTTAATAATCCCCTAATTAGTGTTATATATCATAATTAAGGTTTTATATTTCATAAATTAGAGTTATTGAACCAAATTAGGGTTTTAGGATTCCAAATTAGGGTTTAGGGTTTTCAATCCTACGATTAGGGTTTCAATCTTTCGTTTAGGGTTTAGTTTAATCTTAATAATTCATAATTAATATTATGATTCATCATTTAAATCTTAATTACATCAATTAAGATTATTGTACACTAATTAGGGTTTTAATTTGATCAGTTCGGATAATTATTACTAATTAGGGTTTTCAAATTAGGGTTTCTATTTCAGTTTAACATTTTAAATCCTATTTAACTTATTTTAGAATTTTATCGGTTAATATAATATTATATTAGTGTCGAAGCACGACAAAGCACTTCGTCATTTCTAAGCACGACACAGCAGCTTGCAAAAATAATTTGCCGAGATGATTCTCGGTGAATTCGCCGGAAGCACAACAAATCATTTTGTCCGATTTAAGCACGACACAACTGCTTGGCGAAAAAAATTTATTTGACCTAATTGTTTAATAATATACATAACCATATAATACAAAGTCAGATCATGAAATTTCATTTATTAAACACATAATTTACATATACAGATCTTATTACATTCACCCCCACTAATAAGAATTTCGTCCTCGAAATTATAGTACGGGTTGAACAATAAGTGTGAGTAACTATCTTGCATTTTACTCTCAAGCTCCCACGTAATGTTCTCTATGTTTCGGTTTCTCTAAATAACCTTGACTGAAGATATCATTCTATTCCGTAGATTCTGTTCGTTTCTATCTATGATACCAACCTGTGACTCAAATCCATAAAAGAATAGCATCTCTCAAGCGTACCTATCAATTTACCACAGACTTCTTCGGCGTCCTATATTTCCTTTCGTACAAAGCTACAAATTGTGGCATTCCTATGTTTGCAAGATAACTATTGTTGTAGGCAAATTCTACTAAAGGTAACTGATTTTCCCAATTGTTCTTGAAATTCATGTTGCAAGTTCGTAAAATGTCCTCTAGTGTTTGAATCGTCCTCTCACTCTAACCGTTTGTTTGTGGTAATAAATTGTGCTTAATCTCAACTAGGTTCCTAAGGGTTTCTGGAGACTTGTCCAAAAGTTCGGAGTAAATTAGGGATTTTGGTCTGATACTATATAAATAGGGACTCTATGTCTAGAAATAATTTCATTGATGTAAAGTTCGACTAACTGGTCTAGACTGAAGTTGATTTTAATGGTTAAGAAAATGAGCTAACTTGGTAAGACGATCTACAATTACCAAATGACATTATGACCTTTTGGTGTATTTGGAAGACCTACTACGAAGTCCATGGTAATATGTTCTCATTTCCATTCGGAAATTTCTAAGGGCTGTAGTAAATCCACTCGGCTTTTGGTGTTTTGCTTTAACTCTTTGACATGTTAAACATTTACTTACCCATTCTACTATTTCTCTTTTCATGTTAGACCACCAAAAGTGACAACTTATATCTTTGTACATTTTTATACTACTGGGATGTACGACGAACTTAGAACTATGGCTTCATTCAATATTTTATATTTTAGTTCTTGTATTGTGGATACCTGAATTCTATCCTCGCACTTCAGTATCCCATCTTTGTCTATTCTGAATTTGTTATTCTTTTTATGAGTTATTTTGGTCTTACACTTCTGACACTCTTCATCTACCTATTGGAGTTCTTTGACTCTATCCAATAAATTCGAACTATTCTCTATGACGAATAACTTATGGGTAGAGCTAACTGGAACTCTTACCTCTATCTCAAGTTTTTGTCAAACTCTTTTATCAGTACCTCGTTGTTGGTTATTATATTCAACTTTTCTTGGTTCTTTCTACTTAACGCGTCTGCTACAACGTTGGTTTTCCCAAGGTGATATAAAATTTCATAGCCAAAATTCTTTATCAACTCTGGTCATCTACTCTACCTCCTGTATCATCTGGTAAAGATAATACTGGTGCTATCCTGTACGGTGCCTTTGAAATGGGTGCCGTACCAGGTGGTAGATCGATAACGAACTCGATCTCCCTATCCGAAGATAAACCAGGTAAGTCATCTGGAAACACATCCGGAAATTCTCTAACTACAGGTATTTGTTCTAGCTTTACTCCTTCTTTTTGACTATCTACTATATATGCCCAATAGCTTGTACAACTCTTCCTAAGCAATCTCTTTACTTGTCTTACCGTCAGACATCGACATCGCTTAGGTGAACAACCATCGTTGAACACTACCTTTAACTTCGATATAGTCAATAGGCTTACACGCTTTTGTTGGCAGTCAATCATTGCATTATGATTAACTAACCAATCTATGCCTAAGTTTATATCGAATTCTCCTAACTGTATAGGAATAAGGTTTATAAGAAACTTGTGTCCCTTAATCTCTACGTTACAATTTCTATAGATGGTTTTAACGGAAATTATCTCTCGATTTGTAATTTTTACGATTAAAAGGTATATCTAAATTTATTAACTATTGGGTTTACTTCTCTATTTTCTGCCTCTACTAATGTCTATGGTCTTCTTTCAAGCGGCGTTAAGTTATATAAGTAAGAAAACTAGTATAATTACAAGTATGTAATGCACATAATGTTCAAACATAATTTGTATATTCATACAGAAGGTTTACATATTCGACTAGTAGTTTATATAAGTACTACTAGCATTCCCAAACCAGTTTTCCAAAACTTGGGTAAAGTAGTTTAGATACTACTATTTACATACACACTTTGGTGACCAGGTTTATCTAAAGCTTAATCTTACGATACTCATCACACAGCATACTGGATGCCACCCACCTATTGATGTCGTACCCAGTCTTTCCATTCTCTACGGGATAATCCTCTATTCGCTTATCCAGATCCACAAGTGTTTCACGAAATTCTTTATTAGTCCTATCAAGCCTTGCTTGTATTTGATATCTTTCTTTTTCCTTTCTTGACAACAGTGTCTGAAGTCGGATATTTAATAGTCCTTCATTCTCCAACCTTTCTTCCACATACGTCACCCTATTGTTTAAGGTATGTATTTCCACCTGGGCTTGTTCTAGTAGGTTTTCCTCCTCTGGGTTTCCTTCTTTTAATTCTTCTACAGATTGATTTCGAACTTCTAATATATCCCTCCATATTATTGGTTCTTCTTCATCTTCTTCTTCGTCTATAATCTGAACCTCTGCAGCGTCCTCATTAGGTTATGTCGCTTCGGCGTCATGGAATTTCAAGTTATTTTGAATTTCTTGTCCTTCAGGATCACTGCCCTGCTCAAGCTCTATCACCTTTGAACCTATCTCCCTTGAACTATCTTCCCAATCTGGGTCTATCATCCTACAAAAGAATTTTACTTGTTTAGTATTATGATGAAGCAAGTTTACACAAAATATAAGGCTTTTAAGGTTATCTTATGTGTATTAAGTATTTTACGGACTCAAAGATTATATCCTAAGGTATTTCCCAACTACCTTAGAGCTATAATCTACAGCTCTGATACCATCATGTGACGCCCCCAAATCTCTACACTCTCATGTAGCAGATCTGGTGCTCACGTGAAACTATACAACTATAAATATTCAATAAAATATGACTTCTATCTATCCAAGATTCACAGTATCCTATAACAGATAATAGTTCTCGTCAGAACGTTATCCGTGTTTGGATACCCTCACTTGGATGTACAGATTCATATCTTGTCGATATCTCTTTCGTATCAATAGTTCCTATCTATCTGACATTCACAGTATTAATGATAAGATTGTCCATAGAACTGAGGGGCGCATTCCGGTAGGGATGACACCTTACCGACGCTCATTAAGTGTAACCCCAGAACTTATAGGACTCTCAACATCATTTAGATACCCTCATTCAGATGTATAGTTCATATAGACACTGTATTTAACTTAGTACAACTATTCTAAAGAATTTAAAGATCAGAGTATAACGCATTCTATGACAAAAAGGATCATAATATATTACATAGCATTTTGTTCAGTTACATCATTCGTTAAACTAAGTTATTACAACAACAAGTCTTTAAAAGACTTAAAGTATTCAACAACAGAAATAAAACTTAATAAGTATGACTTTTCCCCTTATCGGTCCCAGACGTGCCAGGAATATCATTTAAAGCTGCAAAAGAAGATATGCGCAAGAATGAGCTACAAATGCTCAGCAAGTTCATTTGAATATGTAAACACCATGTGTTTGATTTGAAAGATATCAACAATGTATACTGAGGGTTCTGTATAAGAACCATATATTTCATTTAGTTCTATCAGTCTTTAATGACTTAGAACCATTTGAGTTTTGGATATCTGGTAGGTGATCGGCCTCACCAATATCCTAGGAGTATGCATATCATCCTACCATTTGTGGTCAATATATTATCGACATTTATTGGCCTTTCTATGAAGGCATTTCCATTTACTCAGTATAGATGTCTTACCAAACAATTTGGTTTGACACAACAATTTACGCTCGAATAAATAATATATGAATAATGATTCATTTCTTAAGTTATGCTGAACAAGAAGCAATAACTTCACAATAATTGATAGCAAGATGTATAATACTTGCTTAAATATAACAAAGTTGGGAGACTTGCCTTAGCGTAGCTCACTATAATTTAGTACAATCGGTCAACGCACGTAGTCTACGTATACCAATAATAAGCGTTAGCACGTATATAAACATGTATCACGTTAATATAGACAAGTTTCATTAAGGTTCGACGTTGATTCGGTATCTCGGTCGCATCCTCAATGGCTAAACACAAAAATTGTTCGATAAAACTTCATTTGGAAGTCTAATTATTAGTCTAAATAATTTAATTATTATTTATAACATTTTTAGAAGTTTGGTATTATTTTTAAATAATTTTCAGAAGCTTGGAAGTATTTTTAAATAATATTACAAGTTTAGAAATATTTTTAAATGATTTAATTATCATTTAGAATAATTTTTAAAACATTTAATATGTTATTTAAATAATTTATTTATCATTTAGAATATTTTTAGATACTTAAAATATTATTTAAATGATTTATTTATCATTTATAATATTTTTAGAAAGATAGAATATTATTTAAATGATTTATTTTATCATTAATAATATTTTTAGACTTTATTTTATCATTAAAATAATTTATTTATTACTTATAATAATTTTTAAAACTTAATTTGATATTTAAATGATTTAATTATCATTTATAACATTTTTAAATATTAAATATATTATTTAAATGATTTATTTATCATTAATAATATTTTTAAATATATAATTATTATATATATAATAATTTTATTTACCTTAATATCATTTTTAAATAATTAATATAATTATTTAATAATTTAATATCATTTTTAAATAATTAAAACAATTATTAAATGATTTATCATAATTATTATTTATTATTTAATTAAATTAAATAATATATCAGAATATATAAAAATATTAAAAATAATTTTTTTATAATTAAAAATGAATTTTTGTATTTATTTGTTAATTATTAATAATTATTTATTATTTATTTATTATTTTAAAATTTATTTAATTAATTTTTATTTAATTTTTATTTAAAATCCGTCGCTAAAGGGCTTTAGCGACGGTCTGCATATGTGCATAGTGTTCTGGATTTGGTTATGCATTTTGTCGCTAAAGATGTTCTTCATGAAGAACACCTGGTCAACGCTGGACAGCCTACTTTGAGCTCAAATTAATTTCAACTGGGTTATGATTTGGGTTTGATTTTTGTTGCTCGTTACAGTCTACATGGTAGAGAGTAACGACATGTTTTGTTTGAGATCAAACAACATCATTTAATGTCATTTAAATTTGGTCAAACTAGCAGGGACCAACTGTTCTTATGAATTTCTGGGTTACCCAGAAATTCATAAGTCAGTTGCGGTCAAGGTACTTTGACTGCAATTTCTAGCTAGATTAGTTAATGTTAGTGTGTTTTTATGTTACCAGATTGTACTCTACATAGCATAGAACAAGTCTAAACAAAGAAATCACATAACACATATCATATAGATCGATTCTGGGTTGCATGAAAGTCTGACAAACCTTGTCAGACACCTTCAAGGGAATTCTGGGTTACCCAGAAATGAAAATCAGAACGGTCAAGGCACTTTTGACCGATCATATCTTTCATCCTAGTTATATGTTTGCTATGCTACACGTCGGGCTTTAAAGATAACATGGCAGGCTACACATACATGCATAAAAACAGATCAAACAACTAATCTAAGACGATCAAAAGGCCTGACAATTTTGCCTGTCAGACTGTTCTTGACTGCCAAGAACAGTTTAAGTTTTTGGCTTGATTTTCATATCTAGATGTTATGTAAACATGTTTTAACCGCCTAGATCACTTAATAACATACTAACAAGTATTCCTAAACATCTAAAACACAAAAATTTTCCAGGCTTGAAGATCAAACATAAAATTAGGGTTTGCACCTTTTTCTTCAAATTTTTGATTTCTTCTTTCTGATTCTGAGCTTGTGGTTGCTAGGGCTTGTTTGATTTAAAATTTGATTTTTGATTTATTTACTTACTAATTAAACCTAGATTTTTGCTAATCGTGTTTATAATGTTAATTTAAGTTTAATAATCCCCTAATTAGTGTTATATATCATAATAAAGGTTTTACATTTCATAAAGTAGGGTTATTGAACCAAATTAGGGTTTTAGGATTCCAAATTAGGGTTTAGGGTTTTCAATCCTACGATTAGGGTTTCAATCTTTCGTTTAGGGTTTAGTTTAATCTTAATAATTCATAATTAATATTATGATTCATCATTTAAATCTTAATTACATCAATTAAGATTATTGTACACTAATTAGGGTTTTAATTTGATCAGTTCGGACAATTATTACTAATTAGGGTTTTCAAATTAGGGTTTCTATTTTAGTTTAATATTTTAAACCCTATTTAACTTATTTTAGAATTTTATCGGTTAATATAATATTATATTAATGCCGAAGCACGACAAAGCACTTCGTCATTTCTAAGCACGACACAGCAGCTTGCAAAAATAATTTGCCGAGATGCTTCTCGGTGAATTCGCCGGAAGCACAACAAATCATTTTGTCCGATTTAAGCACGACACAGCTGCTTGGCGAAAAAATTTTATTTGACCTAATTGTTTAATAATATACATAACCATATAATACAAAGTCAGATCATGAAATTTCATTTATTAAACACATAATTTACATATACAGATCTTATTAGGGTTCGGAATATTACAGTCGCGCCGCGACGCAGAATCAGAAAAACTTTTCCAGCCCAAAAATCAATCGAATCTTATATCAATTCATACATGGAATCAAGAAAATCAATAATTAACACAAGGAATGGCTCTCATACCACTGTTAGGTTTGTATATTACACAAGCATGCAATCAAATTACATAAATAAGGCAGAAGCACGATAAAACGAATTTAAAATTTTTAATACAAACCATCACCATGATCTTTCTTTGTGTTCAATTATCAATTAACGAAAGAGATGGAGATAGAGAATTATACCCTCGTAAATCAAAGCTTCCTCGGGTACAAGTTCACCTCCAATTCCTTCGCGTTCTCCTCGAATTCCACCGATGAGATTCCTTCCTTTGATCAATGTTAACCACCCAAGTGTTTTGCCTCTTGAGGTGATCCATCAAGGAAGAATATATATTCAAGAAGTTGGGTGTTGGCAAAACCCTAGTTTCTATCTCTATAGAAATTGTAAGTACTCTCCACTATTCTAATGCAAGAGTGTGTAACCATAATCTATGATAAGACTCCTCTTCTTTATAGATGTAGGAAAATCCTTCCCTAAACTATTTAGGATTAGGGTTTCTATTATAATTAAACTCCTTTAATTAAATTAAACTCCTAATCCAATTAAGAATTCATGAGAGAGAGTACTTCTATTAATTAATTCCCAATCCCTATTAGGAATTAATTAATAGAAAAAGTAATAATAATAATAAGACTCCTCTTATTAATTTATATTTAATATTTTCAAAATATTAAATAATAAATATTAAGCTATTTAATTTATTCTATCTCCATAGATTAAATTAAATAAACTTAACTTATTCTTACAATTATGTTATTTACTTCTTAAATATATATTTTCTTTTTGCGGTGTTACCCTTTAGGTTCTCCATATTAAACCGGTTGTGAATAAATCAATTAGAACAATTCTAATCTTATTTAAATAAATTAAACTATTTAATTTATTTAAATAAATAACATTCATTCTAGAATAAGGGTAAACCCCCTTAGCGATCAACGACTTTCCAGATAATATAGATTTCAACATTAATCACAAAACAACCTTTCAGTGAATAGTTACCGTACAATTCAATCCTTCTATCATACAATGTCCCAATTAAATATAAGACATGGAATTACTGTCAAGTCTTATTTTATTTAATTATATGTATTTCGATTCCTAAATGCACAACTCTAAATAATGTAAATTTGAAACTCCTTTCTAATTTCATTCTGCCTTGGCCAAGGACTGAAAGTAGTATGCACACAAGCCAATCATATTTGATATGATGTAGCATATACTTTGTAATATTATTCATTTACTAATAAAAGAATTAATTTTCTTAAAAGGCATTTGACATTATCTATATAGTGTTGTTATATTAAATGTGATAAACCCATGGTTTTGAGCAATACTTTTAGAATAATGATGGTGATCATGCTAATGAGATCTAAATTCTAGATAGCTCACAAACTAAAATTGTTCCTAATCGGTGGATTACTAAAAAGGGGATTAGTGAATCCGAATAGATTAGTACATACGTTGCTTGCTCTTAGGAAGAGGATGATTGATCTCATAATCATTTGTGTGGAGACATTAAAGCAAGTATGTAGTGCTTATTGGAGAATAAGTACACTAAACGTGGCTCGCTAAGGAATGTCTAATGGAGTTTTACTCGCCTGTCAATAGGAATTCCTCTAGTGATAGTAGTACAACTAATCCTTGGACTGGTGATCATCATAGTATCTTGTGTATGATGAGTTATACTTTGACATGTCCCTTAAGACCTTTAGGGTATAACAAAGGGTATGATTGGGTATAATTAGTTATACATGGAGATAGGTGAATGATCAACAAAGAATCTACCACGTCTAGTAAAAGATGTGAATGTCATATGTGATTTGATAAATGACAACTCAGTAGTCCTTGGCCAAGGTAGAATGAAATTAGAAAGGAGTTTCTAATTTGCATTATGTAGAGTTGTGCATTTGGGAATCGAAATACATATAATTAAATAAAATAAGACTTGACAGTAATTCCATGTCTTATATTTAATTGGGACATTGTATGGTAGAAGGATTGAATTGTACGGTAACTATGCACTGAAAGGTTCTTTTGTGATTAATGTTGAAATCTATATTATCTGGAAAGTCGTTGATCGCTAAGGGGGCTTACCCTTATTGAAGAATAAATATTATTTATTTAAATGAATTAAATAGTTTAATTTATTTATTTAAATAAGATTAGAATTGTTCTATTTGATTTATTCACAACTGGTTTAATATGGAGAACCTAAAGGGTAACACCGTAAAAGAAAAATATTTATTTAAGAAGTAAATGACATAATTGTAATAATAAGTTAAGTATATTTAATTTAGTCTATGGAGATAGAATAAATTTAATATCTTAATATTTATTATTTAATATTTTGGAAATATTAAATATAAATTAATAAGAGGAGTCTTATTATTATTATAATACTATTATTTAATTCCTAATAGGAATTGGGAATTAATTAATAGAAGTACTCTCTCATGAATTCTTAATTGAATTAGGAGCATAATTAATTAAAGGAGTTTAATTATAATAGAAACTCTAATCCTAAATAGTTTAGGAAAGGGTTATTCCTACATCTATAAATAAGAGGAGTTTTATCATAGATTAGGGTTGCACACTCTTGCATTAGATTGTGGAGAGTACTTGCAATTTCTATAGAGATAGAAACTAGGGTTTTGCAAACACCCAACTTCTTAAATACCTATTATTCCTTGGTGGATCACCTCTAGAGGCTAAACACTTGGGTGGCTAACGTTGATCAAAGGAAGGAATCTCATCGGTAGAATTCGAGGAGAACACGAAGGACTAGGAGTTGAACTTATACCCGAGGAAGCTTTGATCTATGAGGGTATAATTCTTATTCTCTTTCTCTTTCGTTTAATTGATAATTGAGCACAAGGATAGATCATGGTGATGGTTTGTATTAAAATTTAAAAATTCGCTTTATCACGCTACCGCCCTATTTATGTAATGTGATTGCATGCTTGCGTTATATGCAAACCTTACAGTGGTATCAGAGCCTAATCCTTGTGTTAATTATTGATTGTGATGATTCCCATGTATGAATTGATATGCGATACGATCGGATTTTGGGCTGGAAAAAATTTTCTGATTCTGCGTCGCGGCGCGGCCACGCCGCTTCCAGTTTATTCTGGAGCGCGGCCGCGCCTGAACCCACAAAAACATTTCTGGGGGTGCAGCGCGGCCGCGTCGCTCCTAGCTCAATTTGGAGCGCGGCCGCGCCGGTATGCAGAGTTTGAAATTTTTTTGTTTTTCTCAATTAACATAAATGGTTTATTTAATTGATAAAAGTTTAAAATAAAGATGTTTATTTTATCTGGAATAGGATTTCAGATTGTTAAAATTAAAGGAGTTTAATTTGGATTTGGTTTTTGATTAAAATAAAAGAGTTTATTTTGTTTCAAAACTAAAAATTAGCAAAACTTTTGCCCATTAATTGATATCAATGCATATATGGAATGGTTTTATTATTTATGAGATGAATATTATTTATTGATACATATAGAGATATGTATGATAATAAATAGGGATTGATTATGGACTATTGACCAATATGTGATTGGAATTATTTTAGAGGATGCTTGAATGTATGGGTTTTTATAAATGGGGTCTGCGTACCTCGTCTTCTCTAATTTTTCTTAATATAAATTCTATCTCCCTCCTATGTACTTCCCCTTGACTGCTGATCAAGGTTTCTATTATAGTAAATAGTTCATGTAATAGGATTAGTTAGAATTATTTTGAAGAATTGGAGACTAAGGAGCAAGGAGCGCTTGAAGACCCGTTTGTAATGGAGCCCGGGTTTAAATGTAATAGTTATATTTAAATTTAATTCTTGCACCCTAGGTTTGACCTTTTGGTTCACTTGGTGGCTCTAGTGAATCAAACTAGAATAAAAGTCCATAATCAATCCGGGTAGAATATAGTATTCTATATGTGCATGTTTACTATATATATATATATATATATATATATATATATATTATATATTATACAACATGCTTCGCATGTTAGATAATATGACGCGTATTTTATATATATATGTTCATACGCGCTAAACAAGATGAGACTAATAATTACAAACCCCTCAAAGAAATTATATTAAGTCGTAAGCGTTCAAAGATATTTGGAATATCGAACGTCGCCATCTAGCATGGTAAAGCGATAGAGTATTAAATATTTAATATGAGTTTGTTGTGTCACACAAGGCAAGTATTAAATATTTAAGATGTTACTTTATCACATTTGATGCTTATAAATAGACTGAACGATGTTGTTTTGTTGTGTCACACAAGGACAGTGTTTTTCTTTCGAATATATGGAAGTGCTAGGTTGGACTTAACTTGGATAATTTTGATTCAGATGTGTCACACTTGATCAAAATAATCTAAGAGATAAAATAGAAGGAGTTACATAGTGATGTAATTGACAATAGTTGTCTACCTATTTATTTATATATAGTTTGTTGTGTCACACAAGGCTATATACATTTGAAATGGGATCCTTATTCTCACTAGCAAATCTTTAATTAGATTTGCCGAACTATATATATTGAGGGTAATATAGTTTGATGAAAAAGTGAGAGATACCAATTTAAATAAAGACCTAATTTATTTTGATGATTAATAAAATGAATGTATGCTAAAATGTCGTCTATTTCACATGCAGAATTTAAAAATGTCAAACTCACTATCACTACGTAACATACTTGATGGTAACAAACTGACCGAACCGAATTACACGGACTAGTTAAGGAATCTGAGAATTGTTCTCACTGCTGAAAAGATTTCTTATGTCCTAAATTCGCAAGTCCCTGTAAATGTTGTAGAAACAGCCTCCGAGGAAGAGATTGCTATTTTCCGAAAGTGACAAGATGATGCAATCTTGGTTCAATGCATCATGCTCGCATCCATGAGTAATGAGCTTCAGCGTTAGCATGAAACTATGGATGCTCCTACTATATTGTTGCACCTCAAAGAGTTGTATGGTGAGCAAAGTAGGACTGCTAGATATCAGATATCTAAGAAGCTCTTCCGATCTCGTATGACCGAAGGCACTGCTGTTGAGACTCATGTCCTTAAGATGATCAATCTGATTGAACAACTTGGACAGCTTGGGTTCGTGATGGATGGGGAGTTAAGTCAAGATTTGATCTTGCAGTCACTCCCGGACACCTTCTCACAATTTGTTATGAATTTTCACATGAATGAGTTGTACGTCAGCTTGCCTGAGTTACTTAACATACTGAAAACTGTTGAAGGTCACTTCTCATCCAACAAGAACTAAGTCTTACTAGTGGATGACTCTTCCAAGAAAAGGAAGAGGACCAAGGTATCTTCTGAAAAGAAGAAAAACAAGAAGGCTAAGGGCAAGGCGAAGAGAAAGGATAAAAAGAAACCTGATCCAGATAGTAAAGGAATTTGCTACCATTGCAGTAAGCCGTGACACTGGAAGAGGAACTGCAAGGAGTATCTTGCGGACCAAAAGAATCTTCGACTTCCGATCTAGGTTTGTTCATGATTGAAATTAATTTTTCTGAAAGTCAAAATTTTACTTGGGTATTGGATACCAGCTGTAGTTCTCACATATGTAATAATATGCATGGACTAAGCAGAAGTAAAAAGCTAAACAAGGATGAAGTCGTCCTACGAGTGGGAAATGGAGCAAAGGTTGCTGCATTAGCTGGAGGAACTTATTGTTTAGCACTGCCTTCGGGCAAGTTCATTAGTTTAAATAATTGTTATTATGTTCCAACACTCATTAGAAACATTATTTCAATTTCTATATTAGATATGGATGGTTTTGATATTATAACAAAGAGCAACAATTGTTCTATTTATAATAAAAATGTTTTATATAGTGTTGGCAATCTACTGAATGGACTTTACATACTTGACTTACATAAAAATATACTTCAAATTGAACAAACTAAGAAAAGAAAAAGAGATGATGTTAATTATACCTTTATGTGGCACTGTAGACTCGGTCATATCAATGAAACAAGATTAACCAAGTTGCATAAAGATTGGTTTTTAGAGCTATCTGATTACGAATCATATCCAACTTATGAATCTTGTCTCGTAGGTAAGATGACTAAATCTCCTTTTAGTGGAAAAGGCGAAAGAGTTACAGAGTTGTTAGCATTGGTACACACAGACGTATGTGGACCTATGACAACGAATGCGCGAGGAGGGTATTCTTATTTTATTACTTTCACTAATGATCATTCTAGATTTGGATATGTACGTGTATTTAATGAAATACAAATCTGAATCGTTTGAAAAGTTCAAAGAATTCAGAAGTGAAGTAGAGAAGCAAACTGGTAAGAGTATTAAGATTCTTCGATCAGATCGAGGAGGGGAATACTTAACCAATGAGTTTCTCAATTGTCTCAAAGAAAATGGTATAATCTCACAATGGACTCCACCAGGGACACCACAGTTGAATGGTGTATTTGAAAGGAGAAATCGAACATTGTTGGACATGGTTCGTTCCATGATGAGTTTTACCGATCTTCCAATATCCTTCTGGGGTTATGCCCTAGAAACGGCTGGATATCTACTTAACAAGGTACCTACCAAATCCGTCCCAAAGACCCCATATGAATTATGGACAGGGAGGAAACAAAATCATAAGTATGTTAAGACTTGGGGTTGTCCAGCTTATGTCAAAAGGTTTGAGCATGATAAGCTAAAGACTAGATCCGACAAGTGTAGATTTGTGGAATACCCTAAAGAAACTATAGGGTATTATTTCTATCATCCTAATGATCAAAAGGTGTTTGTTGCGAAACACGCTGCCTTCTTGGAAAAAGAGTTTATCCTTGAAGGGGTCAGTGGGAGTAAGATATATCTTGAAGAAATTCAAGAACCACAAAATACTACGGATCAAAGTTAGGTACCTGACCAAGTAGAAGAACCTACTGTACCACAACCTATTCGTAAATCTGGAAGAGTACCGAAGATATCTGAGAGGTATGGATTCATCATAGAGGATGATGATGAGGTACGCATCATAGATGATGATGATCCATTGACTTACGAAGAGGCTATGAGTAGTAAAGACTCAGAGAAATGGCTAGAAGCCATGAAATCTGAGATGGACTCCATGTATGAAAACCAAGTATGGACTTTGGTTTCACCACCTGAGGACATTAAGCCTATTGGGTGTAAATGGGTCTTTAAGAAAAAGACTGGAGCGGATGACAAGGTAGAGACCTATAAGGCCCGACTGGTTGCAAAAGGTTTCAAACAAAGACAAGGAGTTGACTATGATAAAACCTTCTCACCAGTAGCTATGCTCAAGTCCATTCGGATTTTGCTTGCAATTACAGCTTATTATGACTACGAGATTTGGCAAATGGATGTGAAAACGGCCTTCCTCAATGGAGAGCTTGAGGAGAATGTATATATGATACAGCCAGAGGGTTTTATTTCAACGGTTGGAACAAACCAAGTCTGTAAGCTACAACGATCCATTTATGGATTGAAGCAAGCTTTTCGAAGATGGAACGTCCGTTTTGATGAGATAATCAAAAGGTTTGATTTTATCAAAAATGTGGATGAACCTTATGTGTACAAGAAGGTTAGTGGGAGCGCTGTTTCATTCCTTGTATTATATGTTGATGATATATTACTAATAGGGAATGATGTTCCTATGTTACAGTCGATCAAAATTTGGTTATCTAAACACTTCTCCATGAAGGACTTGGGTGAGACATCCTATATTTTGGGGATAAAGATCTATAGAGATAGATCTAAAATGATGCTTGGCTTAACCCAAGGAAAGTATATTGACTCGATGCTAAAGAATTTTAGCATGGAAGATTCCAAGAGAGGTCTCATGCCGATGAGCCATGGAATACATCTCTCCAAGAAACAGGCCAAAAAGACACCTGAGGAGAGAGACTGTATGAGTAAGATTCCTTATACTTCAGCAATAAGATCTATCATGTATGGTATGATATGTACTAGACCAGATGTCACTTATGCACTTAGTGTAACAAGCAGATATCAGTCGAATCCAGGAGAAGAGCACTGGAAGGCAGTGAAAAACATCCTAAAATACTTGAGAAGAACTAAGGATGTATTTCTTGTCTACGGTGGGTTTAAATTGAAACTAGAGGGTTATACAGACTCAAGTTTTCAAACGGACCAAGATGACAGTAAATCCGTTTCAGGGTTCGAGTTTACCTTAAACGGTGGCGAAGTGAGTTGGAAAAGTTCTAAGCAGCAAACAGTTGCTGATTCAGTGACAGGGGCAGAGTACATAGCTGCAAGTAAAGCTGCAAAGGAAGCTGCTTGGATGAAGAAGTTAATAACTGAACTTGGAGTGGTTCCTAGCATTAGAGGAGGTGTACCTTTATTCTGTGACAACACCGGAGCTGTTGCGCAGGCTAAGGAACCCAGGTCTCATCAGAAATCCAAACACGTGTTGCGACGGTTTCATTTGATTAGAGATATCATTGAAAGAGGAGATGTCACCCTGGAGCGTGTGGACTCTCAAGACAACATTCCAGATCTATTTACTAAAGCTTTAACATAACAAAAGTTTGATCGTCACTTAGAGAAGATGGGTATTAGATACCATGGCGATTGGCTTTAGTGCAAGTGGGAGATTGAAAGTAATATGCACACAAGCCAATCATATTTGATATGATGTAGCATATACTTTGTAATCTTATTCATTTATTAATAAAAGAATTAATTTTCTTAAAAGGCATTTTACATTATCTACATAGTACTGTTATATTAAATGTGATAAACCTATAGTTTTGAGCAATGCTTTTAGAATCATGATGGTGATCATGCTAATGAGATCTAAATTCTAGATAGCTCACAAACTAAAATTGTTCCTAATTGTTGGATTACTAAAAAGGGGATTAGTGAATCCAGATAGATTAGTACATACGTTGCTTGCTCTTAGGAATAGGATGATTAATCTCAAAATCATTTGTGTGGAGACACTAAAGCAAGTATGTGGGTGCTTATTGGAGAATAAGTACACTAAACGTGGCTCGCTAAGGAATACCTAATGAAGTTTTACTCGCCTGTCAATAGGAATTCCTCTAGTGACAGTAGTACAAGTGATCCTTGGACTTGAGATCATCATAGTATCTTGTTTATGATGAGTTATACTTTGACATGTCCATTAAGACCTTTAGGGTATAACAAAGGGTATGATTGGGTATAATTAGTTGTACATGGAGATAGGTGCAACAAAGAATCTACCACGTCTAGTAATAGATGTGAATGTCCTATGTGATTCGATAAATGACAACTCAGTAGTCCTTGGCCAAGGCAAAATGAAATTAGAAAGGAGTTTCTAATTTGCATTATTTAGAGTTGTGTATTTGGGAATCGAAATACTTATAATTAAATAAAATAAGACTTGACAGTAATTCCATGTCTTATATTTAATTGGGACATTGTATGGTAGAAGGATTGAGTTGTACAGTAACTATGCACTGAAAGGTTCTTTTGTGATTAATGTTGAAATCTATATTATCTGGAAAGTCGTTGATCGCTAAGGGGGCTTACCCTTATTGTAGAATAACTATTATTTATTTAAATAAATTAAATAGTTTAATTTATTTATTTAAATAAGATTAGAATTGTTCTAATTGATTTATTCACAACCGGTTTAATGTGGAGAACCTAAAGGTCACACCAGAAAATCGTTTCTTGGGTGCAGCGCTACTGCACCGCTTCTAGTTTATTTTGGAGTGCGTCCGCCCCGGTCTGCAGGTTTTGAAAAATTATTTTTCCTTCAATTAAAATAAATGGTTTATTTAATTGATAAAAGTTTAAAATAAAATTTTTATTTTATCTGAAATATGATTTCAGATTGCTAAATTAAAGGAGTTTAATTTTAATTTGGTTTTTTATTAAAATAAAAGAGTTTATTAGTTTTATTATTCATGAGATTAATGTTATTTACTGATGCATATGGAGATATGTATGATAATAAATAGGGATTGATTATTGACTATTGACCAATGTGTGATTGGATTTATTTTAGAGGATGCATGAATGAATGATTTTTTTTATAAATGGGGTCTGCGTACCTTGTACTTCCCCTTGACTGCTGATCAAGGTTTCTATTATTGTAAATAGTTTATGTAATAGGATTAGTTAGAATTATTTTGAAAAATTGGAGACAGAGGAGCAAGGAGCGCTTGAAGACCCGTTTGTAATGGAGCCCGAGTTTAAATGTAATAGTTATATTTAGATTTAATCCTTGCACCCTAGGTTTGAATTTTTGGTTCACTTGGTGGCTCTAGTGTACTAAACTAGAATAAAAATTCATAATCAATCCGGGTAGAATATAGTATTCTATTTGTGCATGCTTACTATATATATATATATATATATATATATATATATATATATATATATTATCCAACATGCTTCGCATGTTAAATAATATGATGCGTATTTTATATATATATGTGCATGCGCGCTAAACAAGATGAGACAAATAATAACAAACCCCTTAAAGAAATAATATTAGGTCCTAAGCGTTTAAAGATATTTGGAATATCGAACGTCGCCTTCTAGCATGGTAAAACGATAGAGTATTAAATATTTAATATGAGTTTATTGTGCATACACAAGGCGAGTATTAAATATTTAAGATGTTGTTTTATCACATTTGATGCTTATTAAGGAATTGAACATTACTGCTTTGTTGTGCACACACAAGGGCAGTCTTTTTCTCTTCACATATATGGAAGTGCTAGATTGGACTTAACTTATATTAATTTAGTTCGGATGTGCACACACTTGACCATTATAATCTAAGAGGCAAAAATACAAGGAGTTACATGGTGATGTAATTGGCAATAGTTCTCTACCTATTTATTTATACATAGTTTGTTGTGCACACATAAGGCTATATACATTTGAAATGTGATCCTTATTCTCACTAGAAAATCTTTAATTAGATTTGTCGAACTATATATTGAGGGTAATATAGTTTGAGAAAAATAGTGGGAGATACCAATTTAAATAAATACCTAATTTATTTTGATGATTAAAGAAATGAATGTATGCTAAAATGTTGTTAAATTATAAATTCATTTACAGAATTTTATAATGTCTAAATTACTATCACTGCGGAGCATATTAGATGCTAATTAACCCGATCAAATTAAACGGACTGGTTAAGGAATCTGAGAATAGTTCTCAAGGCTGAAAAGCTATCTTATGTCCTTAATATGCCTATCCCTGCAATGGTTGCAGACAATGCCTCCGAGGAAGAGATTGCTACTTTCAGAAAGTGGCAAGATGATGTAATCTTGGCTCAATACATCATGCTCGCATCCATGAGTAACAAGCTTCAACGTTAGCATGAAGCTATAGATGCTCCTACTATACTCCTGCACCTTCAAGGAGTTGAATGGTGAGAAAAGTAAGACTACTAGATATAAGATATCTAAGGAGCTCTTCCGATCTAGAATGACTAATGACACTATAGTACATACACATATCCTTAAAATGATCAATTTGATTGAACAATTAGGACAACAGGTTTTGTCATGGATGGAGAGTTGATCCAGGATTTGATCTTGCAATCACTTCCGGACTCTTTCTCATAATTTGTTTTGAATTTCCACATGAATAAGCTATATGTCAGCCTGCCTAAGTTGCTTAAATATGTTGAAAACTGTAGAGAGTCATTTTCCAACCAAGAAAGACCAGGTCATACTGGTAAGGGCCAAAGGATCTTTTAAAAAGAAGAATAATTCAAAGAAGGTATAAGGAAAGGCAAAAACAAAGGATAATAAGAACAAAACTGATTCGGATAGCAAAGGAGTTTGCTTCCACTCCAATAAGCCTAGACACTGGAAAGGAAACTGTAAGGAGCATCTTGTAGAGGCTAACCAGAAGAGGTTAGTGAAGCTTTGGTTACAGATATAGGTTTGTTCATAATTGAAATAAATCTTTCTGTAAGTCAAGGTTCTACTTGGGTATTGGATACCGGTTATAGTTATCACGTATGCAATCCAATGCAGAGACCAAGTAGAAGTAGAAAGCTAAATAAAGAGTAAGTAATCTTACGTGTGGAGAATGGAGTAATGGTTGCTACATTAGCCGTAGGAACTTGTAGTTTAGCGTTGCCTACGGGCAAGTCTATTAAGTTAATAAGTTGTTATTATGTTCCAGTTCTCTTTAGAAACATTATTACTTTCGTTGTTGGATAAGGAAGGTTCTGGTATTATATTTAAGAATAATTGTTGTTCTATTTATAATGATAATGTTTTGCTTGAAACTGGAAGATTACTTGATGGACTTTGTAAACTTGACTTACATAAAAAATAATTTTACAAATTGAACAAACTAGTAAAAGAAAAAGGAGATGATCATTCAAAGAGTTGAATATGTGTATTTGATGAAATACAAGTCTAAATCATTTGAAAGGTTCAAAGAATTCAGAAGTGAAATAAATTGACAAAGTATTAAGATTCTTTGATCAGATCGAGGAAGGAATACTTGTACAATGAGTTTCTAGATCATCTCAAAATGGTATTTTCTCATAATGGACGCTTCATGATACACAATAATTGATTGGTATATCTAAAAGGAGAAATCGTACCTTGTTGAACATGGTGCAATCCATAATGATTTTTACTGACATTCCAGTATCCATCTGGGTTTATGCCCTAGAAACGACTGCATATCTACAAAATAAGGTAACCTCAAAATTCGGCCCCAAGACTCCATAAAAGTTATGGACAGGGAGGATTCTTAGTCTTAAATAAGTTAAGATAAGGGGTTGTCCAGCTTATGTAAAAAAGGTTTCAAAAGGATAAGCTTGGGACAAAAATCTAACAAGTGCAGATTTGTGGAACTTCCTAAAGTAAGTTTAAGATAAGAGTTCTATAATCCTACTAAGCAAAAGATATTTGTTGCGAAACACGCTGCCTTCTTAGATAAAGGTGTTTATCTTTGAAAGTGCTAGTGGGAGAGTAATAAATCTTGAAGGAGTTTAAGAACCACAAAGCACTTTAAGTCAAACCGAGGAACCTATAGATAGACCTATTGTACCACAACCGAATCATAAATCTGGAAGAGTACCGAAGATACCTAGGAGGTATGGATTCATCATAGGCAATGATGATGAGGTACGCATCACAGAGAATGATGATCCAGTTATATATGATGAGACTATAGGTAGTAAACAATCAAAGAAATGGCAGATGACTATAAAATCCAAAATGGAGTCCATGTATGAGAACCAAGTATGGACTCTGGTTACTCCACTGAAAGGCATAATGCCTATAGAGTGAAATTGGGTCTTTAAGAGAAAGACTGGGGCAAATAGCAAGGTGGAGACCTATAAGACCACACCTGTTTAAAAGGTTTCAAATAAAGTCAATGAGTTGATTGTGATAAAACCTTATTATCGGGTAATGCTCAAGTTCATTTGGATTTTGCTTGTGATTGCAGCTTATTAAGAAATCTAGCAAATGGATGTGGAGACGTCCTTCCTCAATGAAGACTTGAGGAGAATGTATGTATGATACAACCAGAGGAATTTGTTTCAAAAGTTGAAGCAAATCGTATATTTAAGCTACAACGATCCATTTATGGATTGAAGCAAGCTTCTCAAAGATGGAACATTCGTTTTGATAAGACAATTATTATTATTATTATTATTATTATTATTATTATTATTATTATTATTACTATTACTATTATTTAATTTCTAATAAGGATTGAGAATTAATTAATAGAAGTACTCTCTCATTAATTCCTAATTAGATTAAGAGTTTGATTTAATTAAAGGAGTTTAATTAGAATAGAAACCCTAATCCTAAATGTGACACCCCCAAATCCGGGTAATTCAATTCCACATATTTGGTGTTCACTATTCCATACATTCAAGACTAACTACCCAAGATGAAAAACAATATAATTAAACTAAATAAACCATCTTCTCACAATAGGGGTTACAACTTAAATCTCTTAAGTAAATACATCCCAGGTCATCTAACCTTTAATACACCAATGCGGAATTAAAACATAATATTAAATAAGTTTTATTACAAAAACTTCATAAAAAATAACAACACGCTAGCTACTTCTGCATCTTGCCTTTGCCTTTATTAGTGGACGGCTCATCCGATTTCTCAATCTTAGCTGTAACATTTTATGCAAGGGTGAGTAAACAAATTCCCATAAGTATAATAACAACAACAATTAAATAATCAATGAAGTAGATTTTAACTGAGGTACTATAGCCTTTCTGAAAATAATCTACAACAATCAAAGATAATGGACTCTTAAGAACAACATTGCATATCCATTTATGAAGCTTTATCCAACAGTAGGATGATCGTCACTTAGAGAAGAAGGGTATTAGATACCATGACGATTGACTTTAGTGCAAGTGGGAGATTGAAAGTAGTATGCACACAAGCCAATCATATCTCATATGATGTAGCATATACTTTATAATCATATTCGATTATTAAAGGCATTTTCATTATCTACATGATGTTGTTATATTAAGAAGTGATAAACCCATAGTTTTAAGCAATGTTTTTAGAATCATGATGATGATCATGCTAATGAGATCTAAATTCTTAGAAAGCTTAAAACTAAAATCGTTCCTAATCGTTGGATTACTAAAAAGGGGATTAATGAATCCGAATAGATTAGTACATACGTTGCTTGCTCTTATGAAGAGGATGATTAATCTCATAATCATTTGTGTGGAGACACTAAAGTAAGTATGTAGGTGCTTATTCGAGAATAAGTTCACTAAACGTGGCTCGCTAAGGAATACCTAATGGAGTTTTACTCGCATGTCAATAGGAATTCCTCTAGTGATAGTAGTACAAGTGATCCTTGGACTAGAGATCATTATAATATCTTGTGTATGATGAGCTATACTTTGACATGTCTCTTAAGACCTTTAGGGTATATCAAAGGGTGTGCTTGGGTATAATAAGTTGTACATGGAGATAGGTGAATGATCAATAAAGAATCTACCACGTCTATTAGAAGATGTGAATGTCCTATGTGATTCGATAAATGACAACTCAGTAGTCCTTGGCCAAGGCAGAATGAAATTAAAAAGGAGTTTCTAATTTGCATTATTTAGAGTTGAGCATTTGGGAATCGAAATACATATAATTAAATAAAATAAGACTTGACAGTAATTCATGTCTTATATTTAATTGGGACATTGTATGGTAGAAGGATTGAATTGTATGGTAACTATTTACTGAAAGGTTCTTTTGTGATTAATGTTGAAATATATATTATCTGGAAAGTCGTTGATCACTAAGGGTGTCGACGCCGGGTTTTCTCGTCTCTTGGTTTTTTCCAATTTTAGCCTTTTGATTTAATGATTCTTTGGAAAAGATCGGCATTGATGTCGACGGGGTTTTGAAAGATCGTTTTTATGATGAGCCAATTAACCAGAGTCGCCAGTTGGTATATTTGAAATGGATGTACCAACTCATCCGAATTTCGTTTTCGTAAATCGCTGGCTCATATGTGACTCCGAATTAATTGGTCTGCGAATCGAGATTCATAGAGTTCGGGGGCTTGCTTAAGCGAGGGGAAGGTGTTAGGCACCCCCCGACTTCCGTGAAACACGGTTACCGCAATCTCGATGCTTTCCTATCCTTTAATTCATGAAACATGTGCGTGTGTGCGAATGTGTGTGTGTGTGCCCACGTGAATGTTGTGGTGAGTTTGTATGAAAGAATCATTTGGATTTTTTAGGGAAAATCGTGCTTTGATCTGAGAATGCTTCGGAGTGTCCTTCGATTTATACGAGAAAGTTTGATTCTTTATAAGAAAAGTTTGATTTTAATTTGTCAAAACTATGAGATTTTCATTAGGTGTCGTTTTGGTGAAACAAGAGTTTTAAACCTTCGTCGAAATAGGAATCGAGATCTATACGTTGCTTTCGTAACTCAAACAATGGGCAACTTCTAGAATCTCTTTAACCCTATGCACAACGGTTTAATAAAACGTCAATTATTTGACAAAATCATTCCTTATGATATTTGAAAACGATTCTCCTTAGCTTTCTCGTTAAATAGGAATCGACATTCATTAGCATTTCCCATTTATTAACCTCGTGATGCTAATAGCCTAGTTTGATTGATTTTATGAAGATCTTATCATTTGGCTTTGAAATCAATTTCGTCTCATAAATCAAATCGAGCATAAACACGCGTCGGAGCTATTCATGGGCATGTAAGCCATCAAAATAACCCCAAACGCCTACAATCACAAGTTTCACTATTTCGGGGCCTTAAACACGATTCTCGCCTTGGCGTCGTTTTAAGGCCCGACGATTACATATTTACAATGAAAGGTACATCGAATTTATTACATATATCAAAAGATGTCCATCATCGGATTTGGACCACGAGGTCGCGCTCCTAGGCTCACATTCAAAATCGCTACACACCCACAAGATCCTAAAATAGCAATCTAAACAACCTACGCACGATACATCATTACAACGAGCTAAAAATCATCAAATGGATATCATCGGGCCATTAGGAGGAATTTCGTTCCATTTGGGAACCCTCACTAATAGCCCTCAATCCATAGATCCACAACAATACACAAGGAAACTACATTTAATATAATTTGGATGATAAAAGCTTAACAAAAATGGTAAAACAAAATGCTAAAACAAAGGATTTTTCACCTTGCAAATGATCCCCACAATATGTATGAATTTGTGTATTGAATAGAGTAGGAAATATGAGATGTAATCTCACAAAATGGATACAATTTCTCACTTCTTTTCTCTCTTTTCTCTCTATTTTTCTTGCTGTTTTCTCCTTCTTTTCTTTCTTTTTCCGCCGCTGCTGCTGCTCTCTCTTTGTTCCTGTATGCTGAATGAGCTGAAATAGGCTGCATTAGGGCAGCCGCGGATAGATCTGCGGCTGGCCGCAGATGGATCTGCGGCTGGCTGGCCCACCCCCCATCGCACTCAGCTGGTTTCCTGGTTTCGAGTCCCGTGCGCACCACCATTATTTTATTCGTTTGGCCGCAGATCAATCCGCGGCTGGGTGGGCTGATTTTCTCGATTTCCGTGCCGCACCTCGATTCGCGTGTCGTGACGTCAGTTTTCGCCGACAGGTTTGTATTTTGTAGTCCGGGAATCACTGGGAGACGTGCCGCATCATTCGGGCAGGCTCATTTCGGACGGCCCTGCTGTCACGTCGGTTTCGGTTGTAAATCGTCGCGGTGGCGTCGAATGTTCGTTCTTATGCATCCCTCGCCCTCACAGGCCGGTTCATTTGACGATTTTGCCCTCCTGTCATGGTTAGTATACGAAGCGCAAAATTTGGGTGTCTACAGCTGCCCCTCTTTATCATGTTTATGAAATGTTAAATGAAATGAACATGATAAAGAAGTAGACACATTATGCATGAATAACAGTGCATAAGAATAACAGTGCATACACGATGCAACACATACAACTTATGATGCAACGCAAGATGTAAGGCATACAACATATTCGTGAAGGTGTTAATGCATCAATTCCTGACCTGTCGCCCGTCTCGTAATCGCCGGATCTCGTATCCGGTCGATTGTCCTGTGAGTGTCGGGTCTCGTATCCGGTCACCCCTCTCGTAATCACCTCACTCCATCCCATTGTCCTCAAAGGAAGTTATTCTCCTGACTAGCTTTGAAGGGAATCCTTGGAGTTTGTCCTCGTACATCGTTCTTGGCAACCATCGCCTTTTGACTCTGATAGGCTAGGACCTTGACACCTAACCTGCATGGATCACGTACAGAATTATCATATATTCAATGCATGTGACACAACATTTAAAATGTAAATTTGATGAAAAATGACCCCTGTACAGTCTTTTGATACGGTTCCACAGGTGTCACCGTTTGTCGGGGCCGGGTTTCGTCGCCGGTCACCCATCTCGTAATCGCCGGTTATCGTCGCCGGTCGATCATCTCGTCGGGGCCGGGTATCGTCGCCGGTCACCCATCTCGTAATCGCCGGGTATCGTCGCCGGTCGATTGTCCTGTCGGGGCCGGTTTTCGTCGTCGGTCACCCATCTCGTAATCGCCGGTTATCGTCGCCGGTCGATCATCTCGTCGGGGCCGGGTATCGTCGCCGGTCACCCATCTCGTAATCGCCGGGTATCGTCGCCGGTCGATTGTCCTGTCGGGGCCGGTTTTCGTCGTCGGACACCCATCTCGTAACCCCCGGTTATCGTCGCCGGTTGGTTATCTTGTCGGAGCCGGTTATCGTCGCCGGACATCCATCTCGTGATCGCCGGTTATCGTCGCCGGTCGATCGTCATGTCGGGGCCGGGTATCGTCGCCGGTCACCCATCTCGTAACCCCCGGTTATCGTTGTCGGTTGGTTATCTTGTCGGAGCCGGTTATCGTCGCCGGACATCCATCTCGTGATCGCCGGTTATCGTCGCCGGTCGATCGTCATGTCGGGGCCGGGTATCGTCGCCGGTCACCCATCTCGTAACCCCCGGTTATCGTCGCCGGTCGGTTATCTGTCGGAGCCGGTTATCGTCGCCGGACATCCATCTCGTGATCGCCGGTTATCGTCGCCGGTCGATCGTCATGTCGGGGCCGGGTATCGTCGCCGGTCACCCATCTCGTAACCCCCCAATTATCGTCGCCGGTTGGTTATCTTGTCGGAGCCGGTTATCGTCGCCGGACATCCATCTCATGATCGCCGGTTATCGTCGCCGGTCGATCGTCTCGTCGGGGCCGGGTATCGTCGCCGGTCACCCATCGCGTAACCCCCGGTTATCATCGCCGGTTGGTTATCTTGTCGGAGCCGGTTATCGTCGCCGGACATCCATCTCATGATCGCCGGTCGATCGTCTCGTCGGGGCCGGGTATCGTCGCCGGTCACCCATCGCGTAACCCCCGGTTATCATCGCCGGTTGGTTATCTTGTCGGAGCCGGTTATCGTCGCCGGACATCCATCTCATGATCGCCGGTTATCGTCGCCGGTTGATCGTCATGTCGGGGCCGGGTATCGTCGCCGGTCACCCATCTCGTAACCCCCGGTTATCGTCGCCGGTTGGTTATCTTGTCGGAGCCGGTTATCGTCGCCGGACATCCATCTCGTGATCGCCGGTTATCGTCGCCGGTCGATCGTCATGTCGGGGCCGGGTATCGTCGCCGGTCACCCATCTCGTAACCCCCGGTTATCGTTGCCGGTTGGTTATCTTGGATCTCAGCCCTTCCCAGGGTTTGTTTGTTTTTTGTCTTTTTTTTTTTTTGTGGATATCAGCCCTTCCCAGGGGTGCTCACCATCTTGTCGTGGTTCGCGTGGATCTCAGCCCTTCCCAGGGTTTGTTGTTTTTTGTCTTTTTTCTTTTTGTGGATATCAGCCCTTCCCAGGGGTGCTCACCATCTTGTCGTGGTTCGCGTGGATCTCAGCCCTTCCCAGGGTTTGTTGTTTTTTGTCTTTTTTCTTTTTGTGGATATCAGCCCTTCCCAGGGGTGCTCACCATCTTGTTGTGGTTCGCTTGGATCTCAGCCCTTCCCAGGGTTTGTTGTTTTTTGTCTTTTTTTCTTTTTGTGGATATCAGCCCTTCCCAGGGGTGCTCACCATCTTTGTTGTGGTTCGCGTGGATCTCAGCCCTTCCCAGGGTTTGTTGTTTTTTTTTTTTTGTTGGGATGTGTGATCGGCTTCATGTCCTGGATCACCCACCAATATCGTCCACGTACCATGCCGCAAAAGCCATCACTCTGATCATTTGTGAGGTTGAAAGCGACGTGCTTGTACTTTTCCTGAAGATTTTCATTTTGATCGTACCTGCATGCATGAAAAAGATGTTATGCATGATCTGGCAGATATGTTATGGACAGAGGCATGTGCACAACATATGTTTTAGATAGAAATGACCCCTGATCAGTCAAATGATACGATTCGACAGCCGTTGCTTTTTGCCAACATTTGACTGGATCACGCCTCGTCGTGAAGTGTAGCTTCTAGACTTCAACATTGGTTTGGTACTCTGCCTGTTCCTGGTCGTCTTCATTTGAGGCAGTCTGTTTCATTGGTTTGGTATTCTGCCTGTTCTTGGTCGTCTTCATTTGAGGCAGTCTGTTTCGCTCTCAGTGATGATTGACAGCTATGTTGGGCTCCTTGGCCTTTTGCTCATTTCTGATGGCCGATATGTTGTCGCCCCGAACTATATCATCTTTGTATATGCTCATGCACGTGGATCATTTAGATGTCGAGGCAGTGATAGTCAGGATTGGGGAGAGGCCCAATGCCGAAGAGTTCTGTGCAGCCTCAGCTTCCTTCCATTTCACGATTCTTAACTTCCCCTGCCTTGGCGCGTGTCGCTACCAAGAATTTCTATCGAAAACTCGCGATGTTGACCCTGCTGAGTTATCCACAGCTCTACAAGATCCTGCATATCAGATGACTAACAAATGCCAAAACTTGAAGGCTCGGGCCGTTAGTGTTAGTTCAACACAAAGATATTATAATCTCGACAAAAATGCAGTTATAGCACATGAAATTGAATATATCTTTTGATCACATAATCTAGCAAGTGGTGAACTGTGAATGTATTTTTTTTTTTTTTTTTTTTTTTCAATCCCTCGTGAGTTGATGATTTTCTATTTGACGAGTTATGAAATCGTAAGAACACCTTCAAGCATTCATGGTCATTGTATGTGAGTAAGGTCGAATTCAAAAGAACTACCTTCCCTCGTCAAAGGCATTCTGTCTTCATTCTCGACAACGTTCTTAGCAGGGTTGACGTCATATGACAAATGCACTGTGCGATGCAGCACTCAGTAGGGGTTTCTCTTCTATGACCTTTTGTTTAAGGCCGAGAGTTTTTTCTCGTATTATCTTTTCTCTTTATTAGCCCACTTCACTTGTCTCGTTTTCTTAGGCTATTCAAAGTTACCCATTTAACGAGTTTTGGACCAATGGCTCCCGAACCAGACGGTTTTGGGGCATTAGGTGTACAGACACCCCTTCGGGTTTATTCACTCGAGTAACAAAGGCCACGGTTCGAGACAAGGTGGTGGTCTGCCCCATTCACTCTTTGCTTGACCTTGCGCAAGATTCGTTTTCTTAGGCTTGAGTTACCCATGTAGCGAGTGTTAGGCCGGTGACTCCCAAACCAGACGGCTTTAGGGCACCAGATGCAGAGACACCCCTCAGGCTTAATTACTCGAGTAGCCCATGCCACGATTCGAATCTGCTCGGGCCTCCTCTACTGTAATGCTCGTTTTCTTAGGCTCTGAGTTACCCATGTAACGAGTGTTGGGCCAGCGATTCCCAAACCAGATGGCTTTAGGGCACCAGGTGTAGAGACACCCCTCGGGCTTAATTACTCGAATAACCCAGGCCACGATTCGAGACATTAGCTTGATAATCATTTATCGTCTGACTTCTTGATATTAGCTTGATAATTATTGACTGTCTGACTACGTGTTTAATTGCCATCAACGTCGTCATAGTTTTATACCCCACAACTGAAAGTTTGTGCAAACGCAAAGTGAATGCTGTCACATGAGGTCGATTCTGTCGCAAACGTTGCTTTGAATTAAGGCTTTGTACCCGATCAAAAGGTTGAATAGCCTTCTTCGTCTAATCATATTCATGATCGTGCTCCACGGTTGCTTGTCAGAATTAATCCGATTCCTATTAAGTCAAATAGAATCCCCTTTCAAGCGGATCATCGTATCCCGGGAAAACTATGCTTGACAAATGCCAGATGATTGTACCGTTGAAGATTGACATGAGGTAGCATCTGATGATGATGGTGCATGTTGATGGGATTGTTGCATGGGTGCCAATTTGCACGTCACCATTTCCTGGGTAGTTGATAAATGCCCCAGTGTTAAGTTGTTTTTCTTGTGATCTCGCTCGTGCTGGTCGCATCGGTATCTTGCTGGCTGACAAAAGATCTGGTCCTTTGATTTGTTGAAAGGCTTGGGGATTTTTGATTTTTGAGATTTTTTTTTTTTTTTGATTTTTTTGATTTTTTGATTTTTTTGATTTTTTGATTTTTTTTTTTTTTTTTTTTTTTTTTGGATCACAGAGTTGTTTCACGGAGTCAGAATTAACGGGCTGGGGAATGCCTTCCGTCCATTCCTTGTAAGATGAGGGCTCCCAGAGAGGATTTTTTTATCGCGACGGCTCCCGTTAATTTAGAGCGAAATTCCCCATATCTTCGTCTCGGCAGGGCGCGATCCTTTTGAGGAATAAATCATTTATTTTGAATTTCCGGGATCGTACCCTCTTGTCGTATGCCCGGGAGATGCGTAAGGGGTTGCCCCTGCAAATGTGCGAACTGAGGTTCGATAGGCAAACAGGGTGAGCGACAATAAATCCGGCCATCCCCGATGATTGGCGGACACTCTTCCCATGATCGTCCTTGTGTTTTATTTGCAGCCCCCACTGCCCCATTCATTTTGGGCTGGTAAATGACTGAATCAAAATGTTTGATCTTGAATTTGTCATATATCTCCTCCTTAAGGGCATCGTTCAGATTTCTTTAGTCGATGCGGCCCTTACTTCTCCTCCAGGCTGTGATACTAGGATTCTGTCGGAAAGCCATTCAGGGTTTGGGTTTATTCCTTGACCCCTCCCTTGATCTCGTCAGGCGTATTGTCGATATCTGCCTCCGGGCTCTTTGTGATCGTTAGGGGTTCTGATGTTTGATGGCGATGGTTCGGTCTAAGTCGGGTTTGGGTTTATTCCTTGACCCCTCCCTTGATCTCGTCAGGCGTATTGTCGATATCTGCCTCGTCCTGCTCAATCCCCATCAGATCGAACTCTAGCTTTACACCAAAATCGTGATCCTCCTTCAAATTTGTCCTATTGCTTGTTAGGCTAGAGTGCCTCAATTCGGGGTACCTGACATAAAACAAAAATGCTTGTTATATATATAAAACATTTCAGCACCTGATCCTCTTTTTGGATAACCTGACAAAATGACATGAGCGTGCCGGGATTTGAAATAAAACTCAGAATTTTAAAACCCATTGATCTTCTACTGGCTGGGATTCACTGCCATGCTCCTGGATTTACCCCCTTCCTGGATATCACCCGCTGCACGGTCCAACTGGCTACGGTGAGGTCAAGCAATGGAGCTCATTAGGAGGTGCATGGATCGCATTGGCATAGATCTGGCGTTGATGGCATTTCCTAACATGAGCATCGCAGTCAGTTTTCATGGTTAGCCAGTAGTGATCCGTTCACATGATTTTCTTTGCCAAAAATATTCTGCTCATATGGGTTCTGCACACACCGCCATGTACTTCGTTCATTTGTCTGTGGGCTTCTTCGGCTTCCAGATATCTCAGCAGTCCCGTAGCTAGGTCCCATTTATGCCCTTTGGTGCTGTATATTCCCATGGCCCGCCGGATGACCAATTTGAGTCTCCCACTACTGTCATCTTTTTGATTCCCATTCCCAGAGCTAATCTCAGTCCTAGGATGAATCCCTCGTATTCGGCCGTATTGCTGGAGTGGCAGAACTGTAATTTCATGGCTATCGGCCTCTGCCATTTGGATGGATGGAGTATGGACTTTACGGCCTCTTAGTTGGGTCGTAGGGCAATCTCGCAAAACAAACAAGGGCCGTAGTTTAGTACTGTGCCAGTTACAAGTTGGCAGATGCATGTCAACACTGATGCATGATTATTATTTTTTATTTATTTATTTTTTTCTTTTTCTTTTTCTTTTTCCCCTTTTTTTGTGGTCGAATATGCCCCTACTCCGGTTCTTTGTGATCGTTATGCCATGCTTTCACGGTTCTCTTAATCTCATCCTGCAAAACAAGGTCAGTGTTTGATGACAGGGTAGTATTTAGAAATTTTTAGAAAACCATGGTACGTGGCACGGATTGCCTTCCTGCAAAACCATGTCAGTATTCTCTTTATATGTGCAGGTGATGTAATCACATGATACAGGACATATTTATTGCGATGATGCCGGTATGACAGTTATATGCCATTTACATGACATTTATTTATTCGACTGAATGATAAAAGGGCATGAAGAAGCTTCCCTTTCGTTAGGTTTATCAGAGGCTGACCTACCCTAGGGTTACTCTCGCGGGCTTTTCGGCATGAAGGTTCCCAAATCTTCGCAATCTACTCGTCTGAGCCCTTTCGATTGGAGCGGATTTGAGTGGTGCGTTTCCTGAGCCATCTCCGGGGAGCAGCCCCATCGAGTCCAGTAATAAGCAACCGACGGGTTCGCCTCAGGAGGAGGTACTCTCTCAACATACATTCACATTCATCGTCCTCACCGTATGCAAATGATTACTTTGAAGTAAAGCAAACCCATTCAATCATTCATTCATTGGACAACAACACACATTTACACAACAATAAAAAGAAGTCAAAATGTCGCATGCACATACACATTTATAAATTTTAAAGGATAGGATAGCATCAAGACTTGACGCGGCTTAAGCCCTCTAATGTCCCCAGCAGAGTCGCCAGCTGTCGACGCCGGGTTTTCTCGTCTCTTGGTTTTTTCCAATTTTAGCCTTTTGATTTAATGATTCTTTGGAAAAGATCGGCATTGATGTCGACGGGGTTTTGAAAGATCGTTTTTATGATGAGCCAATTAACCAGAGTCGCCAGTTGGTATATTTGAAATGGATGTACCAACTCATCCGAATTTCGTTTTCGTAAATCGCTGGCTCATATGTGACTCCGAATTAATTGGTCTGCGAATCGAGATTCATAGAGTTCGGGGGCTTGCTTAAGCGAGGGGAAGGTGTTAGGCACCCCCCGACTTCCGTGAAACACGGTTACCGCAATCTCGATGCTTTCCTATCCTTTAATTCATGAAACATGTGCGTGTGTGCGAATGTGTGTGTGTGTGCCCACGTGAATGTTGTGGTGAGTTTGTATGAAAGAATCATTTGGATTTTTTAGGGAAAATCGTGCTTTGATCTGAGAATGCTTCGGAGTGTCCTTCGATTTATACGAGAAAGTTTGATTCTTTATAAGAAAAGTTTGATTTTAATTTGTCAAAACTATGAGATTTTCATTAGGTGTCGTTTTGGTGAAACAAGAGTTTTAAACCTTCGTCGAAATAGGAATCGAGATCTATACGTTGCTTTCGTAACTCAAACAATGGGCAACTTCTAGAATCTCTTTAACCCTATGCACAACGGTTTAATAAAACGTCAATTATTTGACAAAATCATTCCTTATGATATTTGAAAACGATTCTCCTTAGCTTTCTCGTTAAATAGGAATCGACATTCATTAGCATTTCCCATTTATTAACCTCGTGATGCTAATAGCCTAGTTTGATTGATTTTATGAAGATCTTATCATTTGGCTTTGAAATCAATTTCGTCTCATAAATCAAATCGAGCATAAACACGCGTCGGAGCTATTCATGGGCATGTAAGCCATCAAAATAACCCCAAACGCCTACAATCACAAGTTTCACTATTTCGGGGCCTTAAACACGATTCTCGCCTTGGCGTCGTTTTAAGGCCCGACGATTACATATTTACAATGAAAGGTACATCGAATTTATTACATATATCAAAAGATGTCCATCATCGGATTTGGACCACGAGGTCGCGCTCCTAGGCTCACATTCAAAATCGCTACACACCCACAAGATCCTAAAATAGCAATCTAAACAACCTACGCACGATACATCATTACAACGAGCTAAAAATCATCAAATGGATATCATCGGGCCATTAGGAGGAATTTCGTTCCATTTGGGAACCCTCACTAATAGCCCTCAATCCATAGATCCACAACAATACACAAGGAAACTACATTTAATATAATTTGGATGATAAAAGCTTAACAAAAATGGTAAAACAAAATGCTAAAACAAAGGATTTTTCACCTTGCAAATGATCCCCACAATATGTATGAATTTGTGTATTGAATAGAGTAGGAAATATGAGATGTAATCTCACAAAATGGATACAATTTCTCACTTCTTTTCTCTCTTTTCTCTCTATTTTTCTTGCTGTTTTCTCCTTCTTTTCTTTCTTTTTCCGCCGCTGCTGCTGCTCTCTCTTTGTTCCTGTATGCTGAATGAGCTGAAATAGGCTGCATTAGGGCAGCCGCGGATAGATCTGCGGCTGGCCGCAGATGGATCTGCGGCTGGCTGGCCCACCCCCCATCGCACTCAGCTGGTTTCCTGGTTTCGAGTCCCGTGCGCACCACCATTATTTTATTCGTTTGGCCGCAGATCAATCCGCGGCTGGGTGGGCTGATTTTCTCGATTTCCGTGCCGCACCTCGATTCGCGTGTCGTGACGTCAGTTTTCGCCGACAGGTTTGTATTTTGTAGTCCGGGAATCACTGGGAGACGTGCCGCATCATTCGGGCAGGCTCATTTCGGACGGCCCTGCTGTCACGTCGGTTTCGGTTGTAAATCGTCGCGGTGGCGTCGAATGTTCGTTCTTGTGCATCCCTCGCCCTCACAGGCCGGTTCATTTGACGATTTTGCCCTCCTGTCATGGTTAGTATACGAAGCGCAAAATTTGGGTGTCTACAAAGGGGACTTACCGTTATTGTAGAATCAATGTTATTTATTTAATTCATATTTATTTAAATGAATTAAATAGTTTAATTTGCTTATTTAAATAAGATTAGAATTGTTCTAATTGATTTATTCACAACCAGTTTAATATGGAGAACCTAAAGGGTCACACCACAAAAGGAAAATATTTATTTAAGAAGTAAATGACATAATTGTAATAATAAGTCAAGTGTATTTAATTTAGTCTATGGAGATAGAATAAATTAAATAGCTTAATATTTATTATTTAATATTTTGGAAACATTAAATATAAATTAATAAGAGGAGTCTTATTATTATTATTATTATTATTATTATTATTATTATTATTACTATTACTATTATTTAATTTCTAATAGGGATTGAGAATTAATTAATAGAAGTACTCTCTCATTAATTCCTAATTAGATTAGGAGTTTGATTTAATTAAAGGAGTTTAATTGGAATAGAAACCCTAATCCTAAATGTGACACCCCCAAATCCGGGTAATTCAATCCCACAGATTTGATGTTCACTATTCCATACATTCAAGACTAACTACCCAAGATGAAAGACAATATAATTAAACTAAATAAACCATCTTCCCACAATAGCGGTTACAACTTAAATCTCTTAAGTAAATACATCCCAGGTCATCTAACCTTTAATACACCAATGCGGAATTAAAACATAATATTAAATAAGTTTTATTACAAAAACTTCATAACAAATAACAGCACGCGAGCTACTTCTGCATCTTGCCCTTGCCTTTATTAGTGGACGGCTCATCCGACTTCTCAGTCTTAGCTGTAACATTTTATGCAAGGGTGAGTAAACAAATTCCCACAAGTATAATAACAATAACAATTAAATAATCAATGAAGTAGATTTTAACTGAGGTACTATAGCCTTTCTGAAAACAATCTACAATAATCAAAGGACTGAAAGCTCAATAGAAAACTCGGTTTAAGAATTGAATTTAGATTTCAAGATCAAAAATAAATCTGAGGGTCATAAGATCTCGAACTATATCCTAGGTTAACAAGTATCACTACTGTAACCTTTAACAGTCTTATAGACTATGGACTGTCCATCTCGTACTCCGGGGGATCAGCCCTTTGTACAATGTATTGTGCACAAACATTTTAACGCTGTTGCATAATTAATCCCCTATGATAGGGTTGTTCATCTCAGTTTAACGACATAATCCGTACCAAAAGAAACTTGGTTTGGAATAACTTCAAGATATTTTAAGTCTTTAAAACGCTCATCAACTATGGACTAGCTGAATCAATAAGGGTTTGCTAGTCGCTTAAGCATTTGATTCAGCTTTAAAATTGTACAATAAGTTTATATTCGAAGTTTGAATAACGATTCATGATCGATTAACAAATGACTGGAATAAATTATAAGCATTTGACATTATAACAACATTGCTTGAACAATAATAAGCTAAGGTTAATAAACTTGCTCAATGAAAGTAAAGTAAGAAACTTGCTCAATGAAAGTAAAGTAAGAAACTTGCTCGAGTAAAAGTTAAGTTTAGGAAACTTGCTTTCAACGAAATAAAGAGAATAAGGATAGAAAACTTGCCTCATGCGTAGATTATAGGTTAATATTCACGTTCCTTAATCAACCTATACATTCCGTTTATAAAGCGGTAACAATAATTAGTTACAGTATTATAAGCACTTTAGAATTCGTTCTTATCCATTTTCATTTTTAATATATCAATTGTCATTTGATATTCAATAGGTATTCGCTTATCATCCATTGTGGTATCTCATTAATCATTTGATACCTTAGTCTAAGTTTTAAACATGCACTTGACTATATAGCAAAATCAAAAAGAAAAGGAAAATTTTCATTTCCTGTTCCACTGCCGGGGCAGTGAATTCCTTCACAAACCATCGTTGGGGCGAGACTACCGCCGGGGCGATGAATTTAGTTCATTCTTACCGTCGGGCGAGGACACCACCGGGGTGCTAATTCCAGTTCATTTCCACCGCTGGGGCGGTGGACCCGACTGGCAGTTCGTACAGTTCACGAACCAGTAAAATTTCTAGACCAAATTTCCCAACTTCTACCATCCGACTCACAAATTAAACATACCGAGACATCAAACATGTTGTAAAACAATTACCCAACATGTTTCTAACAATTCTAATCATTATAACACACAGAACCAACTAATTAAAGACCAAAAATTCACTGTTTATACAAAATATTCATGTTTTGGCCATTTTAATGAAATCGAACATTGTGAATTTATCCCCAAACCATTCTAATCCATTCCACTTACATTCTTTTCGTTTTTCATTATATTATCATAATCAAGAGTCAATTTATCAATTAATAAACAAATTGAACATCAATTTTCATACATATAATCTATATATGAAAGTGAAACTTTATAAAACCAAAACTCTATTTTTAAAACATGCTTTCATGGATTAATTCATTCAAATTGGTTCATAAACATCATATAAGCACTAATACATGCATATTATCAATTACAACTAAGTAATTCATGCATTAAGTAAATAAATTTACATACAGAGGAGTAAAAAAAACATATACAGTGAAGAAATAGTTTTACAGTAAAATATTATGAGAAAATATAACTAGGATTTAGAATTCACCTTCTACTGCTTTGAAAACTTAGTTAATCCTCTTTGCTTGAATTCTTAATTCCAATTTTTAAAATTCTCTCTCAATTTCTCTCTTCTTCTCTGTATTTTTCTTTGGCTTATGAAAGTAAGTTGATAAAACTTCACGTGGTTTTATCAACTCACCAGTTACAAACCCAAACAACCTCATCAGTTAGAAAGCTAAAGGGTTACAAGGCCTTGTTTGGCTAGACCCTATAAAAAATCCATTTTTACTAACCAAGGGTCACAAGGCCTTGTTTGGTTTAGTTAAAATAAAACCCTTCTTCTATTTATTTTAATAACCCATTATACTATATAGTTACATTGTCACACTTTCAATTTAATAAGACCCATTAGTAAATAAATTCAATTAAACCTTACTAATTTAATTATAACTTTTATTTGACCAAAAACACTATTACCAAATAAATTATTTTATTCAAATAAATCATTTTATCATCTAATTTAATTATTAAATTAAATTAGAATAAACACATCAAATCACATTCAAATAACAATTCACCTAATTACACTTAAAGTGAATTACTCCACAATAACATTATCAATTATTTATTTTACTCAATAAATAAATTAACAAAAAGATTTATTTAACTCAATAAATATTTTATTTATTCACAAAAATTACATTCGTTACATCTTTCCCTCCTTAAAAGGATTCTGTCCCCAGAATCACAACGCAATTAATTCGTCCGTTACATTCTCCCCTCCTTACAACGATTCTGTCCCCAGAATCGTGACACAAGGATTAAACAAATAATTGAGGATAGCTTTGCATCATTTTCTCTTCGAGTTCCCACGTAGCTTCTTCAACGTTGTGGTTCCTCCAAATTACCTTAACAGAAGGTATAACTTTATTTCTAAGAACCTGTTCTTTCCTGTTAACTATCTGTACAAGAATCTCTTCATAGGATAAATCTTTCTCAAATTGTATTGGTTCATATTCTATAACATGTTTATAATTGGGTTTATATAGTCTTAACACCGATATATGAAAGACATTGTGAATGTGGTCTAATTCGGGAGGTAAAGCTACCTCATAGGCCACCTCACCTACTCTTTTCAACACCTCAAAGAGTCTAATAAATCGCGGACTTAGCTTACCCTTTTTACCAAATCTGATCTTCCCCTTCCAAGAAGAAACTTTGAGAAATACAAAACTGCCGACGTCGAATTCTCTATTTTGTCGGTGCTTATCTGCATAATTCTTCTGCATGTCTTGAGCAACTAATAATCTGGCTCTTATTATTCTGACGATTTCTGCCATCTGTTGCACTAACTCGGGACCCAGAAGACGACGCTCACCGACCTCATCCCAACATAATGGAGTTTTACACTTCCTTCCGTATAACGCTTCTTAGGGCGGCATGCCAATACTTGCATGATAGCTGTTAATGTAAGCAAACTCTACTAGTGGTAAATGGTCATCCCAGTTCCCTTTGAAGTTCATTACACAAGCTCGCAACATATCTTCCAACGTTTGAATTGTTCTATCACTCTGGCCATCGGTTTGAGGATGGTACGCTGTACTCATTCTCAACTGCGTCCCCATACAAGCTTGCAGACTCCTCTAAAATTTTGACGTGAAACGTGGATCTTTGTCCGACACAATTGATACTGGAACTCCGTGCCTTGAGATAATCTCCTTGACGTATAATTTCGCCAACTGATCTAGGGTGAATCTGATTTTGATCGGCAAGAAATGTGCTGATTTTGTCAGTCGGTCCACGATAACCCATATTGCATCATAACCCTTTTGAGTAGTTGGCAGCCCTACCACGAAGTCCATCGTGATATGTTCCCACTTCCATTCTGGTATTTCCAAGGACTGTAACAAACCACTTGGCCTCTAATGCTCTGCTTTGACTTTCTGACAAGTTAAGCACTTCGCAACACACTCAGCAACTTCTCTCTTCATATTTGGCCACCAGAAATGTTGGCGAAGATCTTGGTACATTTTTGTACTTCGTTTAAAATCTCTTCGTTGATCTCTTGCACTGACGGAACCCAGATTCTACCTTCAAATCTCAGCAACCCTTCGGTATCGATTTTAAATTTTAGCTCCTCACCCTCAAGCACCATTTTTCATATTTTATCACACTCCTCATCTTGGAATTGTGCTTCCTTTATCTTGTCCACTAGAGTTTGTTGTTTTTCCATCTAGAATAATTTTTCATTCGGCTCTGTCAGACACTTCAATTTAGCCATTTCCGCTATGAGCTTCTCCTGAGCAGTTAACAAGAATAGTTTCTCCCGACCCTTCCTGCTCAAAGCATCAACAACCACATTTGCCTTCCCTGGATGGTATAGGATTTCACAATCGTAGTTTTTGATCAATTCTATCCATCGCCTCTGACGCATATTTAAATCCTTTTGTGTGAAAATATACTTCAGACTTTTATGGTCTGTATATATCTCACACTTCTCCCCATAGAGATTGTGCCTCCAAATTTTCAAAGCAAACACCACAGCTGCTAACTCTAAATCATGGGTCGGATACCCTTTTTCATAGTCTTTTAACTGACGCGATGCATACACGATAACATTACCGTTCTGCATAAGCACGCAGCCTAGCCCTTGTGCGATGCGTCACTATATACCACAAAATTCCCTGTATTATCCAGTAAAGACAACACAGGTGTTGAACTCAAACGTCTCTTTAACTCCTGAAAGCTTTCTTCGCACTTCTCCGTCCAAACGAACTTCACTGCTTTCCTTGTCAAATTCGTCAACGGAGTGGCGATCCTTGAGAAATCTTGAATAAAACGCCTATAATAACCCGCCAATCCCAATAAACTCCTTACTTCTGACGGTGTTTTCGGCTGATCCCAGTTCATCACAGCTTCCACTTTCGCCGGATCCACCGAAATCCCGTCTTTATCAATAACATTCCCAAGGAATTGAACACACTCCAACCAAAATTCGCATTTGGAGAATTTTGCATACAGTTTCTCTCTCCTTAACGCTTCCAATGTCATCTTGAAGTGTTCCACATGCTCTTCCTGAGTTTTGGAATATACCAGAATGTCGTCTATGAACACTACTACAAATTTATCCAAAAATAGTTTAAACACTATATTCATTAAATCCATAAATGCTGCAGGTGCATTTGTTAAACCAAATGACATAACCAAAAACTCATAATAGCCATATCTAGTTCGGAATGCTGTCTTTGGTATGTCTTCCTTTCTCACCTTCAATTGATGATACCCACTTCACAGATCTATTTTTGAAAAATATCTCGCTCCCTTCAGCTGATCAAATAGGTCATCGATCCTTGGTAACAGATACTTATTTTTAATCGTGACCTTGTTCAACTCTCTATAATCAATGCAAAGACGCATTAATCCATCTTTCTTCTAGACAAATAACACCGACGCTCCCCACGGCGAAACGCTCGGTTGAATATACTTTTTATCTAGCAACTCCTGCAATTGCACCATTAACTCCTTCATTTCTACCGGATCCATTCGATACGGGGCTTTTGATATAGGGGCTGTTCCCGGTGCTAGATCAATTATAAATTTAATTTCCCTATTTGGCGGTAAACCTGGCAAATCATCAGGAAACACGTCCGTAAAATCCCTAACTACCGGTATCTCCTCCAGCTTTGCACCCACCTTTCATGTATCGACTATATAGGCTAGATATCCTACATATCCTTGTCTCAACATTTTCCTGGCCTGCATCATCGTTAAACAACTCGTTTGTCTGGGCGACTTGCTGCCATAAAACACTACCTTTGACGGAGTAATAAGGTTCACACACTTCTTTTGACAATCAATAACTGCCCCATGATTGAACAACCAATCCATTCCCAAAATAACGTCAAACTCCCCAAGCCGAATTGGGATTAAGTTTACCGTCATCTCATGACCCTTAATATCTACCCGACAGTTCTTGTGTACAAACTTAACAGGAATCACTTTCCTAATCACGATTTCTATGTTCATAGGGTAATCTAAGTCTTCCTGAGGTAACTCTAATTTCCTAGCAAAATCATCGGATATAAATGAACACGTAGCACCTGAATCAAATAATACGTAAGCATTTACACTATTGACCGGAATGATACCTGACACCACACCCTTTGACTGCACATCCTGCACCGTCATGTTGAATGTTCGGGCAGTAGGTCGATTGAACGGCGTCGGTCCAGTGATAGTCAAATTGCCACCATTGCTGTTTCCCTTTCCTCTGCTTGCTGCTCCTGTAGCTTTCTTAGGGCAATCTCGAGCAAGGTGATCCTTCGATCCGCAAGTGAAACATGCACCCTTCTTCGGACTAGGGTAATTTGGTGCAATGTGACCCTTTTGACCACAATTAAAGCATACTCTCTTGCCCTTCAAGCAAACACCTACGTGATTCTTTCCACAATTACTGCATGCCTCCACCTTCTTCTTCTGATTTCCTTACTGACTGCCTCCAGAGGTACTGTCATTCCACTTCCTCTTTGACTGCTACCACCATGGCTACCACCTGCTTTATTCTCATTCTCACTCTTTTTCTTCTTCTGCTCTTGGTTGTATTTAGACAGTGCATCACTACCTCCTTCAGCAATAATCGCCTTCTCAAGCACTGCCGCAAACGAATTCAGTTGAAACATCGAAACTCGACTATACAGCCAAGGCTTTAGTCCCTGCTCAAACCTTCTGGCCTTTCTCTCATCAGTATTAACTTGATATGGCGCAAACCTCACCAATTCATTAAATCTTGCAGCATATTTCGACACTGTCATTATACCTTGCTTTAATTCCAGAAATTGCACTTCCATCTGATTCTGTGCACTCGTTAGAAAATAAGTTTCAAAAAACATCTCCTTGAATCGTTCCCATGGAATTACCCCTTGACCACCTCGAGTTTTGTTAGCTTGCCACCAATAACTAGCTTCTGATTTGAGCATAAATGTTACGAATGCAGTTTTCTGGTCTTCACTGACCCTAGCGACATCAAAAACCTTTTCCATCTCCATGACCCATGTTTGAGCTTCGATCGGATTCATAGACCCTTGAAATTCTGGGGGTCCTATTGCTTTGAAGTCTTTGAAAGTTGTGGCTTGAACTCAAGGTTGATTTGCAAATGCTCTGGTTAACAAATTCACCAACTGCTGTATTGGATTAGCGTTGGTTCCTTCGTTGTTATTCGTGGATCCTTCAGGGGTCTGTTGACGTGTTGGTCTTGTTCTTAGCGACATCTTACTGTTAAGAATTCGCGCTATTAGATTATTGCTCAATTACTTAAACATTTAAGTTCTAACTTAAACATTTATAAACAACCATATAGCACATAGCATATCTAATAAGCGTTCGTATTTTATTCATTTACTACTTCAAATCATAACATAGATAGCATCATAGTTATTTACATCATCTGCCTTGAAATTATAAAGTTTCAAGACCACATCATAATTAACCCACTATTTATCTCATTTGAGATTTACATCATATTAGCTTTCTTAGAAAATAACTTATTATTAATGCTATTCGTGACCTATAACGACATTCCACGTCGCACGGCTTCTTCGCGCTCTTGCTTCATGATACAAATCATCGTCCTGCGATCCATCATGTACCACAGTAAATCCTTGAACTGAGTTGGGTAATGAAAAACTCGATCATGTGCCCTATCCATCGCTGTGTGGAAAACATGCTCCATCTCATCCATCTTGGCTTTCTTGACTACATCTCATCCTCAACATGGTCTGCATGATTAGCAGCTTTCATCCACGTGTCCTCGGCTCTAGTATTCTTTGCAGACTCTTCTCTCAGCTCACTCTTCAATTTCTCCACCTCAGCTGATAACTCCTCCTTTTGGCTCTCTGCCTGTACCAGCTTCCACTCCACGTCCCCAAGACGTATATCAAGCTCCTCAATGTCGCCATTCTTCTGTTCCAGAACAGCCTGACGCTCAGCCACCTACTCCTCTAATTCCTCCACCCTATCCTACAACTCTATGTTGCGATCATACACCCGCTCATACATCTGAACACCTAAGGAAGATAGTGGTATCTCCTCAGGGTCTTCTTCCTCCTTTTTAACCTCTTCAGGATCCTCCTCAGGATCTGACTCAGGTTCATGTAAGTATGCAAAATCACAATCTAATTGAGATGCGCAACGAAAAATGGAAATTAAAATTTTTGCAACTTAACCATGAATCACCTTATGCATAGCTATTAATTGAAGAAGAATAACAAGAGAAAATACCTTTGATGACTCAACTCTTGAACCGCTACAAGATCTACTCCTCTCTTGATTTCTTCAAGCTTCTCCAATCTACAATTGTTTGTTGATTTCTTCAAGCTCCTCCAATCTTTGTTCCTTGAATTAAACACTAGCTACAAAGTGTATGTAGCACTCTAGAGGTAATCCACCAAGAATGATTATACAAGAAACAATATTTGATTTCCTAGAAATCTTGGATGGCTAATCCAATTAAATCTTTTATTCCTAACTCTTAAGAATAATAAGAACTCTTCATCAAGAACTCTTTCATTAGATGGAGGCTAGCACTTCTCTAAGTGCAATAAATGCTAGGTTAGATGAATTAGGAAAACCCTAATTCAATTAGTATACTACCAAGAATAATACTTACATAATATGTAAGTAATATTATTCTCCTAACCCACATGTTTTGCATTTAAGCAACTAACACATGTTATTAGCTTAGCCCACCTTTTGCATTTAATTTAAATGATATTTACATTTCATTTAAATTAATTCTTAATCTAATTAAGAATTAAATGATAACAATAATAATAAGATTTCTCTTATTAATTTATAATTCAATATTTCTCCAAATATATCATTATAAATATTAAGCATTTCAATTTATTCAACTAATAAATTAAATACTTAATTTATTATCATTAAGCCAATTTCTTCTAATATAATATTATTCTTTTTGCGGTGTGACCCTTTAGGTTCAATATTATGCCGGTAGTAGAATAAATAAATTAGAACAATCTAATATTATTTATAATGAATTAAACTCCTTTAATTCAAACATAAATAAATAATATTTATTCTACATCATGAGGGACACCTTACGATAATGTATCATGACTATCCAAATAATATGAAATCAATGTTTAATCACATAGAACCTATTCAGTAGTAGTTACCGTACAATTCAATCCTTCTACCATACAATGTCCCGATTAAATATAAGACATGGATTTACTGACAAGTCTTATTTTATTTAATCATATGCATTTCGATTTAAGAATGCACAACTCCGATTAATGTAAATTAGAAACTCCTTTCTAATTTTCATTTAACCCTGGCCAGGGATTTTTTTGAGCTGTCATTTATCAAATCGCATAGGACATTCTCTCCCTTTATCAGAAGTGGTAGATCCTTTGTCGATCATTCACCTACCTCCGTGTATACTTTATTATACCCGTACATACCCTATGACATACCCTAAGGTATTAAGGAATATGACAAAGTATAACTTAACATACACAAGGTACTATGATGATTTCAAGTCCAAGGATCACTTGTACAACTATCACTTAAGAACTTCCTTATTGACAGGTGAATAAAACTCCATTAGGGTTCTTTAAGCGAGTCACGTTCAGTGAACTTATTCTCTAATAAGCACCTACATACTTGCTTTAGTGTCTTCACACAAATGATTATGAGATCAATCATTATCTTCTAAAGATCAATCATAGTATGTACTAATCTATCTGGATCAGTAATCCCAATATTAGTGATCCAACGATTAGGAACATTTTAGTTTTGAGCTTTCTTGAATTTAGATCTCACTAGCATGATCTCATCATGATTCTAAAAGCATTGCTCGAAAACTATGGGTTCATCACATTTATTAATTCAACCAATTAACATGGATAAAATATGCCTTTTATTCTATTATTAATATTTGAATAAGATTACAAAGTAAATGCTTATTACATCAAATATAATTGGCTTGCCGGCATATTACTTTCAGTTCATACTCAGGTTCTACAACTGTGGTTAGTGGGGTTGGTTCTCTTTGCACTAGTTGCTCCCGGACTACATGAACATCTCGGGGCTCCTCCTCCCTAACTTGGCTGGACCGTCCTATATCAGTCATCCTGCCATCAAAAGTTTAAGTTTAATTACTACTCGATAGTAATCACGAGCACATAAGTTATAACACATAAGTTATAGCACATACATTTTTTTTATCTATAATGAATTCCTTAATTCATTCCTTAGAACTGGACAAGAGTTTTAACACCACTATGTTTTCGATTTTTTATAAGGCTAACTGATGAGTGTGTTTTATATACACAAATTGGGTACTTTTAACCTTAATAATTTGTAAATCTTTAGCTATTTTGTTTGGTTTTATGTGTTTTCATCTTATTGTTGTGTAATATAGTTTTGTATTACTTTTATATGTATTTGTGTGTTTTTATGTGTTTTTACGTTGTTTTGTAGGTACTGAAATAAAGGCCTTAGGGATCAATGCGTTTTCAGCGCGATTTTGGCATTTCATCTGCTTGTTTCTCAATTTCCCTCATGATGCAATTCGAATCTCTCAACACTTAAAGAATGAAAGTTGTAGATCTTTGTCTTAGCTTTCCAGAGCATCTTGAATCATCCAATTTGAAGTTCGTATGAGAGAGTTATGGTCATTTCACCATCGGATTTTGCATGACTTTTACACATCAGTTGCTTCGGGCTCAATTTGAACCTTGCTCCGGCCATTTACTCGTCAAACTCCAGTTATGAAAGTTGTAGAGCTACTTCTTAGCTTTCCATAGCCTATTTAATCACCTTAATCCGAGTTCGGACGAAGAAGTTATGGTCATTTTACTGGAGCTCGCCGGGGCGGGAATTTCCTTCACAAATTCCTCGCCACGGCGAGATCTCGCCAGGGCGAGAAAACGCAGGCCAAAAAGCTCGTTGGGGCGAGCTCGTCGCGGACAACAGCAAATTTTTTGGGTTTTTTGGTCATTTTGGAGGTGCTAAGCTAGGTTAGGGCATCCAGGGACTTATATCAGCTCTTGGAGGCACGAAATAGGGGGATATAGAAAATAGAAATCAGAACTAAGGAGTAGAGGAGGCTTGGAGCAAAGAGAGGGAGGCCATGGCCCTAGGCCATGGTTATTCTAAAGCTTGGAGGAGCTTCAATGGAGGTGCTTCAATGGAGTTTCATCCAACAACAATGGGGAAGCCATCCTTTATCTTTCTTTATCTTTTTCTCTATGTAATTAGTGTTTAATTTAAGATTGTAATTGAACTCATTGCTTAATTTGAATGGATTTTCTCTTCCTTTTGATTATTGTTGCTCATATGAATTGGTTATCATAACCTATGCTTATAGAGTAATTGCTTGGCTCGTAATTACCTTGGGAACCTATATGAAATTGACGAACGGATTATAGGTTGAGACCTAGTTATGATATCATGCGATAGTTAAAGATTCTTGGGGGTGGATAATAAGATTATTGTGACGTGTGTCTTATTAATTATCTTTGAGAATAGGTGACTTGCTAGTATTTAGGATAGATATATACCTAAATGCCGTGTGTAACCATTATGAGATTACAAACTTAATGACTCCCAATGCAAAAGTTCATTTGTTTGATGGGTGATTGACTAAGATTTAGTGACGTGTGTCTTGTTGATTATTCATAGAATTGAATTGCTTGCTAGTATGTGGGATAGACATATACCTATGTGCTGTGTATGGGTGATTTTCATATGACCATCGAGAGAGGCTTATGAATATGGTGAATTTCTCGGTTGGTAATTCTATGTGGTTAATTGATCTAAAGGAGAGTTAAGAGATTTGAACAAAGCATTGCACACCAAGTGTTTGACAAAATACTTGTATGGGGGAAATTGTAATCTTAGTCCCTTATTTATCTATTTATGTTATTTATTTCATGCAATTTAGATGTAACCTTTATCTATCTCTTCAATCAAATTGTTTAAATAAGATCGAGACGATATAAAGTTGGTACTTGGAAGTTCATTAGAGATAATTCTCTGTGGGTTCGACAACTCTCTCTTATCACTTTATTACTTGTTGACCGCGTATACTTGAGCGTAAATTGTCATATACAAAAAGGACAACACTAACTCCTAAGGTTCCCCACCTAAGGTTCTTAACCTACGTCTCTGATACCAACCTATGACACCCCCAAATTCGTGTACTTCAATTCCACAGATTTGGTGTTCATTATTCCATACATTCAAGACTAACTACCCAAGATGAAAGACAATATAATTAGATTGAATAAACCATCTTCCCATAATAGGGGTTACAACTTAAATCTCTTAAGTAAATACATCCCAGGTCATCTAACCTTTAATACACCAATGCGGAATTAAAACATAATATTAAATAAGTTCTATTACAAAAACTTCATAACAAATAACAGCACACTGGCTACTTCAGCATCTTACCCTTGCCTTTACTAGTGGACGGCTCATCCAACTTCTCAGTCTTAGCTGCAATATTTTATGCAAGGGTGAGCAAACAATTGCCCACAAGTATAATAATAACAACAACAAATAAATAATCAATGAAGTAGATTTTAACTGAGGTACTACAGATCTACAACAATTAAAGGACTGAAAGCTCAATAGAAAACTTGGTTTAAGAATTGAATTTAGATTTCAGGATCAAAAGTAAATCTGAGGGTCATAAGACCTCAAACTATGTCCTAGGTTAACAAGTATCACTACTGTAACCTTTAACAGTCTTATAGACTATGGACTGTCCATCTCGTACTCCGGGGGATCAGCCCTTTGTACAATGTATTGTGCACAAATATTTTAACGTTGTTGCATAATTAATCCCCTATGATAGGGTTGTTCATCTCAGTTTAACGACATAATCCGTACCAAAAGAAACTTGGTTTGGAATAACTTCAATATATTATAAGTCTTTAAAATGCTCATCAACTATGGACTAGCTGAATCAATAAGTGTTTGCTAGTCGCTTAAGTATTTGATTCAGCTATAAAATTGTACAATAAGTTTATATTCGAAGTTTGAATAACGATTCAAGATCGATTAACAAATGACTGGAATAAATCATAAGCATTTGACATTATAACAACCTTGCTTGAACAATAATAACCTAAGGTTAATGTAGACACCGAAATTTTGCACTTCCTATACTAACCCTGACAGGAGGGCAAAATCGTCAATTAACCTAGCCTACGAGAATGAAAGGTGGACATAAGTACGAACACTCAGAGCCACCGCAACGACGTGTGATCAAAGCCGACACGACAACGATCAAAGCGGAATGATGTGGCACGTTTCCCAGCGGTTCCCGGACTGCAAAATGCAAGCCTCTCGACGAAAACCAACAGCACGATGCGAGAATCGAGGTGCGGTATGAAAACCGAGAAAATCAGCCCAGCCAGCCGCGGATTGATCTGCGGCCAATGATTAAAATAAATTGAAGTGCGCGGTGAGCGGCTGAAGTGCGCGGCGGGCGCGGAGGAACCGAGGCGAGCCGCAGATCAATCTGCGGCTGCCTCTAATCAGCCTTTATCAGCACATTCCTTTATTTAGCATACAGAGAGTTGAACAGAAAGAAAAAAGAGATGAAGAAGCAGCAGCGAGCAGCAGCGAGAAAAGAGAGAAAAAAGTGAGGATTTATACCCTTCTTTGTAAGATTATATCACCTACATTCTCTACTCTAATTAATATACAAATTTATATGCATCGTGGTGTCATTTGCAAGGTGAAAAGCCTCTTTTATAGCATTTTTGTTATCTCATTTATTAAGTTTTTTTGTCATTCGGACTAGATTAAATGTAGTTTGTTCTCGTATATTATTGTGAATCCATGGACTAGGGACTATTAGTGAGGGTTCCCACGGAACGAAATTCTTCCTAATGGTTGATGATGTCCATTTGATGATTTTTACCTCGTTTTGGTAATGTATTATGCGTAGTGTAGTTCGATTGCTATTTTAGGATATTGTGTTGGGTTAGGCAACTCGGTGTTGTTTATTTTTTGTAGTATCCATTTTGTGGGTGTGTAGCAATTTCGAATGTGAGCCTAGGAACGCGACCCCGTAGTCCAAATCCGATGATGGACATTTTTTTGGTGTATGTATTATGGGCGATGTACCCTTTGTTGTAAATATGTAATTGTCGGGCCTTAAAACGGTATCAAGTCGAAAATTGGGTTTAAGGCCCCGTAATAGTGAAATATGTGCTTGTGGGCGTTTGGGGTTATTTTGATGGCTTACATGCCCATGAATAGCCCCAACGCATTTTAATGCTTAATTTGATTTACGACACAAAAACTGATTTCAAAGATAAACGATGAGGATTTCCATAAAAACAATCAAATTAGGTTATTAGCACCACGAGGCTTAAAATTGGAAGTGCTAAGGAATGTCGATTCCTATTTAAATGAGAAGGCTAAAGAAAAATCGTTTTCAAAACATCATAAAATGGTTTTATAAAAATAAATAACGTTTTATTAAATTTTTGTGCATAGGGTTAAAGAGATCCTAGAAGTTGCCCGTCAATTCATTTGCAAAAGCAACGTATAGGTTTCGATTCCTATTTTGACGAAGGTTTAAAAAACTCTTGTTTTGCCAAAACGACGTCTAATGAAAAAATCTCACAGCCTTTGACAATTAAAATCAAACATTTCTCATAAAAAATAAAGCTTCTCGTATAAGTCGAAGGACATTCTAAAGCCCTCCCAAAATAAAACACGACTCTTCATAAAAACCCAAATGGTTTCTTCATGCAAACTCACCACAACATTCACATAGGCACACGCGCGCACACACACATTTTAAGAATTAAAGGATAGGAAAAGCATCGAGATTGCGGTAACCATGTTTCACGGAAGTCGAGGGGTGCCTAACACCTTCCCCTCGCTTAAGCAAGCCCCCGAACTCTATGAATCTCGGTTTGCAGACCAATTAATTCGGAGTCACATATGAGCCAGCGATTTACGAAAACGAAACTCGGATGAGTTGGTACATCCATTTCAAATATACCAACTGGCGACTCTGGTCAATTGGCTCATCATAAAAAACGATATTTCAAAAACCCCGTCGACACTTGTGCCGACCTTTTCCAAAAATCATTTAATAAAAAGGCTAAAATTTGGAAAGGGTAATAATTACCACCGAAGCGATCCTCCCGGTGTCGACAACTGGCGACTCTGCTGGGGACATTAGAGGGCTTAAGCCGCGTTCAAATCTTGATACTATCCTATCCTTTAAAATTTATAAATGTGTGTGTACATACGATATTTTGACATGTTTTACTTGTTGTTGTGTGAATGTGTGTTTCTTTCCAAATGAATCAATGATTGAATGAAATTGCTTTACTTTAAAGTAATCATTTGCATACGGTGAGGACGATGAATGTGAATGTATGTTGAGAGTGTACCTCCTCTTGAGGCAAACCTGTCGGTTGCTTATTACTGGACTCGAAGGGGCTGCTCCCCGGAGATGGCTTAGGAAACGCACCACCCAGATCTGCTCCAATCGAAAGGACTCAGACGAGTAGATTGCAAAGATTTGGGGACCTTCATGCCGAAAAGCCGCGAGAGTAACCTTAGGATAGGTCAGCCTCAGATTAACCCCACGCAAGGAAAGTCTCTTCATGCCCTTTTACGTTTACGCGTGGAATAGTTGGGAAAGCATAATAATTCGTGTTTATCAATTATTATTGCAATAAGGGACTGCTAACATTTTGTTTTGCAGGAAAAGATTAAAAAACCCAAAAACACAAAAATTATAGCTTTAGCATGCATCCACATCTTTCAATTCCCAAAGATTAAACTCCAAACCGTTTTTTTTCTGTAGGATTGCTCCTTAAACGCATTTGCAATCTAAGATGGCCCAGGTTTCTACATCTGAAATGGCTGATATTCCACCTCCTAATCCTGGTTCCATATCTCGGGAGGAATTTGATGATTTCAAAAAGCAGATGTTGGAAATGGCCACGATGATGAAAGAGCAGTTGTTATTGAGACAAGATCTGCCTAAGGATGATCCACCCCAGCCTAAGGGCGAGCCGGTCATCCCCAAAGCCATTCCTACACCTAACCAGATAGTAATCACTATTCCAGAGGAGGGAGACACTGATGATCTTAGAAAGAAAATGAAGTAGATGGAGGAAACTATCCAGTCTCTGAAAGGCATAGGTTCCCTGGGCAGGGTAAATTATTCAGACCTGTGTGTCTTTCCAGGAACCAGGTATCCGGAGAAGTTCAAGATCCCCGAATTTGAGAAATATAGTGGGATGGGAGACCCTTATACACACCTGAAGATATATATTGGGGAACTTGGGTCTTATGCAGAGGACGAAGGTCTGAGGATGCAGTTATTCCAAAAGAGCCTAACGGGAGAAGCAAGAACTTGGTATGCCCGCCTTGACAATGCTCGGATCCACAACTGGGAGGAGTTGGCCCATACTTTCTTGACACAATACAGTTTCCAGGCACAGATGGCCCCTGACAGATATCAGATGACAAAGATCAAGAAGCAACCAAAAGAATCTTTTAGAGACTATGCACAGCGATGGAGGGGTATGGCTGCACAGGTAAATCCCCCAATGAGCGAGGCAGAAATGGTAATGACCTTTGTGGATATTCAGGAGGCGCCTTATTATGAGCAAGTGATAGCGGGGATTGGAAGACCTTTTGCCGAAATGATAAAGCATGGAAAAATGGTTGACATGGGGTTAAAGTCTGGCAAGATCCGGGACTTCACAGCTCTAGAGGCAGTTGCGGAGCAAATCCATAGTGGAAACTATGGTAGTACTTCCCGCAGGACCCAAAAGAAAAGGGAGGAAGATGTTTCCCTCATCCTGCAGGGATCGTCTAGGAAGGTGGAGGATAGCCCTCCAATGCAAATACAGAGAATAATGCCACCCCGACAATCTAATTTTCATAATCAAAGGACGGACGAACGAAGAAGGTTTGAGGCCACAAAGGACTAGGTGTTCACCCCGCTTGGGGATCCTCTTGAACAGATTTTGGCGGTCTTAATAGCACAGAGAAAGATAGTCGATTTGGCACCCCCGATTAACCCGAAAGGGAGAAGATTTGACCCGAATAAGAAGTGCGCCTACCATTCGGGTTCCCCTGGTCATGATACTCAAGAATGCTGGACGCTGAAGCACAAGATTCAGAACATGATCGATAGCGGGGAGATCGTGGTGGAACAACCAGAGTCACCAAATGTTAAAGTCAATCCTCTGCCTAAGCGTGATGGGGAAGGGGTCAATATGGTGGAAGCCAGCGAAACCGGAGGACCACCAAGGCTGAATTATATAAGGAGAGCCGATGAGATGATTGACATGACATGTAATTAGGAGAATATACGAAGGACACTGATTAGGTTGGCGGGTCTGAGCAGGAGTATCACGGAGGGGCCTATCAGGTTAACAGCCCCGAAACCTCTCACCATTCCAGCAAGACCACAAATCCCCATTAGCAGTCTGAAAACAGTACCGTGGAATTACAGGGGAATATCAGAGGAGGCGGCCAGTTATGCTTCGGTAACATCAAAGGGGAATCCTTTACATCTTCCAGGACGAGTCCTTGAGAGCAAAGAGAAGAGGAACGAAAAGATATCCGAGGAGAAAGCTGTGGAATTCTTAAGGAAGATGAATCATCCAGAAGCGAGGGGGATCAAGGTGTTAAGCGAGGAATCGACCCTGACATCGATCATGGACTTGGTATTATCATCTGACGATCACTGCAGAATTCTGACCAAAGTCCTGGAAGAGGCACACATTCCCAAGGAGATTAGCAAAGAAGGTTTCGGCCATCTAGTAGACCATCTGTTAGAAAATAATGTAATATCATTCACAGATGATGATATCCCCAAAGAAGGAAGGGGGTACCGGAAACCGTTGCATATTGCGGTAATCTCATCAGGATATGTTATGAATGGGGTGCTAATTGATGGGGGATCAGCATTGAATATCTGTCCATTCAGTACATTGGAAAAAATGAACGTCAATCCTAAGCGCCTGCGGGCCAGTTATGTGGTGGTACGAGCCTTTGACGGATCCCGAAAGGATACAATGGGGGAGATAGAATTGCCTGTGGAAATAGGGCCTTGTACTTACAATATTTCATTTCAAGTCCTGGATATCACGGCAAGTTATAACATGTTATTGGGAAGGTCGTGGATACACATGGTTGGGGCAGTTCCCTCTACGCTACACCAGCAAATTAAGTTTATCATCGACGGGAACCTGGTGACGGTCTCTGCAGAGCGTAATGACCCTTCTCCTTCCAGGAATGGCCTGCCGGTGATTAATTTGGACGAATCGGCGGTACCCGCCAGTTTTCAGGCGCTGCAAATCAATACTCCCCACTACAGATATCTGGAGGCTCCAGCCGTAAAACCTAAGGTCTCTCCTCAACTTACCTTTGTTGCTAGAGAAATGATGAAGATGAAGTTTCAACCTGGGCAAGGGTTGGGAAAAAACAGTCAAGGAATTACTGAGCCCATTCAACTGCCCAATCAGATAGGCAAGGCAGGGTTAGGGTATTATGGAGGCGTAGGACGGAAACATTCTCAAGTGGAGACCCCAACTCGACTGTCCGAAGGTCTTATGCCAAAAATCAACAATGAACAGGGTACTGGCCAGCCTGTGTCTGAGACAAGAGACGACAAATTGACCCCCACGAATGATGAGTCGGCCAAAAAGGAGAGGTTCCTGCAGGAGGTCATGCAATAGTTTGAAACCAAGTGTTATATCCCTGGACAGTCAGTAGGCAGTGGAAAAGGGATGGATGTTGCCACGCCGTCAGGAGCCCAAGAGAGTGTGCCTGTCATCGATTGGGCGGGGCTGACTATTCCTGAGGAGTTTATGAAGAAGGACCAATGCGATGTGGCTATGGTCATCAAGGAAGTTCCCGATACGAAGCCGCCTTTCATCTGTCGCATTCCGGCCGATCTGACCACCGACAACTGGACGATGGAGCCAGTAATATCCAAACGAGGGTAAAATATGGCGTCAGGGTGGTAGACCCCAAATGGTGGGGGATGAATGGATACCAGTTTTTATCCTTTATTTTGAATTTTGCATGGTTATGTTATTTTGCCATGTTATTTTGAAGATGATCATTGTGGTAAAATGACTTATATATATGACAAATATTTTGTTTCATATCAGGTGTACCAATTTGAGTATTCCTTGCCTAACAAACGATGTTTCAAATTTGAAAGATGACTATGATTTTGATATTGAGCTGGATTTCGATTTAATGGGCATTGAGCAGGATGAGACAGATAATGACGACACGCCTGACGAGATCAAAGGATGGGTCGAAGACAAACCCAAACCCAACTTAGACCAGACCATCACCATAAATATCGGAACCCCTGACAAACCCAAAGAGCTCAACATAGGGACAGACCTGACCCCTAGCCAGAAAACAGAAATAACCAAGTTGCTAAGCCAGTATGAGGATGTTTTTGCCTGGTCTCATGAGGACATGATCGAATTGTCCACCGACATTATGGTACACCAGTTGCCCATCAAGGAGGGTTTCAGGCCTGTCAGGCAGAAACTAAGGAAGCTAAAACCAGAGTGGAGCTTGAAGGTGAAGGAAGAAATCGTCAAACAGTTCAAGGCCGAAATCATTATGGTATCCACTTACTCGGAATGGCTGTCCAATATATTCCCAGTGGCTAAGCCTGGAAGGAAGGTAAGGGTATGTGTCAACTATAGAGATCTAAACAAGGCCAGTCTCAAGGACAACTTCCCAGTGCCTTTTATACACATCTTGGTGGATAACACATCCAATACGAGATGTACTCTTTTGTTGATTGCTTCATGGGGTATCATCAGATAATGGTGGCGGAGGAAGACCGGGAAAAAACCGCTTTCATCACCCCTTGGGGCACCTTCTGCTACAGGCGATTGGCTTTTGGTCTCACGAATGCGGGGGCTACTTATCAGAGGGCCATGATGGCCTTGTTCCATGACATGATGCACAAGGAGATAGAGGTCTACATGGATGACATTATCGTGAAATCGAGGGCAGAATCTGATCACATAACCCATCTCAAAAAGCTATTCGATCGGCTCAGAAAATATAATTTGAAGCTCAATCCGGCAAAATGTGCTTTCGGAGTGCAGTCGGGCACGTTCTTGGGATTCCTGGTTAGTAATCAGGGCATTGAGTTGGATCCGGCAAAGATTAAGGCCATTGTGGATATGCCGGCACCTCGAACAGAAAAGGAGATAAGAGGATTTCTGGGAAGAATAAACTTCATCAGTCGCTTCATATCCCACTTGACAACTACATGCGAGCCAATTTTTAAACTGTTAAGGATGTCTCCCAAGAGTGGAATAAGCAATGTCAGGAAGCCTTTCAGACCATTAAGAAGCAGCTGACAGAAGCACCGGTGCTGGTACCCCCGAAGGATGGGATCCCTTTGTTTATGCTGGGATAGAAGAATGAGGTAGGTAAAGAGCAGGCCATCTATTACCTCAGCAAGAGATTTAGCCGATGTGAACAGAATTACACTCCCACCGAGAAGACCTGTTGTGCTTTGGCATGGGCTGCAGGGAGGTTACAGCACTATCTCCATGGGCATACTACGTACCTGATATCGAGAATGGATCCCCTGAAATATATCTTTGAAAGGCCCATGCTGAACTGTCGACTATCAAGGTGGCAGTTAATCTTACAGCAGTTCGACATCGTATACGTGACTCAGAAAGCCATGAAAAGGCAGGGAATTGTAGATCAGTTGGCGAAAATGCCCACAGGGGGGATGGAACCTTTAGAAACTCCTTTGCCAGGCGAGGACGTATTCTGGGTCATACACACGAGGTGTGATGACGAGGGGCAGTTCTAGAAGTTGTATTTTGATGGCGCCTTGAATGCTAAAGGGGCAGGAGCCGGAGCAGTCCTGGTCTCTATCAGCGGGGAGCAATACCCCATGGCCACTAAATTGCAGTTCAGTAACTCGAATAACCCAGCTGAGTATGAGGGATGTATATTGGGACTCCGTTTTTCCCGCGATATGGGAGTGAAGAGACTAGCGGTGTTCGGGGATTCAGATCTGGTGATCAAACAGGCGATTGGGGAGTATAGCACGAAGGAGCTCCGGTTGCTTCCATACCATCGATGTGTTATCGAATTGATGCGAGAATTTGAAGATATCGCTTTCCGACATATCCCCCGGGGTCGAAATGATTATACCGATGCATTGGCAACTCTGGCTTCCTTAATCCACATAATCAAAATCAAAGATGTTCCACAGATTGAAATAGCGGTACAAAATGCCCCGGCATACGAGGAGCATGTGGCAGTATTATCGGAGGAGGTGGTTCTGTCAAAGCAACCTTGGTATCACAACATAAGGGAGTATCTGAGGGATAGATCCATTCCCGACCAAGCAAGCCGAGCTGAGAGGTTGAGAATCCAAAAGATGGCAATGAAGTTTTATCTGGGCGGGGATTCACTATGCAAGAGGCATGCCGGTTTGGGATTGTTGCAATGTGTAAATGAAACGCAGGCCCAAAAGATTATAGACGAAATACATGGTGGAGTGTGTGGGCCACACATGAGTGGACCGATGCTGGCCAAAAAGATCTTGAGAACGGGGCATTATTGGTTAACACTAAAAGCCGATTGCGATGATCATCTCAAACGATGTTACCAATGCCAGGCGCACGACAACGTAATCCATGCGCCTCCCAATGAACTGCATTGTATGACCTCCCCTTGGCCATTCTCAATGTGGGGTATGGATGTAATCGGACCAGTGGAGCCGAAAGCAAGCAACGGACACCGATTTATCTTCGTCATGATCGATTACTTCACTAAATGGGTAGAAGCAGGTTCTTTCCCTAAAGTAACTCAGGAGATCATCGTTGGTTTCATCAGGAATAATGTCATTTGCCGATACGGTCAACCTGAGGTCTTAGTCTCCGACAATGCCAAGAATTTGAACAATGCCCTCATGAAGGAATTATGTGACCAGTTTAAGATCAAACACCTTAATTCTGTCATTTACCGTCCTAAGATGAATGGGGCAGTGGAGGCTGCAAATAAGAATATCAAGAAGATCATGGTGAGAATGTCCGCCAATCATCGAGGATGGCCGGATCTGCTACCTCTCACCCTGCTGGCGTACAGAACATCGGTGCGTACTTCTACAGGGGCAACCCCTTACGCTTTGGTATACATAATGGAGGCTGTTCTGCCAGCTGAGGTTGAGATAGCGTCCCTCAGAATCTTGATCGATGCTCAGATAAGCGAGGAGGATTGGATGCAAAATTGGTACGACCAATTGGCCCTAATTGATGAAAGGAGGGTGGCTGCTGTTTTGCATGGCTAGTTATATCAGCAAAGAATCTCTCGATCGTACGACAAAAAGATAAGACCTCGGAGATTCAAGGAAAATGACCTAGTGCTAAAGAGAGTCATGCCTTGTCAAGACGAAGCCAAAAGGGAAGTTTGGCCCGAACTGGGAAGGACCTTTTATGATTAAGAAAGTGTTGTCCGGAGGAGCCCTCATATTACAAGAGATGGATGGTGAGGTGTTTCCACAACCCATCAATTCCGACTCGGTGAAGCGGTTCTACGCTTGAATCATCAGTTTCTCCTCTTTCTTTGAAGAACGAACTACGTAGGACCTGATTTCCCGACTTGTGGGAATACGTAGGCAGCCATCAGGGCACGATCCAATTCTTTACAAAATAATACTTTCTCTAACCAAAACCGATTCCCAACAGCCAGAATAACCTTCCTATACCCTCGAAACATTCCCGAAACCAGCCCCCTAATCAGTTTCATCTCAAGTAACATAACCCTAGCCCAACCAAACAGTTAGCCAAAATCTAAGACTTAGTCCCATGAAATCAACAGGTGTGCGGCAATATCTGTCAAATCTCCATCAAGACTTGAAAAGAGAAAGAAGGCGAAATATCAAAATCGTGGTTAGCTGGATAAAATGAGGATCCAATGAAAGGCAACGATACGACAAATGAGGGAAAATGACTAAATTTAAATGCTTGTCTATATATATATATATAAGTCATTTTGTTACAAGATTTCTCTTTCGATAACCGATGAAACTGACATAGTCTATGCAGGAAATAAAATAATCTACAAATCTGAAACTAGCTGAAGCAGGATGGATGAAGTGGTGGATAGATCTGAAGCATCGACATCCCCTGCAATCTGATGCCCCATCATGTCGATGCGATCCAATAAAGTAGTGGCTCGACTGACAGTCTCAGAGTGAGCATCTATAACTACCCTAGTCTGCAATACAATGGCGTCTCTGTCAACAAGGGCAACATCTCTGGCCAGAATAGTGGCATCTCTCTCAACAGGAGCAGCATCTCTCTCAGCCTCAGCAGTGATCAAGGCCAATCGGCTCCGACTATCCTCAGTAACCCGACTAGGGGCAGAATCAGCTGAGATGGAATGAAGAGTCTGGGCGGGAGTGGAAAAGCCTCCGAAATCATGTCTGGACATCATCTCTGTAGACTCAGGAGGAATAATTACCTCTGGGGTGGTATCATCTATGAAATTCACTCGAGAGTCATCAAATACTCCAGTCTGACTCAAACCGACCATATCGGAGTCTCCGTGCAACCATTGCACGTAAGCAGATGTCTGAATGGGGCAGCTCTCACTATATTCGGCAAAGATCCTGCGAGATCAAAGATCGTATACCCGCAGTAGATCTCTCTCTGTCTGGGGTGATATGAGGAATCGATAGTCGGCTGCGCCCGTGAAAGGGTGAAAATCCTGTGTTTGATCAAACTGCCCCATAACCGCCAAGGGATGATAAGTCGTCACGCCCCTCAAGCCAGAAATAGGGATGAAATCCAAGGTGGGCACATAAGTCAAGAAGCTCATGAAGGAGCAATAACCCGAATAGATCAAGAGATGAAAGGGCTCCTCAATAAATGATAAAAATTCTACCCAGGAAACCGTATCAACACAGCTCGCGGGACGGAACGAGAATTGCAGGGCTATGTCGTGGCTGAAGCAAAACCCATGGCGACGAAAATGACCGATGGGGCTGAGATGGCTCATAAACCACACGTACAACAAAACAGAGCTCCCTCTGAATACTCTGCCTCGGAAAGACTGACAATATGAGGCGGACATGTAGGTATCTGCTAGTATCATGGGAATGATGGTGTGATCCTCCTGAAAAGCTCTAGTGGCCGCAATAACACGCATATCCAACAGAGCGGATCCAGCTGGCAGATACAAAATTGAGATGACACAGGCCATCAAAACGTCTACTCTCAAGGCGCCCCAGCGCTCCTCATATACGGAAAAATCACCAGAGAATCGATGAAAACTATCGGGTGAGCCGAATCGGTCAATCAGGAAATGAAGGGGAACTAGATGGTTTGATGTGATCACCGATAACAGAACTATCCTCCGCAACCCAGTGAAAGTCAAGAACTGACGCAAACTAGCTGTGACCCTGGCACAAGGACCATCCAATGACAAACCGGTAAAGCGGGAGTACTCCTCGAGAGTAGGGGTCAGCTCCACTATCCCTAATCTGAACACCTGACGGGCAGGGACCCAATGGCTCAGAATACCCTCCACAAAGCCCGCCGACACCTGAAAGGATAATAAGGACTAGGAATGTCCTAGGAGACCATCTGCGATAACCCTGTCGGCTGACGACAAACTGTCCAACCAGCGGAGAAGACTGCCAACCAACCCTATGGGAGGAATGAGATCTAAACGTACCACGGCATCTGATGACGACATCTGTGAAAAATAGTATCAAAAAGACTGTGCAGGGGTCATTCTCTATCCATGAACAAAAAGCATGCATCGTACAGTTAATAATAAAGTAATTGAACGGTCATAATGATAAAAACTGTGCATAAATAAACAAATGAGTTCAATACATAGTGCATGAAATGGAAAAGAAATCTAACAGGTTCAGGTACAAAAGGCCCTATCCTATCATGATCTAATCAAAGGTGATGTCATCTATGAAGTCGGGATCCTCGAACTGATCCCCTGGAGTCGTCGAAATCGAAGCCCCAAAGTTCATATCAGGGATATATGGCTGCACGGGGGCATCAGATGAGCTCGGGCCTGTGTCAAAACCCGTACTGTCAGGATCATATACATAGGCATCCTCTGGGGTCCGGCCTAACACCCGAAGGTATAAGGATAGCTGGTCCACCTGACGGGTCAGGGTGGCAATCTGCTCAGCATGGGTGGGACTCCGAACGCAGGCGGCCCAATCAGTCATTATCACCGAGCCAGGGACCATATCTCCGAGGAAGAATGTGGCCCGAATCTGAGGACCGATAGTGCGGGGCACCCACCAGGTACGAAAAACCTCGCTCGTGCTGGGACCTGAAGAAAGTGTCCGGCCATCCTCCCCCGCGAGCATAATCTCTAAGGGCTGAGAGTCCAACGACCAGGATGTAGTGAAGAGAAGGGAGTGCGGAATGCGGATCTCTCTAGTAACGCATCTGAATGCGCGCTCTCCCAAATACATCACCTATCCTCCAACACTCTATAAGGTGAGGCGACGGGTAGAAAGTGCGAACTATGGGCCGGAGGAATATCCGTCTGTAAACCCCACAGTCAGGTGCTCAGAAAGATAAGGAGTCCAGACGACCTCAGCAGCGGTGATCAACTCCAGCTGAATGCGGCAATGGGCGAAGCTGCCGGACACCGGGACCTCCTCCAAAGTGTTGTGGTGCCACCGACGGCCCCTGGGATAAGTGTCCAGACCGAGAGTCGTGACGGGCCTCAGGCATGGGAGTCGCTCGTACGCCCAGAACTATGAACAGAGACAAGAAACGACATGAGTAATCGGCAGATACAGAAAAGGAAAATGAAATGATGGGAAGTGCAGTAAGAAAAGAAGGCTTACTAGCAAAAAGGGGTAGAACCCAAGCCAAGCGTCTGTCTGTCCCTCCGAACGAAGACGAAGACCGTGGAGGAAGTAGGCAAAGGTGAAAGACCCCCAATCATAGTCGCCGATCCGGTCTACATCCCTGACAGCTCCGACGACACTGAAATGAATGGTAGAGGAGTTGTTCCCTAGGAAACAACCCCTCATAATGGTCAGGAACAGACGCTGGAGCAGAATATCACGAGTGGCTCGATCTGCAGGGAAGGGCGTCGCATATATGCCTCCAACAGCGTCAACATCCAAAGCGCCGGACCGAATGATGCGGGCCTTGAAGACCCACTCCTCGGCAGCGAAACCCAATAAAGCTCGGACCTCCGCTGGATTAATGTCTAGATCCAAAGGGACACGGACTCCGGTGAACTCAATACCGGTGATGTACCTCCAATCCCAAGGAGTCAGCACAACCTCGCAGTCCAGAAGATGAAGGGACTGGGTCTGGTGGAACCATCGCTCAGACAAAGCCCTCATATAACCCCAGGGGCACTGACGGGGAATGATAGTGAAGAAAGAGCGGAAACCCCAGGAGTCCACCACCGTGCGGTAGTCGGTGTGCAAGGCTGTGTAGAGGGAATAAATGTTAAACCAGTTACCCCTCGGCTGAGTGAACTTGGGCACCTGTGACAAACACTAACGGATCAGTCCAGATATGAGCAGAGATCGTGAGGGAATTCAGAGGAGTAATGAATATACCTTATTAGAAACAAGAGATGCTGAAGGGTGACGACTGAGATCCCGACCCAATAGATCGGGTACCTGTACAGAGGCACCAGGTAGAATGCGACGAGTAGATGGAGCCGGTGTGCTGGAGGACGGCCCCTCTGCCTCAATATCTGGAAGAACGACCTCGTCAACCTCAGGATGGTCAGGCCGAACGACAGCCTCCGCCAATCGGTGAGCCTGGCGAGTCCGAGGCAAAACCGGGGCAGGTGCAGCCCTACGACGGCGAACACCCGAAGCACGAGATGCAGTGGAGCTGCTATGAACGTCAGGATCCATAGCTGGAACGACACAGTCAAAGAGGGAGGTACATTATATTTCGAATTGTGTCACAAAATATTTTATCTGCCTATCTTCGTCACAGAAATAATGCAGCATGATGCATGTTTACTATATATGCATGAATTAGATTTAGTGGGACTCCATTATAATAAAACAAACGGCAGAGTTTCGCCTATAAAATGAGCATCCCATGCACAGCCAAGCATGTTTTCAATTAACCTAAGCCACAACAGGTCAAAAATGCATTTTATATGGTTAATTGTAACATGAAAATGACCATAATGCATGCTTTCTCTCAAAAAACGACAAGCATGTATGACCCGCATCATGAACACAAAATATGACTCGCACAGTTGAGACATAACATATACATGCAATGATACATGGCATAACATTTCAAAGCATACAATTTTATCTCTAAACATGAAAAATAGCCAAATGTATAGCGAAACATTGACGAAATAAGAAAACAATCGGTCAAAATGTTACCCATAGCGTGTAGATCAATCTAACCGGATCGGTTTTTGCAAAAGGGTTGAAAAAATCGGCCAAAAGGACGTGCAAAGGCGTAAAATCGCGAAAACCAATGTGGGGTACGGATTGAAAGTGACAGATCTGGGAAGGGGCGAGCCGCTTATAAGATCCGATCTTGGCCGCAGATCAATCTGCGGCTGGCCGCAGATCCATCTGCGGCTGACCACAGATCCATCTGCGGCTGGGCCCTGTTTCCCTCCTTTTCCCTCCATTGCAAAAGTGATCAATTTCAAATCCATTTGTCTTAAAAATACGAGGTTTCAACCAATCGGGTATGGAACATGACGAATCAATCAACCGGAGACGAGACCCGGTGCCGACAAAACGATTAACCGGAGACGAAACCCGGTGTAGACGAGTCGACCAATCGAAGACGAGAACCGATATAGTCGAGTCAATCAACCGGAGACGAGACCCGATGCTGACAAGACGATTAACCGGATACGAGACCTGGTGCAGACGAGTCGACCAATCGGAGACGAGAACCGATACAGTCGAGTCAATCAACTGGAGACGAGATCCGGTGCGGATAAGATGATTGACCGGATACAAGACCCGGTGCAGACGAGTCGACCAATCGGAGACGAGAACCGATACAGACAAATCAATCAACCGGATACGAGACCCGGTGCTGACAAGACGATTAACCGAATACGAGACCCGATGCAGACGAGTCGACCAATCGGAGACGAGAACCGATACAGACAAATCAATCAACCAGATACGAGACCCGGTACCGACGAGACGATTAACTGGATACGAGACCCGGTGCAAACGAGTCGACCAATCGGATACGAGAACCGATATAGATAAGGCAACCAATCGGAGATGAGAACCGATTCATGCGAGTCGATCAACCAGAGACGAGACCCGGTGCCGACAAGGCAATTGACCGGATACGAGACCCGGTGCAGACGAGTCGACCAATCAGAGACGAGAACCGATAGAGACAAATCAATCAACCGGATACGAGACCCGGTGCTGACAAGACAATCAACCGGATACGAGACCCGGTGCCGACGAGACAATCAACCGGGAACGAGAACCGGTGCAGACGAGAAACGACACAGACGAGTCGACCAATAGGAGACGAGAAACGATACAGACGAGTCGACCCATCAGAGATGAGAACCGATACAGACGAGATGACCCATCGGAGACCAGACCCCACATCTACGAGATGATCGATCGGATACGAGACCTGACGGTTATGAGACAACAACGATTCCACGACGATGACGACTACGAGACGTAGCATGACACAGGCGATAACGATTATCGCAACGACTTGTCAGAGACGAAACCTGACGACAACGATGCGATCAGCGATCAAGTCCTGTTGAGATCAATACTCACAATGAATTTGTGATTGCATGATGCATTGACACCTTTACGAATGTTTTGCATGCCTTACATCTCGTGCTACATCATAAGCTACATGTGTTGCATCATGTATGTACTGCCATTCATGCATCGGGTGTCTAATTCTTTGTCATGTTCATTTATTTAATATTTCATAAACATGATAAAGATGGACAGCTGTAGACACCCAAATTTTGCACTTCCTATACTAACCCTGATAGGAGGGCAAAATCGTCAATTAACCTAGCCTACGAGAACGAAAGGTGGACATAAGTACGAACACTCAGAGCCACCGCAACGACGTGCGATCAAAGCCGACACGACAACGATCAAAGCAGAATGATGTGGCACGTTTCCCAGCAGTTCTCGGACTACAAAATGCAAGCCTCTCCGCAAAAACCAATAGCACGACGCGAGAATCGAGGTGCGGTATGAAAACCGAGAAAATCAGTCCAGCCAACCGCAGATTGATCTGCGGCCAATGATTAAAATAAATTGAAGTGCGCGGCGGGCGGCTGAAGTGCGCGGCGGGCGCGGAGGAACCGAGGCTAGCCGCAGATCAATCTGCGGCCAGTCGCAGATCAATCTGCGGCTGCCTCTAATCAGCCTTTATCAGCACATTCCTTCATTTAGCATACAGAGAGTTGAACAGAAAGAAAAAAGAGAGGAAGAAGCAGCAGCGAGCAGCAGCGAGAAAAGAGAGAAAAGAGAGAAAAAAGTGAGGATTTATACCCTTCTTTGTAAGATTATATCACCTACATTCTCTACTCTAATTAATATACGAATTTATATGCATCGTGGTGTCATTTGGAAGGTGAAAAGCCTCTTTTATAGCATTTTTGTTATCTCATTGGTTAAGTTTTTTTGTCATTCGGACTAGATTAAATATAGTTTGTTCTTGTATATTATTGTGAATCCATGGACTAGGGACTATTAGTGAGGGTTCCCACGGAACGAAATTCTTCCTAATGGCCGATGATGTCCATTTGATGATTTTTTGCTCGTTTTGGTAATGTATTATGCGTAGTGTAGTTCGATTGCTATTTTAGGATATTGTGATGGGTTAGGCAACTCGGTGTTGTTTATTTTTTGTAATATCCATTTTGTGGGTGTGTAGCAATTTCGAATGTGAGCCTAAGAACACGACCCCGTGGTCCAAATCCGATGATGGACATTTTTTTGATGTATGTATTATGGGCGATGTACCCTTTGTTGTAAATATGTAATTGTCGGGCCTTAAAACGGTATCAAGTCGAAAATCGGGTTTAAGGCCCCGTAATAGTGAAATATGTGCTTGTGGGCATTTGGGGTTATTTTGATGGCTTACATGCCCATGAATAGCCCCAACGCATTTTAATGCTTAATTTGATTTACGACACAAAAACTGATTTCAAAGCTAAACGATGAGGATTTCCATAAAAACAATCAAATTAGGTTATTAGCACCACGAGGCTTAAAATTGGAAGTGCTAAGGAATGTCGATTCCTATTTAAATGAGAAGGCTAAAGAAAAATCGTTTTCAAAACATCACAAAATGGTTTTATAAAAATAAATAACGTTTTATTAAATCTTTGTGCATAGGGTTAAAGAGATCCTAGAAGTTGCCCGTCAATTCATTTACAAAAGCAACGTATAGGTTTCGATTCCTATTTTGACGAAGGTTTAAAAAACTCTTGTTTTGCCAAAACGACGTCTAATGAAAAAATCTCACAGCTTTGGACAATTAAAATCAAACCTTTCTCATAAAAAATAAAGCTTCTCGTATAAGTCGAAGGACATTCTAAAGCCCTCCTAAAATAAAACACGACTCTTCATAAAAACCCAAATGGTTTATGTAGACACCCGATTTTTGCATTTCCTATACTAACCCTGACAGGAGGGCAAAATCGTCAATTGACCCGACACACGAGAATAAAGGGTGGACATAAGGACGAACCCTCAAAACCACCACGACGGGATGATATTGAAGCCGACACGACAGCAAGCGAATGTCGAGAGTCAGTTACTGATCACTGTGCTTACCCGGATGACGTGGCACGTTTCCCGACGGTTTCCGAACTGCCGAGCGCAAACCCGTCAGCGGGAACCAACGGTACGACACGAAAATTGAGACGAGGCACGGAAAACGAGAAAATCAGCACAGTTAGCCGCAGATTAATTCGCGGCCAAGGACGGAACTCGAGGCAGCACGGGACTCGAAGCGCACGGGACTCGAGCGCGGCTGGGGGGAGAACCAAGGGCCAGCCGCAGATATATCTGCGGCCAGCCGCAGATAGATCTGCGGCCAGCCGCAGATAGATCTGCGGCTGCCCTTGGCAGTGCTATATTAGGCCAGTTCGCATACAGGAAAAAAGAGAGAGGATTCAGCAGCAGCAGCAGTTCGGGAGAAGAAGAAAAAACAGCAAGAAAACAGCAAAAATTAGGAGAGAAAAGAGTGAAAAGAGTGAGGAATTGTACCAATTTTGTGAGATTATATCTCATATTTTCTACTCTACTCAATACACAAATTCATACATATTGTGGGGATTAATTGCAAGGTGAAAAAACCATTTGTTCTTAGCATTTTGTTATACCATGTTGTTAATCTTTTGGTCATCCGAATTACCTTGAATGTAGTTTTTTCTCATATGTTATTGTGAAGCCATGGGTTAGGGACTATTAGTGAGGGTCTCATCGGAATGAAATTCCCCCTAATAGCCCGATGATATCCGTTTGGTGCAAATCTTAGCTATTATGGTATGGTATCATTCATAGTGTATTTCGATCGTCATTGTAAGATATCCTAGAGTGTTAGGCATCCCGTTGTTGTTTATTTTCGTTATATCCATTTGGCGGTTGTGCAATAAGTTCGGATGTGAGCCTAGGAATGCGACCCCGTGGTCCAAATCCGATGATGGACATTTTTGAATGTATGTAATCGGGTGGATGTATCCGTTATTGTAAATATGTAATCGTCGGGCCTTAAAACGACGCCAAGGCGATAATCGTGTTTAAGGCCCCGAAATAGTGAAACTTGTGATTGTGGGCGTTTGGGGTTATTTTGATGGCTTACATGCCCATGAATAGCCCCGACGCGTGTTTATGCTTGATTGGATTTTGTGACACGAAAAATGATTTCAAAGATTAAACGATGAAGGTTTTTTTTCTTAAAATCAAGCAAACTAGGAGGTTAGCATCACGTAGCTAAAAATTTGGAGGTGTTAATGAATGTCGATTTCTATTAAACGAGAAGGCTAAAGAAAGTCGTTTTCAAATGTCACAAAAATGGTTTTATAAAAATAAAATAACGTTTTATTAAATCTTGGTGCGTAGGGTGAAAGATATCCTAGAAGTTGCCCATCATTTTATGAAAGCAATGTATAGATTTCGATTCCTATTTTTACGAAGGTTTAAAACTCTTGTTTTGCCAAAACGACGCTTAATGAAAATCTCATAGTTTTTGCTAATTAAAATCAATCCTTTTCTCATAAAAGCTTTCTCGTTTAAGCCGATGGACGTTCTAAGACATGCTCAAATTAGAACACAATTTTCCCTAATAATCCAAATGATTCTTTTATGCAGGCTCACCACAACATTTACATAGGCACATACACACACACACACGCACACACACATTTCATGAACTAAAGGATAGGAAAGCATCAAGATTACGGTAACCGTGCTTCACGGAAGTCGAGGGGTGCCTAACACCTTCCCCTCACTTAAGCAAGCCCCCGAACTCTATGAATCTCGATTCGCAGACCAATTAATTCGGAGTCACATATGAGCCAGCGATTTATAAAAAATGAAAACTCGGATGAGTTGGTACATCCATTTCAAATATACCAACTGGCGACTCTGGTTAAATTGGCTCATCATAAAAACAATCTTTAAAAACTCCGTCGACATTATTGCCGACCTTTTCCAAAAAGTTATCTAACAAAAAGGCAAAAAATCGGAAAAGGGTTACAACCCCCCGCGTAAGCGATTCCTCCCGGCGTCGACAGCTGGCGACTCTGCTGGGGACATTAGAGGGCTTAAGCCGCATTCGAATCTTGATGCTATCCTATCCTTTAAAATTTATAATTGTGTATGTGCGTATGACATTTTGACGTCTTTTATTGTTGTGCAAATGTGTGTTGTTGTCCAATGAATGAATGTTTGAATGGGTTTCTCTTTACTTCAAAGTAATCATTTGCATGCGGTGAGGACGATGAATGTGAATGTATGTTGAGAGAGTACCTCCTCCTGAGGCGAACCTGTCGGTTGCTTATTACTGGACTCGAAGGGGCTGCTCCCCGGAGATGGCTCAGGAAACGCACCACTCAAATCCGCTCCAATCGAAAGGGCTCAAACGAGTAGATTGCGAAGATTTGGGAACCTTCATGCCGAAAAGCCCGCGAGAGTAACCCTAGGATAGGTCAGCCTCAGATTAACCCAACGCAGGAAAAGTCTCTTCATGCCCTTTTACGTTTACGCGTATTAAATGTCATGATCCAATGCAATATCATTTACATCCCCTGTTGCTAAAAGAAGGTACTGACCTCTATGTTTGCAGGGAACAGCTGGGAAAACTTCCTAAATTCGCGTCTAGCATTGATTATTGCAATAAAAGACTGCTAACATTTGGTTTTGCAGGGAAAGATTAAAAGACCCTAAAAACACAAAAGTAACAGTTTGAGCATGCATCCACATCTCTCATTTCCCTAGACTAAACTTTAAACCGTTTTCCCCTGTAGGATTGCTCCTCAAACGCGTTTGCAGTCTAAAAAGGCCCAAGTCTCTACCTCTGAAATGGCTGATCTCCCCAATCATAGTTCTGTATCTCGGGAAGAGTTTGATGACTTTAGGAAGCAGATGATGGAAATGGCCACAATGCTAAAAGAGCAGTTGTTAATCAGACAGGATCCGTCAAACCAGGAACCGCATAATGTACCACCGCCAGGGGGTGACCAGAATCCTCCTAAGGATGATGCAATCCCATTTAAAAATAACCAACATCAGCTTAAGGACGAGCCGGTCCTCCCAAAGGTCATTCCTGCCCTCAACAAAACAGTAATCACGATTCCAGAGGAGGGAGATACTGATGACCTTCGCAGAAAAATGAAGCAGATGGAGGAGACCATCCAATCTCTAAAAGGCATAGGCTCCTTGGGTAGGGTTAATTATGCAGATTTGTGTGTCTTCCCCGGAACCAGATATCCAGAGAAATTTAAGATCCCCGAATTCGAGAAATACAATGGGAAAGGGGATCCTTACACTCACCTGAAAATATATATTGGAGAACTGGGGTCCTATGCGGAAGACGAAGGATTAAGGATGCAATTATTCCAGAAAAGCTTGACGGGGGAGGCGAGGATCTGGTATGCCCGTCTCGATAATGCCCGGATTCATAATTGGGAGGAGCTGGCCCATACCTTTCTGACACAATATAGCTTTCAGGCACAGATGGCCCCGGATAGATATCAAATGACAAAAATCAAGAAGCAACCAAGGGAAACCTTCAGGGACTATGCCCAACGATGGAGGGGTATGGCCGCACAAGTGAATCCTCCAATGAGTGAGTCAGAGATGGTGATGACCTTTGTGGATATACAAGAAGCACCTTATTATGAGCGGGTCATATCAGGGGTTGGAAGACCTTTCGCCGAGATGATAAAACACGGTGAAATGGTGGACATGGGGTTGAAATCGGGTAAAATCCGGGACTTCACAGCTCTTGAAACGGCTGCGGAACAAATTCAAAGTGGGAATTATGGCAATACTTCCCGCAGGCCCCAAAAGCGAAAAGAGGAAGATGTCTCTCTCGTGCTGCAGGGATCATCCAGGAAAGTGGAGAATAGCCTTCCTGTACAAATACAGAGATTCGGGCCGCCCCGGCAACCCAATTTTGATAATCCCAGAACAGACGGACGAAGGAGGTTTGAGACCACACAGAGGCGGGTATTCACCCCGCTTGGGGATCCTCTTGAGCAGATTTTGGCAATATTGATATCACAGAGGAAGATTGTCGATTTGGCACCTCCATGTGACCCGAAAGGAAGAAAATTTGACCCCAGTAAAAAGTGTGCATATCATTCGGGTTCCCCGGGTCATGACACTCAGGAATGTTGGACGCTGAAACACATAATTCAAAACATGATTGATAGCGGGGAGATCGTGGTGGAACAGCCCGAGCCGCCAAATGTTAAAATCAATCCCCTGCCGAAGCATGATGGGGGAGGGGTCAATATGGTAGAAGCCATCGAAACCGAAGGACCGCCAAGGCGAAATTATATGACAAGGATTGATGAGATGGTTGGCATGACGGGTACTCAGGAGAATATGCAAGGGGCACCGGTTAGGTTGACGGGTGCAAGCCGGAGTATCACAGGGGGGCCTATCAAGTTAGCGGCTCCAAAACCTCTCATCATCGCAGCAAGATCACAGATCCCTATTTGCAATCTAAAAAACAGTACCGTGGAACTACGGGGGTGTATTGGAGGAAGCGGCCAGTTGTGCTTCCGTAACATCAAAGGGGAATCCCTTGTACCTTCCAGGAAGAGTCCTCAAGAGTAAGAGAAAAGAGAACGAGAGGATATCCGAGGAAAAAGCCGTGGAGTTCTTGGAAAAGATGGACCATCCGGAAGTAAGGGGGATCGGGACGGTGAGCGAGGAATCGACTCTAACGTCGATCATGGATTTGGTGTTATCGTCCAGCGACCACTGCAGAATCTTGGCCAAAATCCTGGGGGAGGCTCACATTCCCAAGACAATTAGCCAAGAAAGTTTCGGCCGCCTAGTGGACCATCTGCTAGAGAACAATGTGCTATCATTCACAGATGATGATATCCCGAAAGAGGGAAGGGGGCATCGGAGACCGCTGCACATCGCAGTGATCTCATCAGGGTATGTCATGAATGGGGTGCTGATTGATGGGGGATCAGCACTGAATATTTGTCCCCTCAGTACACTGAGAAAAATGAACATTAATCTCAAGCGCTTGCGGGCCAGTCACGTGGTGGTGCGAGCCTTCGATGGATCCCGGAAGGATACATTGGGAGAAATAGAGTTGCCCGTGGAGATAGGGCCGTGTACTTTCGACATTTCCTTTCAGGTATTGGATATCTCGGCCAGTTATAACATGTTGTTGGGAAGACCATGGATACATATGGCCGGGGCAGTTCCCTCTACACTACACCAACAAATCAAGTTCATCGTCAGCGGGAATCTGGTAACAATCTACGCAGAGCGTAATGACCCTTTTCCCTCCAAGAGGGGTCTGCCAGTAATCAATGTGGACGAATCCGCGGCGCCTGCCAGTTTTCAAGCACTGGAGATCAGCTCCCCCCACTATAGAGGTCTGGGAGCCCCAGCCATAAAATCCAAAGCCTCCCCTGAGCTCACCTTCGTTGCTAGAGAAATGATGAAGATGAAGTTTCAACCTGGGCAGGGTTTGGGAAAAGACAACCAAGGAATTTCCACGCCTATTCAACTGCCCAACCAGACAGGCAGGGCAGGGTTGGGATATCATGGAGGCATAGAGCGGATCCACTCTCAAAGGGAAGCCCCAGTTCGATCGACTGGAATCCTGATGCCGAGGGACCATAATGAACAAGGAACGGACAAGCCCGTGTCCGAATTAGAAGGTAAAGATTTGACTCCTGCGGATGATGAGGCAGTCAAAAGGAAGAGTTTCCTGCGGGAGGTCATGCAGCAGTTCGAAACCAAATGCTATATCTCTGGACCATCAATAAACATTGGAGAGGGGAAGGATACGGCCGCAACGTCGGGAGCCCAACAGAGTGTGCCTGTCATCGATTGGGCAGGGTTAGTTATCCCTAATAAGGCTGTGAGGGAGGACGGATACGATGTGGCGGTAGTCGTCAAGGAAGTCCCTGGAACACAGTTGTCGGTCATATGTCGCCTCCCGGCTGATCTGACCACCGATAACTGGACGACGGAGCCAATAATATCCAGACAAGGGTAAAACATGGTGCCGGGGTGGTAGACCCCGGAGAGCGGGGGATGAATGTCTACCAGTTTTGGTTCTTTATTTTATATTTTGCATAACTATGTTATTTTGTCATGTTATTTTAAGAGCGATCATTGTGGAAAGATGAATTATATATATGACAGTATTTTGTTTCAATGTCAGGTGTACCAATTTGAGTATTCCTTGCTTAACAAGCGATCCCTCAAATTTGAATGATGACTATGATTTTGATATCGAGCTGGATTTCGATTTAATGGGTATTGAGCAGGACGAGACAGATTACGATGACGCGCCTGACGAGATCAAAGGGTGGGTCAAGGATAAACCCAAACCCAACTTAGACCAAACCGTCACCATAAATATCGGAACCCCTGACCAACCCAAAGAGCTCAAGATCGGGACAGACCTGACCCCTAACCAGAAAGTAGAAATGACCAAATTGCTACGCCAGTATGAGGATGTGTTCGCCTGGTCTCATGAGGACATGATCGGATTATCCACCGACATTGTGGTACACCAGCTGCCCATCAAGGAAGGTTTCAAGCCCGTCAAGCAAAAACTAAGAAAGCTAAAACCGGAATGGAGCTTGAAGGTAAAGGAGGAGATCATCAAACAGTTCAAGGCTGGAATCATCATGGTGTCCACCTACCCAGAATGGTTGTCCAATGTGGTCCCAGTGGCTAAGCCTGGAGGAAAGGTGAGGGTATGTGTTGACTATAGAGATCTGAACAAGGCCAGTCTCAAGGATAATTTCCCAGTACCTTTTATACACATATTGGTGGATAACACAGCCCAATACGAGATGTACTCTTTCGTTGATTGCTTTGCGGGGTATCATCAGATAATGGTGGCAGAGGAGGACCGGGAGAAAACAGCCTTCATCACCCCTTGGGGCACTTTCTGCTATAGACGGTTGGCTTTCGGTCTCACAAATGCAGGGGCTACTTATCAAAGAGCTATGATGGCCCTGTTCCACGATATGATGCACAAGGAGATAGAGGTCTACGTGGATGATATTATCGTGAAGTCAAAGATAGAATCTGATCATGTGACCCATCTCCAAAAGCTATTTGACCGGCTCAGAAAATACAATTTAAGGCTCAATCCGGCAAAGTGTGCTTTCGGAGTGCAATCGAGCAAACTCTTGGGATTCCTGGTTAGTGATCGTGGCATCGAGTTGGATCCAGCTAAGATTAAGGCCATTGTGGATATGCCGACACCCCGCACTGAAAAGGAGATAAGAGGATTTCTGGGAAGAATAAATTTCATCAGCCGCTTCATATCCCATTTGACAACCACGTGCGAGCCAATTTTCAAGCTGTTAAGAAAAGATGTCTCCCAAGAATGGAATATGAGCAATGCCAGGAAGCCTTTCAGATCATTAAGAAACAGCTGACGGAAGCACCCGTGCTGGTACCCCCGAAGGATGAGATCCCTCTATTCATGTATATATCAGTCAATGACATTGCGATGGGCTGTATGCTGGGGCAGAAGAATGAATCAGGCAAAGAGCAGGCCATTTATTACCTCAGCAAGAGATTTAGCCGATGTGAACAGAATTACACCCCTATCGAAAGGACCTGTTGTGCTTTGGCTTGGGCTGCAATGAGATTACAGCATTATCTCCACGGGCACACCACGTACCTGATATCAAGGATGGATCCCCTGAAATATATCTTTGAACGGCCCATGCTGAACTGTCGACTTTCAAGATGGCAGTTAATCTTACAGCAGTTCGACATTGTATACGTAACTCAGAAAGCCATGAAGGGGCAGGGAATTGCAGATCAATTGGCAGAAGCGCCATCAGGGGGAATGGAGCCTTTAGACACTCCTTTGCCGGGCGAAGACGTATTCTGGATCTTGCGCGCGAGAGAAGATGACGAGGGGCAGTTCTGGAAATTGTATTTTGATGGTGCCATGAATGCGGAGGGGGCAGGAGCCGGAGCAGTCCTGGTCTCTATCACAGGAGAGCAATACCCCGTAGCCACTAAATTACAGTTCAGTAACTCAAACAACACAGCTGAGTATGAGGGATGTATATTGGGACTCCCGTTTGGCTCGCGATATGGGGGTGAAAAGGTTAGCAGTGTTCGGGGATTCGGAGCTGGTAATCAGACAAGCGATCGGGGTGTACAGCACTAAAGAGCTCCGGTTGCTTCCATACCACCGTTGTGTTATCCAACTGATGCAAGAGTTCGAAGATATCGCTTTCCGACACATCCCCCGGGGACGGAATGATTTCGCCGATGCATTGGCGACTTTAGCTTCTCTAGTCCACACAATCAAGAGCAGGAACGTTCCACAGATAGAGATAGCAGTGCAGAACGCCCCGGCATACGAGGAGCACGTGGCGGTACTATCGGACGAGGGGGTTCTGCCAAAGCAGCCTTGGTATCACGACATAAGGGAATATCTGAGGGATAGATCCATTCCCGACCAAGCCAGCCGAGCGGAGAGATTGAGAATTCAAAAGATGGCAATGAAATTTTATCTGAGCGGAGATTCACTGTACAAGAGGGATGCCAATTTGGGATTGCTACGATGTGTAAATGAAATGCAGGCCCAAAAGATTATGGACGAAATACATGGTGGAGTGTGTGGGCCACACATGAGTGGGCCGATGCTGGCCAAGAAGATCTTGAGAACGGGGCATTACTGGTTGACGCTGAAAGCCGACTGTGATGATCACGTCAAGCGGTGTTACCAATGCCAGGCGCACGGTAATGTTATCCATGCGCCCCCCAATGAACTGCACTGTATGACCTCCCCTTGGCCATTCTCAATGTGGGGTATGGATGTGATCGGACCAATAGAGCCCAAAGCAAGCAACGGCCACCGATTTATATTCGTCATGATCGATTACTTCACTAAATGGGTAGAAGCAGCTTCTTTCCCCAAAGTAACTCAGGAGATCATCGTCGGTTTCATCAGGAATAATGTCATTTGTCGATACGGGCAACCTGAGGTTTTAGTCTCTGACAATGCCAAGAATTTGAACAATGCCCTCATGAAGGGATTATGCGACCAGTTTAAGATCAAACACCTCAATTCTGTCATTTACCGTCCTAAGATGAATGGGGCAGTGGAAGCTGCAAATAAGAATATCAAGAAGATCATGGCAAAAATGTCTGCTAATCATCGGGGATGGCCGGATCTGCTACCTCTCACCTTGCTGGCGTACAGAACGTCGGTACGTACTTCTACAGGGGCAACCCCGTACGCTCTGGTATACGGAATGGAAGCGGTTCTGCCAGTTGAGGTTGAGATGGCGTCCCTCAGAATCTTGATTGATGCTCGGATAAACGAGGAGGATTGGATGCAAAGTCGGTACGACCAATTGGCCCTAATTGATGAAAGGAGGGCGGCCGCTGTGTTGCACGGTCAGTTATATCAGCAAAGGATCTCTCGATCATATGACAAGAAGATAAGACCTCGAAAATTCAAAGAAAATGACCTAGTGTTAAAGAGAGTAATGCCTTGTCAAGACGAAGCCAAAGGGAAGTTTGCCCCGAACTGGGAGGGGCCTTTTATGATTAAGAAAGTGTTGTCCGGAGGAGCCCTCATACTGCAAGAAATGGACGGGGAGGTGTTCCCACAGCCCCTTAATTCCGACTCGGTGAAGCGGTTCTATGCATAAAAAAAAAAAAAAAAAAAAAAATATATATATATATATATATATATATATATAAATATCCCTCATCATTTTCCTCCTCGTTCTTTGAAGGAACGAACTACGTAGGACCTGATCTCCCGACTTGTGGGGGTACGTAGGCAGCCATTGTGGCACGGTCCCATTCCTTACAAATAACCCTTTCTTCTATCAAAACCGATTCCCAACAGCCAGAAAACCTTCCTACACCCTCGAAACTCTCCCGAAACCAGACACCTGATCAGTTTCATCTCAAATGACCTAACCCTAACCCAACCAAGCAGTCACCCGAATCTAAGACTCAGCCGATGAAATCGACAGGATATGCGGCAATATCTGACAAGTCCCCATCAAGACTTGAGAAGAGAAAGAGGGCGAAATATCAAAATCATGGTTAGCTGGATAAAGTGAGGGTCCAATGAAAGGCAACGATACGACAAAAAGGAAAAAATGACAAAATTTAAATACCTGTCTATATAAATAAGTCATTTTGTTACAAGGTTTCTCTTTTGATAACCGATGAAACTGACACAGTCTATGCAGGAAATAAAATGATCTACCAATCTGAAGCTAATCGAAGCAGGATGGATAAAGTGGTGGATAGATCTGAGGCATCGGCATTCCCTGCAATCTGCTGCCACATCATGTCGACGCGATCCAATAAGCAGTGGCTCGGCTAACGGCCTCAGAGTGAGCATCTATATTTGCCTTAGTCTGCAAGACAATGGCGTCTCTATCAGCATGAACAACATCCCTGACCAGGATAGCAACATCTCTCTCAACAAGAGCAGCATACCTCTCAGCCTCGGTAGTAATCGAGATGCGTGAACACCGGACGGACAGGGACCTAATGGCTCAGAATGCCCTCCGCAAAGCCCGCCGACACCGGAAAGAATAATAAGGATCAGGAACGTTCCGGAAGATCATCTGCCATATCTCTGTCACCGGCGACAAACCGTCCAATCAGCGGAGAAGCCACCGACCAATCCTGTGGGAGGATCGACATCCAAGCATATCACGGCATCTGGCGACGACAGCTGTGGAAAATAGTATCAAAAGACTGTACAGGGGTCATTCTCTATCCATGAATGAAAAGCATGCATCATACATGACTCGTTATGTGAAAATAAAATACAAATTCTGAATAAGTCGAACGTCGAACACGACGAATCAAGGCAAGACCCGACTGAAACCTGGGAAGGCATCCAAAGCAAACCGCGACAGAGTGGTGAGCAAACCCTGGGAAAGGCTGAGATCCACGCGAACCACAACAAGATGGTGAGCAACCCTGGGAAGGGCTGATATCCACAAAAATAAAAAAAAAAAAAAAAAGACAAAAAACAACAAACCCTGGGAAGGGCTGAGATCCAAGCAAACCACGACAGAGTGGTGAGCAAACCTGGGAAGGCATCCAAGCAAACCGCGACAGAGTGGTGAGCAAACCCTGGGAAGGGCTGAGATCCACGCGAACCACAACAAGATGGTGAGCAACCCTGGGAAGGGCTGATATCCACAAAAAGAAAAAAAGACAAAAAACAACAAACCCTGGGAAGGGCTGAGATCCAAGCAAACCGCGACAGAGTGGTGAGCAAACCTGGGAAGGCATCCAAGCAAACCGCGACAGAGTGGTGAGCAAACCCTGGGAAGGGCTGAGATCCACGCGAACCACAACAAGATGGTGAGCAACCCTGGGAAGGGCTGATATCCACAAAAAGAAAAAAAAGACAAAAAACAACAAACCCTGGGAAGGGCTGAGATCCAAGCAAACCGCGACAGAGTGGTGAGCAAACCTGGGAAGGCATCCAAGCAAACCGCGACAGAGTGGTAAGCAAACCCTGGGAAGGGCTGAGATCCACGCGAACCACAACAAGATGGTGAGCAACCCTGGGAAGGGCTTATATCCACAAGAAGAAAAAAAGACAAAAAACAACAAACCCTGGGAAGGGCTGAGATCCAAGCAAACCGCGACAGAGTGGTGAGCAAACCTGGGAAGGCATCCAAGCAAACCGCGACAGAGTGGTGAGCAAACCCTGGGAAGGGCTGAGATCCACGCGAACCACAACAAGATGGTGAGCAACCCTGGGAAGGGCTGATATCCACAAAAGAAAAAAAAACAAAAAACAACAAACCCTGGGAAGGGCTGAGATCCAAGCAAACCGCGACAGAGTGGTGAGCAAACCTGGGAAGGCATCCAACCAAAACAAAAACCCTGGGAAGGGCTGAGATCCAAACTAACACCCTGGGAAGGGCTGAGATCCAAACTAACACCCTGGGAAGGGCTAAGATCCAAACAAACCACAACCCTGGGAAGGGCTAAGATCCAAACCAACAACAACCCTGGGAAGGGCTGAGATCCAAGCAAATCACGTATGTATTGTCATTCTTGTGCACTGTCATTCGTGCATCGAGTGTCTATTCTTTATCCTGTTCATTTCATTTATCATTTCATAAACATGATAAAGAGGGGCAGCTGTAGACACCCGATTTTTGCATTTCCTATACTAACCCTGACAGGAGGGCAAAATCGTCAATTGACCCGACACACGAGAATAAAGGGTGGACATAAGGACGAACCCTCAAAACCACCACGACGGGATGATATTGAAGCCGACACGACAGCAAGCGAATGTCGAGAGTCAGTTACTGATCACTGTGCTTACCCGGATGACGTGGCACGTTTCCCGACGGTTTCCGGACTGCCGAGCGCAAACCCGTCAGCGGGAACCAACGGTACGACACGAAAATCGAGACGAGGCACGGAAAACGAGAAAATCAGCACAGTTAGCCGCAGATCAATTCGCGGCCAAGGACGGAACTCGAGGCAGCACGGGACTCGAAGCGCACGGGACTCGAGCGCGGCTGGGGGGAGAACCAAGGGCCAGCCGCAGATATATCTGCGGCCAGCCGCAGATAGATCTGCGGCTGCCCTTGGCAGTGCTATATTAGGCCAGTTCGCATACAGGAAAAAAGAGAGAGGATTCAGCAGCAGCAGCAGTTCGGGAGAAGAAGAAAAAACAGCAAGAAAACAGCAAAAATTAGGAGAGAAAAGAGTGAAAAGAGTGAGGAATTGTACCAATTTTGTGAGATTATATCTCATATTTTCTACTCTACTCAATACACAAATTCATACATATTGTGGGGATTAATTGCAAGGTGAAAAAACCATTTGTTCTTAGCATTTTGTTATACCATGTTGTTAATCTTTTGGTCATCCGAATTACCTTGAATGTAGTTTTTTCTCATATGTTATTGTGAAGCCATGGGTTAGGGGACTATTAGTGAGGGTCTCATCGGAATGAAATTCCCCCTAATAGCCCGATGATATCCGTTTGGTGCAAATCTTAGCTATTATGGTATGGTATCATTCATAGTGTATTTCGATCGTCATTGTAAGATATCCTAGAGTGTTAGGCATCCCGTTGTTGTTTATTTTCGTTATATCCATTTGGCGGTTGTGCAATAAGTTCGGATGTGAGCCTAGGAATGCGACCCCGTGGTCCAAATCCGATGATGGACATTTTTGAATGTATGTAATCGGGTGGATGTATCCGTTATTGTAAATATGTAATCGTCGGGCCTTAAAACGACGCCAAGGCGATAATCGTGTTTAAGGCCCCGAAATAGTGAAACTTGTGATTGTGGGCGTTTGGGGTTATTTTGATGGCTTACATGCCCATGAATAGCCCCGACGCGTGTTTATGCTTGATTGGATTTTGTGACACGAAAAATGATTTCAAAGATTAAACGATGAAGGTTTTTTTTCTTAAAATCAAGCAAACTAGGAGGTTAGCATCACGTAGCTAAAAATTTGGAGGTGTTAATGAATGTCGATTTCTATTAAACGAGAAGGCTAAAGAAAGTCGTTTTCAAATGTCACAAAAATGGTTTTATAAAAATAAAATAACGTTTTATTAAATCTTGGTGCGTAGGGTGAAAGATATCCTAGAAGTTGCCCATCATTTTATGAAAGCAATGTATAGATTTCGATTCCTATTTTTACGAAGGTTTAAAACTCTTGTTTTGCCAAAACGACGCTTAATGAAAATCTCATAGTTTTTGCTAATTAAAATCAATCCTTTTCTCATAAAAGCTTTCTCGTTTAAGCCGATGGACGTTCTAAGACATGCTCAAATTAGAACACAATTTTCCCTAATAATCCAAATGATTCTTTTATGCAGGCTCACCACAACATTTACATAGGCACATACACACACACACGCACACACACATTTCATGAACTAAAGGATAGGAAAGCATCAAGATTACGGTAACCGTGCTTCACGGAAGTCGAGGGGTGCCTAACACCTTCCCCTCACTTAAGCAAGCCCCCGAACTCTATGAATCTCGATTCGCAGACCAATTAATTCGGAGTCACATATGAGCCAGCGATTTATAAAAAATGAAAACTCGGATGAGTTGGTACATCCATTTCAAATATACCAACTGGCGACTCTGGTTAAATTGGCTCATCATAAAAACAATCTTTAAAAACCCCGTCGACATTATTGCCGACCTTTTCCAAAAAGTTATCTAACAAAAAGGCAAAAAATCGGAAAAGGGTTACAACCCCCCGCGTAAGCGATTCCTCCCGGCGTCGACAGTTTATTCATGCAAACGCACCACAACATTCACATAGGCACACGCGCGCACATATATTTTAAGAATTAAAGGATAGGAAAAGCATCGAGATTGCGGTAACCGTGTTTCACAGAAGTCGGGGGTGCCTAACACCTTCCCCTCGCTTAAGCAAGCCCCCGAACTCTATGAATCTCGGTTTGCAGACCAATTAATTCGGAGTCACATATGAGCCATCGATTTACGAAAACAAAACTCGGATGAGTTGGTACATCCATTTCAAATATACCAACTGGCGACTCTGGTCAATTGGCTCATCATAAAAAATGATCTTTCAAAAACCCCGTCGACACTTGTGCCGACCTTTTCCAAAAATCATTTAATAAAAAGGCTAAAATTTGGAAAGGGTAATAATTACCACCGAAGCGATCCTCCCGGCGTCGACAGCTAATAAACTTGCTCAATGAAAGTAAAGTAAGAAACTTGCTCGAGTAAAATTTAAGTTTAGGGAACTTGCTTTCAAAGAAATAAAGAGAATACGGATAGAAAACTTGCCTCGTGCGTAGAGTACAGGTTAATATTCACGTTCCTTAATCAACCTATACATTTCGTTTATAAAGCGGTAACAATAATTAGTTACAATATTATAAGCACTTTAGAATTCGTTCTTATCCATTTTCATTTTTAATAAATCAATTGTCATTTGATATTCAATAGGTATTCGCTTATCATCCATTGTGGTATCTCATTAATCATTTGATACTTTAGTCTAAGTTTTAAACATGCACTTAGCTATATAGCAAAATCAAAAAGAAAAGGAAAATTTTCATTTCCTGTTCCACCGCCGGTGCGGTGAATTCCTTCACAAACCATCGCCAGGGCGAGGCTACCGCCGGGGCGATGAATTTAGTTCATTCTTACCGTCGGGGCGAGGACACCGTGGGGGCGCTAATTCCAGTTCATTTCCACCGCCGGGGCAGTGGACCCGACTGGCAGTTCGTACAGTTCGCGAACCGGTGAAATTTCTAGACCAAATTTCCCAACTTCTACCATCCGACTCACAAATTAAACATACCCAGACATCAAACATGTTGTAAAACAATTACCCAACATGTTTCTAACAATTCTAATCATTATAACACACATAACCAACTAATTAAAGACCAAAAATTCACTGTTTATACAAAATATTCATGTTTTCGCCATTTTAATGAAATCGAACACTGTGAATTCATCTCCAAACCATTCTAATCCATTCCACTTACATTCTTTTCGTTTTTCATTATATTATCATAATCAAGAGTCAATTTATCAGTTAATAAACAAATTGAACATCAATTTTCATACATATAATCTAGATATGAAAGTGAAACTCTATAAAACCAAAACTCTATTTTTAAAACATGCTTCCATAGATTAATTCCTTCAAATTGGTTCGTAAACATCTTATAATCACTAATACACGCATAATATCAGTTACAACCAAGTAATTCATGCATTAAGTAAATAAATTCACATACAGAGGAGTAAAAATAACATATACAGTGAAGAAATAGTTTTACAGTAAAATATTATGAGAAAATATAACTAGGATTTAGAATTCACCTTCTACTGCTTTGAAAACTTAGTTAATCCTCCTTGCTTGAATTCTTGCCTCTAATTTCCAAAATTCTCTCTCAATTTCTCTCTTCTTCTCTTGTATTTTTCTTTGGCTTATGAAAGTAAGCTGATAAAACTTCACGTGGTTTTATCAACTCACCAGTTACAAACCCAAACAGCCTCATCAGTTAGAAAGCTAAAGGGTCACAATGCCTTGTTTGGCTAGACCCTATAAAAAAATCTATTTTTACCAACCAAGGGTCACAAGGCCTTGTTTGGTTTAGTTAAAATAAAACCCTTCTTCTATTTATTTTAATAACCCATTATACTATATAGTTTCATTGTCACACTTTCAATTTAATAAGACCCATTAGTAAATAAATTCAATTAAACCTTACTAATTTAATTATAACTTTTATTTGACCAAAAACACTATTACCAAATAAATTATTTTATTCAAATAAATTCTTTATTCAAATAAATCATTTTATCATCTAATTTAATTATTAAATTAAATTAGAATAAACACATCAAATCACATTCAAATAACAATTCACCTAATTACACTTAAAGTGAATTACTCCACAATAACTTTATCAATTATTTATTTTACTCAATAAATAAATTAACAAAAATATTTATTTAACTCAATAAATATTTTATTTATTCACAAAAATTACATTCGTTACACTAAATAGTTTCGAAAAGGGTTTTCCTACATCTATAAATAAGAGGAGTCTTATCATAGATAGAGGTTATACACTCTTGCATTAGATTGTGGAGAGTACTAACATTTTCTAGAGAGATAGAAACTAGGGTTTTGTCAACACTCATCTTCTTGAACAACTATTATAGTAATAACCAGAAACTTCGAGTCTCATTGTAAATAAAATATTATATATTTATTTATGGAAGTGAATAATTTGTGGCTTATGCTATGTGTGTATATGATTTAATGAGTACATATATATGTATGTATACCTATGTTTTTGTGTGTGTATATATATATATATATATATATATATATATATATATATATATATATATTTGTGCTTAAGTGAGTCTATTTTTTAAACCAATTAGGGTTACTTCACCCCAAGATAGTGGGCTAGTAATTGAAGTTATTAAATGGGCTGGAACTATATATATATATATATATATATATATATATATATATATATATAAAACCCCTGTTTCGGTCCAACGTGACCCATTAGTGGTGACCCGAAGATATCACGTAGATGACCTAATTTAACCCAATTAACTAGCCAGTATCCGGATGGAAGAGAGAGAGGGTCACGTGGGTGCATTAAATTCCCTCACCATTATTTCTAAGAGCTAGTATCCTAACACTCTAGCCCTCGTTCCATAGCGCGGCTGATGTGAAGATTTGAATCCCCTAAAAATCGGGATAGCAAAGAAAAGGGAAATATGCAATGAGTACCTATACATACAGAATCTGCTGTATGTATATGATTTGAAGTCTATAAATAACACCTCTCACTTGAGCTAGCAAATGTTAGCTTCATTCGTTACCTTAGCCTGGAATCTAGTATACAAAAGATTTGAGAGAGAAGGGAGAGGAGCTGCCGTGCTAGGAGAGAGAGAGGGGAACGATATCTGGTATATGCCTTCTACCTTCATCGTTTACTTCAGAAGGAAGAGAAGACAGGCAACCAAAACAAAGAGGTAAGAGTTTCCTGATTTTGGTGATAATGGTTTATCTATATATCATTTGTTTAGCGTATTAGTTAAAAGAGTACAAACCGACTATAAAAGAAAAGGAAGGTCAAAAGAGGTTCGCGAGCTAGGTGCTATGTGACCATGTTCTATACCGATATTAAATGTTGTCCATAAGATGTGTGACAATACATTAGTTAAACCATAAGGGTGGTAGCACTGTAACCTTTGTAATAAGACCGTACAACTACTTCTGCATATAACCATCTGTTTAAAACCAGCTAATGACTTGAGCTAAGCTCAAATCAGAACTACTATAGTAAAACCAACGAAGGTAATCTGTAGGATTAAATCATAGAACGTTGTGTTTATAGACCGTAGGGGATGGCAGTCAGACCAATAATCATGACCAAAGAAGGAGTGTATTTGTGTATACACCTCGACCCATCTTTTATTTTAAACCAAAGGTCCTTATCAAATCGATTATGAACAGACACAGTTAATAGAAAGTGAGTTTACACTAATCATGAAGTTCAGTAGAACATGAGTCAGACCCAAGTCATGATGTTAGACCTGTATGACCTTAGACCAAAATAGTCAATGGAGATTTCTTAAGCTAAACTTCTGAAGTAACTCTGGATAAGGAAAAGGGACTTAACAATCGTAGAGTGCACTTATACCATACTGTATCTCTTAGCGATCGTAGAGTCAGTCAACCATGTTACTCGACGATTGTAGAGTATTTCTCGGCAATCGTAGAGTCAGTCAGTCTAATGACTCGACGATCGTAGAGTATCTCTCGGCGATCGTAGAGTCAGTCAGCCATGTCACTCGATGATCGTAGAGTATCTCTCGGCGATCGTAGAGTCAGTCAGCCATTTTACTCGACGATCGTAGAGTATCTCTCGGCGATCGTAGAGTCAGTCAACCATGTTATTCGACTATCGTAGAGTACCTCTCGGCGATCGCAGGGTAAGTTAGCCAGTCACTCCTAAATCGTAGCGCTTCGCCCAAGTAACCTTGGCATAACTTCATTAAGTCAAAAAGACCTTAGTGATCGTAGAGTCATCTTATTGGTCGTAGAGTGACTTCGTTAGTATTGGCAAAACTTTACTGATCTTAGAGTAATCATAGCAGGCCATAGAATGACTCCATAGTTTAATTACAATTTACGTTTGTCTTCCAAGGGGTGCTGCCCCCTTGCGACCCCCGCCAGCTCACCAGCGAGTTGGGCTGCCGCTTGCTCACCGGTGAGCGAGACCACCGACTACTTTGTCGTAGTGGCAATCAATGTGTCTGAATGATGTGATGATTATATTGAACCTAGTTCTTATATGACTAATCATTATGACGACTTTCATGAACTATATAAGATATACTTGAAAGACGATTAACATCAAGATATTAACGCACGTGCAAGGCAAGTTCCTTAACTCGCACAACCTCATATATTGTGTGCCAGTTTCCTTTTATAATGCAAATCTCCAGATTCAAACTTAAATCATTATTTCAAGCATATTAGTTGCTATTGATTGCTCCACACCCATGATGAGTATTGCTATTCGTACTTAGTGCAAGTTCTTGTATTCAGACTTGTATTTACTAGAAAGGTATCTAAGTGGTATAATTATTGAAAATTATTCCACCTCATTGTTATGATTGCTTGTTGCACTTGTGTGCCCTTAAAACTTGTTCTATTACAAGGCTATGCTCAAGAAATTGAAGTTCTACTATTCATGAACTGTTAAGTCTAAGCTAGTTGTATCAACTAGACTGAACACGTTTTGATTCAATTAAGTTTTAAAAACAGCTTCCAAGCTAATTGTTGGAAAGGACTCTTCGACTTAGAAAAGAACATTTTATTAAGGAAGTAAATTGGAAAACAATTAATTGCCCGATTTTAAGTGGTATGCATATTCACCAGGTATGAGAGGCTGATCCCCTCGATTACCAAAACTTTTAAGAGGTCCGGTGTAATTACTGGTAAACCTCCGAATTTGTTCAGGGTTAATTACGAGAACTCTGCATTTCCTATTTATTCTTGCACTCTTGAAATTTGAATCTTTGTCCTTTCACAAGCATTATTCGGATTATTTTCTCCTCAATCATGATATATATACTTTCTTTGTGCTTAACACTTGCTGAGTAAAGTAGTTGCTCACTCTTGTTATATCATGATATTTCTCCCAACTAAGCCAGAGTGCTCAAAGAAGGACAAAGGCAAGGGGAAGGTTCAAGAATAGCTAATGTGCAAGCTTTATTATATTTTTGTTTACTTAGGTGAAATTATTTATGTAAACCCTTTGGGATGAAAAGGGTATGAATTTGTATTAAGGCTGTTAGATTCTGGGATTGATGTAAGGCATAGTTATTATGACCAATGTATTATTATTATTCCGCATTATAATTAATAGATTTTGTATAAGAATGAAGGATTGTGAGCACCAAATGTCGAGGTTATGGAACCCGAATTTGGGGGCGTCACAGGTTGGTATCAGAGCTGTAGGTTATAAACATTAGGACGCGAAACGTAGGTTATAACCTTAGAAGAAAACTCGTATAGAGTATAGTAGGAGATGAATTATGGAAATTCATCAAGTTTTAGTCGTATATAATAAAATATCAATTCATTTCAGCAATGAATATATTTTATTGTGATATTGGTGTTGTTGGTCGCTTACTTTTGGTGTTGTGCCTATAGGATGTCTGAAGAGTGGTAAGGTAGCTACACAGTTGATCAGGATCAGGTAGATCCAATAGAAGAGCCCGTATAGCACGAAGTGATGGAAGATACCCCTCAAGATATCCTGATAGAAGATTTGTTGGCTAGGAACAATGAATTGGAGGATAGAGTTGCCCACCTAGAAGAACAGAACCTCACACATCAGTTCATAGAGCAGAAGTATAAGGAGGTAGCTTATCAGTCTCAAGAAGAATTAGCGAAGCTGAAAGAAAGGTTAAAGCAAGAGGAAGTGAAGCTGGAAGTGTTGAAGACAGAGCATCGGGCGATGCAGTTTGAGTTTGATCTAGAGATCGCTGAAAGGATTCGGGTTGAGGAGGCCTGGGTCCGAGCAGCGAGGAGGGTTGACCAGCTAGAGGCAGAGTTGCAGGCAAGGAATGTTAGGATAGAGACTTTGGGACTGGCTTTGGATTCAGCCTATATGAGTCAGAGGGTTAGGGATAGAAGTCCTCGTGTGGAGATAGGTGAGACTAGTACTCGCTCGGTTCATCGCCGAGTTTTGAATGGTCCGATACTGCAGGAGCATGTTCATGTAGAGGTGGTTCTATAGGACATACAGTGATGATATGGTTTAGTTATTATATATATAGACGCAGTAGGTACCCCTTTTGTTTACTAAGGTTATATGATGTATGATGTAAACCTCAGACTGTGAGAGGTAATATTCAAGTATAATGTATCCCCACCTTATGTGACTGGGAAGTATAGCTTTTGGTAAATCCCATCTTTTGCAGCTAAGAGGGATAAATGGCATTTATAGAAGTATGCCAACAAAATGTAAAGTGTATAACACTATGATTTGGCATATGAATATAAATGCAGTATTATGCTTACATGTTTGACTGAGTTGAATTGCCCGTAAAAGGCTTTAAATGATAATATTAATAAGATGAATATAGATTATGTAACACAATGAGTAATTTAAGGTTTTGCTTATTTAGACAATGCCGCCAAGAAAATAACCACATAATCGAATGGTAGATGAATCCGCTAATAATGAGGGAGGTAACACAAACCCTATGCAAGATTTTGTGAATATGCTGGCAGAGGCAATACAGATAGAACACCAGTCACAAGAAATCCTCCAGATAATCGATTAGCAAATTTTAAAGATTTTAAGGTAGTAGGTCCACCAGAATTTAAGGGAACAACAGATCCGATAGAAGCTCAAACATGGATAAGAGAAATGGAGAAGGCTTTTGTTATTGCAAAAGTTGTAGAGGAGCAAAACACAGCTTTTGCTACGTATCTAATGAAAGGTGAGGCTAATTTCTAGTGGGAATTGAATCAGAATAGGGCCGGTGAAGGAGTGGTAGCATGGGAGAGATTCAAAGAGTTGTTTATTGAAAATTATTTTCCAAAGAGTATGCAAGGAAGAATGGAAATTGAAGTTCCTGGAATTGAAGCAAGAGAATTTGTCAGTTTCAGAATACACCGCCAAGTTCAACGAGTTAGCAAGGTTTGCGCCCCATCAGGTGGATACCGAGGAACGTAAGATACGGAGATTTGAGAACGGATCAAAACCCTGGATTTTTAGCAAGGTGGCAGTATTACAAATTGATTCATTTTCGACCTTATTAGAGAAGGCAATTATTACCGAAGGGGAAAGCGAAGCAGTATCCAGATATAATCGAGAGAAGAACAAGAAGAAGAATGAATGAGGAAATCATAATATCAGTAGTGGTGGTAGCAGCAACAATAAGCGCAAATGGAACAGCAGTGGCAACAACTTCGAGAGTCAGTCAGGGAGTGTGCCACAAAAGAAGCAGGCATGTGGCAAGTGTGGGAAGAATCACTCGGGGAGTGCATGAGGGGGAAGAACGTTTGTTGTAATTGTGGCCAGGAAGGATATACTTCACCAAGTTGTCCCAATCCAAAGAAAGAAGGGTGTTTTTCGTGCGGAGGAACGGGTCATCGATTCAGGGATTGTCGTTAAAGAAGAATACTGATGGAGGAAGCAGTAACAAGGGTGGCAACATAAAGTTAACCATTGGTAGGCCAGCACCGCTGACCAGGCCAACAGCTAGAACTTTCAACATGATCGTGCAAGATGTTGTGGCATCAAAGGAAGTGGTCTCAGGTATTATCCCGACCAATAATGTAGATGCATATGTATTATTTGATTCAGGAGCTACCTGTTCATTTGTGTCCGACGATTTTGCTCGAAGATCGAATTTTCCCCGTGAAAAGTTAGAAAACCCAATGAATATAGAAGTTGCAAACAAAGAAGTGATCCTTGTAGAGTTTATCCACATAAATTGTAGTGTGGAGATGAGGGGACATAAGTTAAGCGTGGATCTAATCCCGATATGCTTGGGGGAATTTGATGTAATCTTAGGGACGGATTGGTTGTTTAACTATATGGTAGTTATTAACTGTCAGAAGAAGAGTATACGCCTTAAGACACCTGATAAGTCTGAGGTCGTATTTTATGGTAGCAAGTCGCCAAGACAAACGAGTTGTCTGACGATGATGCAGGCCAGGAAGATGTTACGAATGGGGTGCGAAGGGTATTTGGCTCATGTAGTGGATACACTGGTGGTGAATCCTGACATGGGGCAACTACCTATAGTTAACGAGTTCGTGGACGTCTTTCCGGGGGAATTGTTAGGACTTCCACCAGATGGAGAGATAGAGTTTGTCATTGACCTAGTACCGGGGACAACGCCAATATCAAAAGCACCGTATATGATGACTCTAGTAGACATGAAAGAGCTAATGACCCAGCTACAGGAGCTATTAGATAAAAAGTACATTCAACCTAGTGTTTCCCCATGGGGAGCACCAGTGTTGTTTGTAAAGAAGAAGGACGGATCAATGAGGTTATGTATAGATTATCGAGAACTGAACAGGGCGACGATCAAGAACAAATATTCGTTACCGAGGATAGATGACCTGTTTGATCAACTTAAAGGAGCGAAGTACTTTTCGAAGATTGATTTAAGAACTGATTATCATCAATTGAAAGTGAGGAAGAAGGATTTACCAAAGACAACATTTAGAACTCGCTACGACCATTATGAGTTTCGAGTGATGTCGTTTGGACTAACGAATGCGCCAACTGCTTTTATAAACTTGATGAACATAATATTTAAACAATATTTGGATAAGTTTGTGGTTGTGTTCATTGACGACATTCTGGTGTATTCAAAGACGGAAAAGGAGCATGCCAAACATTTAAGGGTAGTACTGGAGACATTATGGAGAGAGAAATTATATGAAAAATTTTCGAAGTGTGAATTTTGGCAGAAGAAAGTTTAATTTTTGGGGCATGTTATCGACGAGGAGGGAATTTCAGTTGACCCCGCAAAGGTAGAAGCGGTGAAAAATTGGGGATAACCGAAGACACCGATGGAGGTCAGAAGTTTCTTGGGATTGGTAGGATATTACCGGAGGTTTATTAAAGATTTCTTGAAGATAGCAACATCGTTGACTAATTTGACCAGGAAGGCCGTTAAGTATGTATGGACGGAAAAGTGTGAGCATAGTTTTCAGGAGTTGAAAAAGTGACTAAGTGAAGCACCTGTGTTATCCTTACCAGATAGTATGGGAGGTTTTACGGTGTATAGTGATGCGTCTCACAAAGGACTAGGTTGTGTGCTGATGCAGAACGAAAGGGTTATTGCATACGTGTCACATCAGTTAAAGGATTACAAAAAGGGATACCCTACCCACGACTTAGAGTTAGCAGCGGTAGTGTTTGCCCTTAAAATCTGGAGGCATTACCTCTATGAAGAAAAGTGTGAGGTATACACAGATCACAAGAGTCTGAAGTATATCTTTACACAAAAAGAGTTGAACATGAGACATAGGAGGTGGTTAGAATTGATCAAGGACTACGATTGTGGTATTTTATACCATCCAGGAAAGGCCAATGTAGTGGCAGATGCATTAAGCAGAAAGAGCATAGAGAAGTTATTCGTGTTGATAGGGCAGGAGGAATTAGTAAGAGAGATGGAGAAAATGGAGTTGGACGTGAAAAATCCGAATGATTCGGAGGAAGGAATTGAAATGGAAGCAAGTCTGACCCTGTTAGATAAGGTGAAATAAGCTCAAGAGAATAATGAAAAATGTGGTAACATCAAGAAGCGGTTAACCGAAGGTGAAGAGTTAAAGTATAAGATCGATAGCACTGGATTACTAAGATTTGAAGGACGGGTTTAGATACCCTCAGTACCGGAATTGAAAGAGGAGATTCTACAAGAGGCCCATAATGCGAGATACTCGATACACCCAGGAAGTACAAAGATGTATCAAGACCTGCGTCAACATTTTTGGTGGCCGAATATGAAAAGGGAGGTTGCAGAATGTGTCGGTCGATGCTTAACTTGTCAATGAGTCACGACAGAACACCAACGACCGAGTGGATTATTATAGCCGTTAGAGATTCCTGAATGGAAATGGGAGCACGTCACGATGGATTTCATGGTGGGACTTCCAGCAACGCAGAAAGGTTACGATGCCATATGGGTGATAGTGGATCGTCTTACAAAGTTAGCACACTTTTTGCCGATCAAGATTAGGTATAATTTGGACCAACTAGACAAATTGTATATCAAAGAAATAGTTTCAAGATATGAAGTGACAATATCAATTATGTCTGATAGGGATCCGCGCTTCACGTCAAACTTTTGGAGAAGTCTTCAAGAAAGAATGGGAACACAACTAAGGTTGAGTACCGCGTATCATCCATAGACCGATGGACAAAGCGAAAGAACAATTCAAATATTTGAAGACATGCTCAGAGCCTGTGTGATGGACTTCAAGGGAAGCTGGGAAGATCATCTTCCACTGATAAAATTTGCTTATAACAATAGTTATCATGCAAGCATTGGGATGCCACCATACGAAGTTCTATATGAGAGGAAATGCAGAGCGCCATTATGTTGGGATAAGGTAAGTGAACACAGACTGTTAGGGCCAAAATTGGTGCAGCAGCCGTGGAGATAATCAAATTAATAAGAGCTTGACTGGTAGCAGCTGAGGATCATCAAAAGAAGAATGTTGATTTACATCACAAGAAAAGAGAATTTGAAGTGGGGAGTTATGTGTTTTTAAAAGTGTCTCCCTGGAAGGGAAAAATATGATTTGGGAAGAAGGAAAAATTGAGTCCAAGGTTCATAGGACCTTTCGAGATTTTGAGGAGAATAGGTGAAGTTGCGTACGAGGTAGCTTTACCTCCCAAACTTGAGCACATTCACAACGTGTTTCATGTGTCAGTACTGCGACCTTACAAGCCAGATTATAAACATGGTATATCTTTCGAGCCAATTGAAGTCGAGAAGGACTTATCTTATGAAGAAATTCCTATAGAAATTTTAGATAGGAAAGAGCAAAAGTTAAGGAATAAGGTTATACATTCTGTATGTATATGATTTGAAGTCTATAAATAGCACCTCTCATTTGAGCTAGCAAATGTTAGCTTCATTCGTTACCTTACTCTGAAATCTAGTAAACAAAAGATTTGAGAGAGAAGGGAGAGGACCTGCCGTGCTAGGAGAAAGAGGGGAACGATATCTGGTATATGCCTTCTACCTTCATCGTTTACTTCGGAAGGAAGAGAAGACAGGAAGCCAAAATAAAGAGGTAAGAGTTTCCTGATTTTGGTGATAATGGTTTATCTGTGTATCATTTGTTTAGCATATTAGTTAAAAGAGTACAAACCGACTATAAAAGAAAAGGAAGGTCAAAAGAGGTTCGTGAGCTAGGTGCTCTATGACCATGTTCTATACCGATATTAAATGTTGTTCATAAGATGTGTGACCATACATTAGTTAAACCATAAGGGTGGTAGCACTGTAACCTTTGTAATAAGACCGTACAACTACTTGTCTATATGACCATCTATTTAAAACCAACTAATGACTTGAGCTAAGCTCAAATCAGAACTACTATAGTAAAACCAACGAAGGTAATCTGTAGGATTAAATCTTAGAACATTGTGTTTATAGACCGTAGGGGATGACAGTCAGACCAATGATCATGACCAAAGAAGGAGTGTATCTAGGTATACACCTCGACCTATCTTTTATTTTAAACCAAATGTCCTTGTCAAATCGATTATGAACAGACACAGTTAATAGAAAGTGAGTTTACACCAATCATGAAGTTCAGTAGAACATGAGTGAGACCCAAGTCATGATGTTAGACCTGTATGACCTTAGACCAAAACAGTCAAGGGAGATTTCTTAAGCTAAACTTATGAAGTAACTTTGGATAAGGAAAGGGACTTAACAATCGTAGAGTGCACGTATACCATATTGTATCTCTCGGCGCTCGTAGAGTCAGTCAACCATGTTACTCGACAATCGTAGAGTATTTCTCGGCGATCGTAGAGTCAGTCAGTCTAATGACTCGATGATGGTAGAGTATCTCTCGGCGATCGTAGAGTCAGTCAGCCATGTCACTCGACGATCGTAGAGTATCTCTCGGCGATCGTAGAGTCAGTCAGCCATGTTACTCGACGATCGTAGTGTATCTCTCGGTGATCGTAGAGTCAGTCAGCCATGTTACTCGACTATCGTAGAGTACCTCTCGGCGATCGCAGGGTAAGTTAGCCAGTCACTCCTAAATCGTAGAGCTTCGCCCAAGCAACCTTGGCATAACTTCATTAAGTTAGAAAGACCTTAGTGATTGTAGAGTCATCTTATTGGTCATAGAGTGACTTCGTTAGTATTGGCAAAACTTTACTGATCGTACAGTTGTCATAGCAGGCCATATACTGACTCTATAGTTTAATTATAATTTACGCTTGGCAATCAATGTGTCTTAATGATGTGATAACTATATTGAACCTAGTCCTTATGTGACTAATCATTATGACGACTATAATGAACTATGTTGAATATACTTGAAGGACGATTAACGTTAAGATATTAACGCATGTGCAAGACAAGTTTCTTAACTCGCACCACCTCATATATTGCGTGCCAGTTTCCTTTTATAATGCAAATCTCCATATTTAAACTTAAATCATTATTTCAAGCATATTAGTTGCTATTGATTGCTCCATACCCATGAGTATTGCTATTTGTACTTAGTGTAAGTTCTTGTATTCAGACTTGTATTTATTGGAAATGTATCTAAGTGGTATAATTATTGAAAATTATTCCACCTTATTGTTATGATTGCTTGTTGCACTTGTGTTCCTTTAAAACTTGTTCTATTACTGGGCTATGCTCAAGAAATTGAAGTTCTACTATTCATGAACTGTTAAGTCTAAGCTAGTTGAATCAGCTAGACTGAACACGTTTTGATTCAATTAAGTTTTACACAAGCAGCTTCCAAGCCAATTGTTGGTAAGGACTCTTCGACTGAGAAAAGAACATTTTATTAAGGCTTTTAGGTGATAATATAACCTTTAAACTCTTAACACATAATATTATTAATATTCAATAATATCTATAAGCTAATTACCAAGCTACCCACGGCTCGCGATCATTACAATTATTAACTAGTAACTCAATCATTCTGAATCTATGTATATATATTTCACATTTATATATACATATTAAGCTCACCAAATAAATCACATAAATATATATAACACATATACACTTAAACTCAAATCATAATAAGAATTATTCTATATTAAATTCTTACTATAATTATTCTCAAAAATTCGGGTTGTCACATCTTCCCTTCACAATCCCATACAGCAGAATAGCTCGGTCCTTAGTCACATCATTCTGATGCCGTGTTGGCATCAAATTAGCACAAATGAAACTATACCATGCCTTCCCATATCGACTTAAGGCCGTGCGTGGAAAATGCAACTTTTGATCTGTTCCCTGCTTAGTAGTCCACACCATACCTGGCTTGCACAAGGTATTTATGATACTATACAACTTTGTGTCCCATCTTGTAGCGTATAACCAATCTGGATCGTTAGGTTGAACAGTAGGCAAATGGTATAACGAATTGATACTTTCTTTGTTATAAGAAACTTGGCAACCCCGCACAAAAGTAGTGCCATCTTTGGTAATCTTCGCATTTGCTTAAAATTCTTGCACTATCGATATTGGGGCTGCCAAAGGAGGTTCAACGAACAGCAGCCAACCCATGGCCCGAATCATACTCATCATATGCCCATCCAGCCTAGGATCTGGCTTGAGCGCGTGTTCCAACACAAACGTTTTCCCTAACAAAACTCGCTGGTAAAACTCTTTAGCTTCAGCAGAAATAAATCGACTAGCATCAAAATCAACAGGTTCGGTACGGGCTTGAGAAATCGAAGATTCACCGCGTTGTCGTTTCGAAGCCATGGATATTCAATCAAAATACTTAAACCCACAACAAACTCAGTTACCCCCCAACTTGTCACAAGCCAAACTTAAACTCTGCTAAATATGAAATTTATGCTCTGCTTGTAAGCATACACACCCAAGCCAATGCAATTAACCAAACTCACCCACAGTACAGTAACAATTACAAACGAAAATGAACCCTAGAATCTTTCAATCAGCAATTTAATGAATAACCACTTTTGAAGGTTCTTCAATTAAAATTATTACCTTGCTATGGAGAGAAACACCACTTCAATGGCTACTCAATCTGTTTTTGTACAAAGATCTTCCACAATGTCCCAATGCAATGAATTTAATGGAGATGGAACGATGGGTTGAAGATGAATGATAAGGCTATTATATATATGGAAGTTTGATTGACGGAAGAAGGCTTGATCTTGTTTTTGAAGTAAAGTGTATGCTTAGGGTCGGTTATTGAGAAGAAGAAGAGGGTTAGGGTTTGATCGAGGAAAGTATGGTATGGAACAGGAAAGAGAGAAAGATTATATGATTTGGTTTTGATTTGGTTGTGGAGAAGGGAAGGATTTGATTTAGATGTAGAATAGGAAAAGAAACCGTTTTGAATATGAAGAGGAGAGTGGGTATGGGAAACCGAATGGGAGAAGTTAAATTATAACCTGCTTGGGTCGGGTCTCTGACCATTTGTAAAAATTGGAAACCGATCGCGGCGCGGCCGTGCTGGTTCCCTTTGTAATTTAGGCGCGGCCGCATTTGTAATATCCCAAAAATTTCAAATATCATCTGATAAGATCTAATAAATATTGTCAATTTAAAACCTAAGAATGATTGCTCAAGTATACGTTGAGCTATCTGAAAGACTAAAAATGATTCGTAGATTCGTATACAATTAGAGGTTAGAACTGTAATCTAAGTTATCTGCTATATGAATAAATAAGCTTGAAATTGAGCTTCAAATGTGTTATATGATTTTTTTCTCTATGTAGGATTTTGTGTTTTGGTTTAAGCAGTAAACTTTAACACTTATTAAAATCAAGAAGTTAATTTAAGGCTAAAATCTAAATTAGGGAAAAGGTTAAAACCTAAACCTTAAACCCTAAGGGATAAATCGTATAAATAACCTAGGTATCCTAGAGAAATGTGTACACCATAATAGCATTCTTGTAACACCCCTTTCCCAAAAATAGAAAAGGGATGTCACGTGCAAAGCACAACAGAAATATAAACTAATACCAAAATTATAAACCAGAAAAGATTAGTCTGAAGAGGTATTAACAACCGCCTAACCGGCTCAAAATACATATTGTTTAGTACATCCTAATCTTAATAAAGGTTCAATACAACTCTAAACAGAGACTCAAACATCAAAACATAACCAAAATATCTAAACCATCTAGGTGAGGAGCTCTCATCACACTTGCCCATGATCCCCTTGAGTACCTGCCGAAAGAAAGACACAGCATGAGCCAAATGCCAGTACGGATATAGAGTACAAAATTATGAACTGAATTTAACTAAATCAATTAAGGAACTGAACTGAACTAAAACAAATTAACACAACGAAGTAATAGACTGAATCAAATGGTTGGGTGTAATTTCATACCGAGCTCAGAAATATAGCTTGCCACATAGACAAATCAATAATGTCACAAAAGAAAATCAAATAATGCCACATAAGCAAATCATACATTGGACCGCAAATCCAAATGCATGCAAAATCAAAAGGCGTGTTCGGCACAACATTACCAATCCGCAGAACAGAACAGAAAACTAGGGCCGACCCATACGCCTCTCAAAACAAATCATCAAATGGCCAGCTCCAATCGGAGCACAAAATAGAGACGCCGTGGACTAATCACACCGCCACGGAAGTGTCATGTCTCTCGTGCCAAGACGACATGCCTGTGGTACCCCCACAGGTGGTTATAGCTCAAGTATACCCTATGGTATATTCTAACAAATTATGATGTCACAACACATGCGACATAATATCAACAACAGGGGATTCTAATATGTATATGTCAAATCAAACGAATCATCAACACAAGTCTCCAAAATATATTGACATATACATTTCTAAAATAAATACTAGATCTGATAATCTAACTCAAAGAGTATAAATACGAGTTCTATGTATCAACACTAAAATAAAACTATTATATTAATTTCACATGAAACAATTATGTGAATTAATAACGAAATTCAAAACAAGGAACAAAACGAATTAATTAAATTTCAGAAGACTATCGCTGAAGGAGTACAGAATCTGTACCTGGAGTACGTAATGCAATATCCACAATTACAGATGCAACTGCTTAGACTCGCTCAAAGTAATCTATTCACAAAAATAATACATTTTATTAAATACTACAATATTAGTATTTAACTGTTTTATGCATATATTGAACCCTCCATATTATTCTATTAGATTAATAAATTAAAGAGAACATTTTCTTATAATTGAGATACTTAATATCTAGCCAAAATAATACCACAATATTAATTAACAAACTAACTAAAATATACTAATTAAAGTTATAAATTAATAAAAATACAGAAAATTAAATTAAATAAATACACAAGAAAGAAAGAAAACATACCCGAAATTATGAGGTACGTAATCTGCCTATGCCCTCGATGCTGAAAATTTTAACTAAGGAGATCCTTACTAAAAGGACTTCACATAAAAAGATTTTCTCAAAATAAGAAAACCTTATTGTTTAATAATAAAAAATACAAAATATTAGTTATATATATAGGTAAGGAAAGGGGAAGCTCTTTAGTAGTGGGGCGATGTGGGACAAAACATGGGTATTACAATTCTGTTTCAACATTTACTGGTAATACGATGTGAAAACACGTATTATCCAATAAAACGTTTTTCCCGAAAAACATGTAAATTACTATTCACGATAATAAGACAAAATAGGGAAAAGACAAAAAGAAATATTTTTATAGATATTTGATCGTCTAACCATTTTTTGAGAAATAGTCGCCGAAAACACTATTCACCCAAAAACGTTTTTGCGTCTTTTCAATTTTTTGAAGAATACGCGAATGTTAATATTACAAGGAAAGATGAAATATTCAATAAAATTAGAAAACAAAAAAACGTAGTTTTTGACTGTGGGATGAATTTCGGAAGTTAAAAACGAAGAATGCAAGAATAAATACTCGTATAATACGAAATATCATACGATAAAATACGAGATTAATACGAGGTATAATACGAGTAAAATATGAAGTATATACGAATATATAACTAGGAATCCAAGTGAATTGTTTTCGATCAATTAGATGCAAGCATGATGTAGCCATGACATCATCTTCAAAGAAGCACAAAGATGATGTCATAATGATGTCACAATGGACGATGATGCAAGCGATGATGTCACGTTGGATGATGATGTAAGCAGTGATGTCACAAAGGATGATGATTTAAGCGATGATGTCATGGATTAATGAGAAAAGACTATTTTTCCCTAACTCTACCTAGCCTATAAATAGGAAGCTTTGCAAGCATAAAAAACTTACCAATTCACAAAATCAAAGAGCAAAATTACTCTCTAGATATATTTCAAGTATTGAAAGTTGCAAAGAAATAGTTAAAGCTTGCAACTTCAAGAAGTAATCATCTTAGTAGTTAGAATGTTCGATTTCAATTCGTAGTTATAGCTAATTATACATTTTACTAGTAGTTATAATGTCAAAATTCATTTTATAGCTAGTGTAGTATATATCATAATCACTAGTAGTTATAATGTCCAAATCATTACAACTATAGTGAAGAAATGATCAAATCGTAAGTAGTTATCATGTTCGAATTTTTCAAAGTGTTCTTCGTGTTCTTGAGTAAAAGTCGTAAATCTTACATAAGTAGGTTTATGATTTTGATTTTTTTTATGTTATGAAGTGTTATTGAGTCTCAGAACATGTTATCTTAACAAATTAATGCTAGAGGTACCATGTTTCATATGGCTAACCCAAGATATTTTGATCAAAGTAGGCTCATTGACTTTTCTGCCCATTTTTCAAAATTTTAAATTCAAAATCTCGTTCTGAAATATAAAACAAAGTTGTAGAGGGGGAAATTCTAATGAATTTAGACTCAAGAATCACTCAAACATGTTTCGAAACGAAGAAGTTATGGCAGTTTTCGTAAAGGACGTCAAAGCTGAAAATTTCTTGGAGGCTCTCGAATTTAAGGGCTTAAAAGTGACTTTTTGAGCTAACAACTTATCTAAGTAATTCCACTTAAGAAAATAGTTTTAACAAGTTATAAAAACACTTATTATGGAGTAAAATTCGATGAACTAACATTCCTTTATATAGGCTTTTTAACGCTTATCGGGAAAAGTTTAGTTTACGATCAAGGCAAGTTTCTCACTCTCATTCGATTTATGTATTGAGAGCAAGTTTTCTAACTCTTGTTTAATTTGATATTGAGCAAGTTTTTTAACATGTACAACTTTATATTGTGCAAGTTTTATATTCCTTATCTTGAGCAAGTCTTCTAACTCTTATTTGATTATATACAAGTCTTCTAACCTTGTTACATTTAAGCAAGTATATTACATCTTGCTATCAATTATTGTGAAGTTATTGCTTCTTGTTCAGCATAACTTAAGAAATGAATCATTATTCATATATTATTTATCCAAGCATAAATTGTTGTGTCAAACTAAATTATTTTGGTAAGACATCTTATACTGAAAAATGAAACACCTTGATGTAAGGTTGTAAAATCGTCGATTATATATTGACATAAAATTGTAGGATGATATGCATACTCCTAGGATATTGGTTAAGTTGATCCCCTACCAGATATCTGAAATCAAGCTTTTCTAAGTCATTGAAGACTAATAGAACTGATTGAAACACATGATTTATGTACTGAACCCTCAGTTATACATCGTCGACATCTTTCAAATCAAACACATTGTGTTTATGTTTTTAAATGAACTTGTTGAGCATTTGTAGCTCATTCTTGCATATAATCTCTTTTGCAGTCTTAAATGGAAATATTGGAACTTCAGGGATGAATAAAGGAAAGGAACCGTGTGACACCCCCAAATCCGGGTTTCCTAACCTCGAATTCGGTGCTCACGATACCCAACAACAACAACAACATACTTTCTAACTAATGCAGAGTAATAAACATAAATTGTTTATCGAAATAGTAATAAAGTCTTACAATCATGGTCCCAAGGTTCTTTAACCTTAACTTAAAACGTACCCTTAATACAATAAAAGTTCACATAACCAAATAACATTCAAGATAAACTAGTACATAAGCCCTATCAGGCAACTACTCTTGCACCTTCCCTTTTCCTTTGTCCCCTTTAGACGTTTTTGCCTTAGCTGAAATAAAGATCATGATATAGCAAGGGTAAGCAACTAGTTTGCTTAGCAAGTTTATACACAAGGGAGATATATCATGAATAGAAGGAAGTTTCGCTTTCAATGTTCAACAACAGTATAAAATTTTGAAGAAACATAAATTAATAGTTAACAATTGAATATTTGAATAATTGAATGACAATTATTGAGTGGTTGGAAATAACCATAGACATTTGCCAAGGTTCTCAGCATTTAAACTGGACCTCTTAATATGTTTTGGTAATCAAGGGGATCAGCCTTTCATACCCCGTCATTTATGCATAAATACTTAATAAACCAGCATTGATATCATGCCTTAATCAAATTTATCCTTTTCTCAGCCAAGAGTTCTTACCATAACAATTTAATAAGAACAGCTTTTAAAATACCTTTGTTTCAACAAATTTAGACATGATTGATCTAGCTGATACAAATAGCATAGATCTATCTCATAAACAGTTCATGCTTGAAAGAACTTTAATCTAATTCAAAGTTCAATAATAATAGAATAGGAATTCAATTGCACAAGGTGCGAATCTCAATAATCAGTATAGATGTGAATAATCAACAATAATTATTCACTAACATGCTTCGAAAATAAGAACTCGAGTTTGAGTTAGGGAACTTGCCTGTCTGCTCAGCTACAAATAATTCTAGCTTTAACTAATTAGCCTTGAAGGACCTAGCATTGATAAAGTCGATCTATCAATTAGTATTGCGTAGTTATACATCTATACGTTCACTGAGGAACTTATCTACCACATAAATTAATCACATAATGCACGTAGCACAATCTTGCTATCATTAACCCTAGTTAAACTTAGGTTAACGATAGATTAACTTGGAAATATTTTTCCTAAGGGTTAAACACGTTTTTAAGCCTTTAAACAATTAGGTTTACTTGTTTAATTAAGGAATTATTAAACACTTCATATTCAAATAGCTCATTTCTCATTTGATTATCATTCAATATTAATTGAATGGGAATCAATTAATTATCTTTAGTTATTATTTATCGAATAACAAATTAGGTTTAATTATTACCCATTCAATAATATTTTCATAAAGTTTTAATCTTAATATTTCTTTATTTACTTAAAAATATCAAATTCTTATATTACAAATATCATAGTAATATTTTAATAAGTTATTAGGTGACTAAACAATTGATTTTAATTGTTTTACCCTTTATTAAACAACTTATTTAATACCCATAAAAGGTCATAAATATTATTTATCATAATAGATTATTAAAATACCTCATATAGGTTAGATTACACTATAATAGGAGTACCTAAGCTTTAACATCCTATTTTCCTCATTTATGACATTATTTAACCATTTATTTCCTTTTAACCATAACTATAATATTATTATGAAAAATAGCAAATAAGTTCTAAAAATTATTATCTTCTAGATCTGGATAGTATATGACCCAATAATAATATACAAATTTGTCTAAAATTTTAAAAAGTGATTTACTATTTTTAAAGTACTCAAAACCTCTGAATCTTGTTATATTTTTCATAAATCGAGTTTTTCTCAGAAAATTCTAAAATTGTTTGAGTACACTCTTATAACATATATAAACATACTGTAAAACTTTCATATTTTTCCAAGGTATACACAGTGAGTAATCTGGGTAAGAATATTTAGGAGTCCTTCACGGTAAAAGCCATTACACAAAAATCACACATCAAAACGTGTTCGTTCTTTTTCCTACTTGTAGACAATTCTTAAGATACCTCTATGATATTTCCCAAATTTTTAAAAGATCCATAACTGGCCGAAACAACCTTTGGAAAAACGAGGACAACAAGCTTTTAGGGTTTTAAAGCTTTAAGTTTTATAGCTGGACTGTTTTGGGAATATAGCCCCCAAGGCTTCAAAAATTATTGGATTTGTGGTCTACCACTTTGGTTTACTAGCTAACTCATTTATCTAGCACCCCCCTTCGACGGATCACATATCCAAGTTGTAAAACTTGAGTTACACAAGATTTAGTGGAAGGAAAAACTAGGGTTTCACCCCTAGGAGAACATATGCTCACTTTATTCCTCTAAATCTTTGATCTAACACTCAAGATACTTAGTTCCATACATGATGATATGTAGAACTAAGGTATCTTGGGTATTAGTTCATAACCCATCAAAACTTGCTATCTTGCTATAATACCAAATAGAAGAAGGAAATGAAGATTTAGGTTATACCTTGTTCTAGTAGTAACCTTCCTTGATCTACCAAAGTAAGATATGAACTTAGGGTGAACTAATCAAGTTAGCACCCCTCTCCTTCCCCTCAAGAACCAAACCCCTCTCTCTCTTTTCTCTCTTTGTATTTTGCTAGCTTGGGAGAAAATAGAAGAAGAAGAATAGGAAAAAAAAAATAAAGAGAAAATGAAGTGTGGTGATTCAAGAATGTATCTTGAAATATAGTTAGATATAACTAGGAGTATAACTAATATCCCCCATATCTTTGTTGTCCATTGGATAAAAGGCTTACTAATTGAATAATAGCAAGATATCTCTACTTTTTGTCATCATGGGGCTAGTGAGAGCTTTGTGTCACTAGGGTGGCTAGTTGACATCTTAGGAGGCTACTTGATAACTTAGGAGGCTACTTGACATCTTAGGTAGCTATGTGACATCTTAGGTAGCTACTTGACATCTTAGGTAGCTATACTATCAAGTCTAAAATCCAACTTCCAACACAAGCTAGATAATACTTTAATTAAAATTTGAAAACCAACTTGTTCTTTCTCTCTCTATGGTCCACGACATATGAGGGATTTTTGTCCCAAAATGATGTCCCAAATATACCACCATTAAATTAATTAATGCTACATCTTTAAATTACCAAGTGGGCTAGGTTTTGGGCAATACCTCAAATAAACTTTGGGCTTAGAATTAAATGATTGGGCTAATGAAACCAAACCTATTTAAATGCAATATAGGGCCTTTTAATTTAATCCAATGATAGCTCATTTAATATGCCACACAATTAATACCCAAATCCATGATTAATATAAATAATTGGGCTAGGTTCATTAATGAAGTAACTTAGTCACTTAGTAAATAAATTACTAAATTGACTATTAATATTATTATTCAATTTGGCCATATCTCATTAACCACTACTTTCATTAATTAACTCACATATTTTATTTACTAACTATATTCAATTTACTTGAATATTTAATTTAGTAAATACTTTGCCGCTTCTATGGGTATAAAGCCTTAGGGTTTGCTCACTAGTTTAAATATACTACTAGTGACTCCCCTAACACAAAGTAGATCAATAAATCACATAGTCACATAATTCACCAATACACCCAGGTTTAAATAGGAACACAAAGCTAACTCATTAAAATTAAATTATATTTAATTAATAATGACGTTCAAAATTCACGGGCATTACAAACCATGTTAATTAGTTTTACCTTATCATTTGTATAAATTCAAGTCTTTTAAAGCTTTGTTGTAATAAGAAACTTGATACTGAAAATGATGTAACTGAACTTAATAATATTGTAATATATTATCATCTTTTATTATGTTAATTACGTTATACTCTAATCTTTAAATTGTTTAGAATGGTTGTACTAAGTTAGTACAGTATCAATATGAACTATACATCTGAATGAAGGTATTGTATGATATTGAGAGTTCTATAAGCTCTGGGGTTACACTTAATGAGCGCCGGTAAGGTGCCATCTTTACCGGAATGCGCCCCTCAGTTCTAGGAACAATCTTATCATTAATACTATGAATGTCAGATAGATAGGAACTATTGATATGAAAGAGATATTCATCAGTTATAAATCTATACATCCAAGTGAGGGTATCCAAACACAGTTGAAGTTCTAATGAGAACTATTAGTTGTTATGGGATATTGTGAATCTTGGATAGATAGGAATTATATATTATGGAATATTTATAGTTGATTAGTTTCACGTGAGCACCAAATCTGCTACAGGGAGTTTAGAGAATTTGGGGGCGTCACAGCGCTGCCCTGTATCCATGAAGGTTTGTATGTTAAGCCTTCCTGATTGAACCACTGAATTGCAGCAATGAAGTGTATCCTATAAATACATAAAATAGCAAATTACTACTATAAAAACAAACTAAAAATACTATCTTACTTCTAAAAATCACAAAAATTCAACTTACTGGAATTCAAGTATGGGTTGCCTCCCATCAAGCGCTTGATTTAAAGTCTTTTAGCCTGACTACTCCCTGTTTCACGATTGATCGACAAAAGTGATTGAGGTTTTCTGGCGATCGAAATCACCACCCCAATAATGCTTTAAACGTTGTCCATTGACTTTAAATGACTCATCCGGATTATGACCAAAGACTTCAACAGCGCCATAAAGAAATGCTTGCTTGACAATGAAAGGCCCGGACCACCGTGATTTGAGCTTGCCCGGAAATAATCTCAATCGAGAATTATATAAAAGCACTGCTTGTCCCGGCTCAAATTTCCTATCAACAATTTTCTGATCGTACCACTTCTTGACTTTTTCCTTGTATAACTTCGAGTTCTCATAAGCTTGAAGACGGAATTCATCAAGTTCATTAAGCTGGAGAAGCCTCTTCTCCCCCGCAGCTGTGAGATCGAAATTCAGCTTTCTGATGGCCCAATATGCTTTGTGCTCAAGTTCAACAGGAAGGTGGCATGCCTTGCTATAGACTAGGTGATACGGTGACATGCTAATGGGTGTCTTATATGCTGTCCGGTAAGCCCAAAGCGCGTTGACAATCTTTTCCAAAAATTCTCTTCACTTCCCTATTCGAAACTTCGGCTTGACCACTGGTCTGTAGCAATTCTGTGGTTGACCCCATATTTAGCCAAGAGAGCTGCAAAAAACTTATTGTAGAAGTGGCTCCCTTCATCCTAATATTTTCCCTTGGGGTGCCAAATCTTGTGAAGATGTTTTTCTGAAGAAATTTTAAGACCACTTTGGCATCATTAGTTAGCATAGCACTGGCTTCCACCCATTCAGATACATAATCTACTACCAACAAAATGTAGAGGTTGTTGAAGGAGGACGAAAATGGTCCCATGAAGTCTATCCCCCAAACGTCAAAGACTTCAACTTCTAAAATGGTATTCAATGGCATCTCATGACGTTTGGAGATATTTCCCACCCTTTGACATATATCACATCTCTGCATGAATTGGTGGGCATCTTTAAATAACGTGGGCCAGAAAAATCCCGCGTGTAAAACTTTGGCAGCTGTCTTTTCACCCCCGTAATGTCCTCCATACAGCGAATCCTGACAATGATGTAAGATGCTCTCAATTTTTCTTTGCGGAACACATCGTCGTATCATTTGATCTGCGCAATGCTTGAACAGGAACAGCTCATCCCAAATGTACCTCTTCATGTCATGTAGAAACTTTTTCTTGTGTTGGCTGGGCAAGTCTGGAGGAAATACGTTGCTAACCAAATAATTGGCAAAGTCGGCATACCATGAAACTTCTGCCTTTATCACGAACAACTGCTCATCTAGGAAGAACTCATTAATCACAGTCTTGTCTCCCTTTGTATGCTCATTATTTTCCAATCTCGATAGATGATCCGCCACTTGATTTTCCACACCCTTTCTATTCCGGATTTCCAAGTCGAATTCCTGGAGTAGAAGTATCCATCTAATTAACCTCGGCTTCGCATCTTTCTTCGAAATCAGACATCTTATCATTGAATGGTCCGTGAACACTACCACTTTAGTTCCGATTAAGTATGAACGGAATTTGTCAAATGCGTACACCAGTGCAAGCAACTCCTTCTCAGTAGTTGTATAATTGAGTTGGGCATCCGATAACGTTTTGATAACATAATAAATGGCATGAAAGATCTTTTCTTTGCGTTGGCCCAAAACAGCCTCAATTGTATAGTCGCTAGCATCATACATTAACTCGAATAGCATTGACCAATCTGGTGCAATTATCACTGGTGTTGTGGTCAGCTTCTTATTTAAAAGCTCAAATGCCGACAAACAATCCTCGTCAAATTTGAATAGGACATCTTTCTCCAATAGACTGCATAATGGCTTCGTGATTTAGGAAAAATCCTTTATGAATCTCCGATAAAACCCGACATGTCCCAAAAAACTACGAATCCCCTTCACTGAAGTTGGTGGTGGTAAGTTTTCAATTGTCTCGAGTTTTGCTTTGTCCACCTCTAATCCTCTTGCTGACACTTTATACCCATGGATGATCCCTTCTTGCACTATGAAATGGCACTTTTTCCAGTTAAGCATCAAATTGGTTTCCACGCACTTTTTCAGTACCATGACAAGATTTTCCAAACAACTATCAAAAGAGTCCCTAAATACTGAAAAATCGTCCATGAAAACCTCCACATTGCGTTCCACCATATTCGAGAATATTGCCATCATGCACCTTTGGAACGTCGCTGGTGCGTTGCACAATCCGAAAGACATCCTCCTAAAAGCGAAAGTACCATACGGACAAGTGAACGTAGTCTTTTCCTGATCCTCCCGAGCGATTGCAATCTGATTTTACCCAGAATATCCATCCAATAAGCAGTAGTACTTGTGTCTAGCCAATCTATCCAAGATCTGATCAATGAACGGTAGTGGGAAGTGATCCTTTCGGGTTGCTTTATTGAGTTTCCTGTAATCCATGCAGACCCTCTAACCGGTTACTGTCTTCGTCGGTATCAGCTCATTATTTTCGTTTACTACTATTGTCATTCCTCCTTTTATTTGGTACGCACTGAACCGGACTCACCCACGAACTGTCAGATATGGGGTATATAATACCAGCATCCAGCCATTTTAGAATCTCTTTCTTGACTACCTCTTTCATAATTGACTTTAGCCTTCTTTGTTGTTCCATGGTAGGTTTGACATCGTCTTCCATAAGTATCTTGTGCATGCAGAAAGATGGCTTATTCCTTTGATGTCAGCAATGGTCCATCCAATTGCAGTTTTGTACTCTCGAAGGACTCGTATCAAATTACTTTCCTGAAATTCGTTAAGAACAGATGCAATAATTGAAAGTAGTATGCACACAAGCCAATCATATTTGATATGATGTAGCATATACTTTGTAATCTTATTCATTTATTAATAAAAGAATTTATTTTCTTAAAATGCATTTTACATTATCTACATAGTGCTGTTATATTAAATGTGATAAACCCATAGTTTTGAGCAATGCTTTTAGAATCATGATGGTGATCATGCTAATGAGATCTAAATTCTAGATAGCTCACAAACTAAAATCGTTCCTAATCGTTGGATTACTAAAAAGGGGATTAGTGAATCTGAATAGATTAGTACATCCGTTGCTTGCTCTTAGGAAGAGGATGATTGATCTCATAATCATTTGTGTGGAGACACTAAAGAAAGTATGTAGGTGCTTATTGGAGAATAAGTACACTGAACGTGGCTCGCTAAGGAATGCCTAATGGAGTTTTACTCGCCTGTCAATAGGAATTCCTCTAGTGATAGTAGTATAAGTGATCCTTGGACTTGAGATCATCATAGTATCTTGTGTATGATGAGTTATACTTTGACATGTCCCTTAAGACCTTTAGGGTATATCAAAGGGTATGATTGAGTATAATAAGTTGTATATGGAGATAGGTGAATGATCAACAAAGAATCTACCTCATCTAGTAAAAGATGTGAATGTCCTATGTGATTCGATAAATGACAACTCATTAGTCCTTGGCCAAGGCAGAATAAAATTAGAAAGGAGTTTCTAATTTGCATTATTTAGAGTTGTGCAATTGGGAATCGAAATACATATAATTAAATAAAATAAGACTTGACAGTAATTCCATATCTTATATTTAATTGGGACATTGTATGGTAGAATGATTGAATTGTGCGGTAACTATTCAATTAAAGGTTCTTTTATGATTAATGTTGAAATCTATATTATCTGGAAAGTCGTTGATCGCTAAGGGGGTTTACCCTTATTGTAAAATAAATATTATTTATTTAAATGAATTAAATAGTTTAATTTATTTATTTAAATAAGATTAGAATTGTTCTAATTGATTTATTCACAACCGGTTTAATATGGAGAACCTAAAGGGTCACACCGCAAAAGAAAAATATTTATTTAAGAAGTAAATGACATAATTGTAATAATAAGTTAAGTGTATTTAATTTAGTCTATGGAGATAAAATAAATTAAATAGCTTAATATTTATTATTTAATATTTTGGAAATATTAAATATAAATTAATAAGAGGAGTCTTATTATTAGTATTACTATTACTATTATTTAATTCCTAATAGGGATTGATAATTAATTAATAGAAGTACTCTCACATGAATTTCTAATTGAATTAGGAGCATAATTAATTAAAGGAGTTTAATTATAATAGAAACCATAATCCTAAATAGTTTAGGGAAGGGTTATTCCTACATCTATAAATAAGAGTAGTCTTATCATAGATTAGGGTTACACACTCTTGCATTAGATTGTGGAGAGTACTTGCAATTTCTATAGAGATAGAAACTAGGGTTTTGCCAATACCCAACTTCTTGAATACCTATTCTTCCTTGGTGGATCACCTCTAGAGGCCAAACACTTGGGTGGCTAACGTTGATCAAAGGAAGAAATCTCATCGGTGGAATTCGAGGAGAACACGAAGGACTAGGAGTTAAACTTGTACCCGAGGAAGCTTTAATCTACGAGGGTATAATTCTTATTCACTTTCTCTTTTATATAATTGATAATTGAACACAAGGATAGATCATGGTGATGGTTTGTATTAAAATTTTAAAATCCGTTTTATCACACTTCCGCCCTATTTGTGTAATTAGATTGCATGTTTGCGTAATATACAAACCTAACAGTGGTATCAGAGCCAAATCCTTGTGTTAATTATTGATTGTGATGATTCCATGTATGAATTTATATGCGATACGATCGGATTTTTGGGCTGAAAAAAATTTTCTGATTCAGCGTCGCGGCGCGGCCGTGCCGTTTCCAGTTCATTCTGGAGCGTGGTCGCGCCTGAACCCAAAAAACGTTTCTGGGGGTGCAGCGCGGCCGCGCTGCTCCTAGTCCAATTTGGAGCGCGGCTGCGCCGGTATGCAGAGTTTGAATTTTTTTTTTTGTTTTTCTCAATTAACATAAATAGTTTATTTAATTGATAAAAGTTTAAAATAAAAATGTTTATTTTATCGGGAATAGAATTTCAGATTGCTAAAGTTAAAGGAAATTAATTTGGATTTGGTTTTTAATTAAAATTAAAGAATTTATTTTGTTTCAAAAATAAATATTAGCAAAATGTTTACCCATTAATTGATATCAATGCATATATGGAATAGTTTTATTATTCATGAGATGAATGTTATTTATTGGTACATATAGAGATATGTATGATAATAAATAGGGATTGATTATGGACTATTGACCAATGTGTGATTGAATTTATTTTAGAGGATGCTTGAATGTATAGGTTTTTATAAATGGGGTCCGCATACCTCGTCTTCTTTAATTTTTCTTAATGTAAATTCGATCTCCCTCCTATGTACTTCACCTTGACTGCTGATCAGGGTTTCTATTTATTGTAAATAGTTTTTTATAATAGGACTAGTTAGAATTAATTTTGAAGAATTGGAGACAAAGAAGCAAGGAGCGCTTGAAGACACGTTTGTATTGGAGCCCGGGTTTAAATGTAATAGTTATATTTAAATTTTATTCTTGCACCCTAGGTTTGACCTTTTCGTTCACTTGGTGGCTCTAGTGAAACAAACTAAAATAAAAGTCCATAATCAATCCGGGTAGAATATAGTATTCTATATGTGCATGCTTACTATATATATTATATATTATCCAACATGCTTCGCATGTTAAATAATATGACGCGTATTTTATATATGTGTGCATGCGCGCTAAACAAGATGGGACTAATAATAATAAACCCCTCAAAGAAATCATATTAAGTCCTAAGCGTTCACAGATATTAGGAATATCGAACTTCGCCTTCTAGCATAGTAAAACAATAGAGTATTAAATATTTAATATAAGTTTGTTGTGCACACACAAGGCGAGTATTAAATATTTAAGATGTTATTTTATCACGTTTGATACTTATTAAGGAATTGAACATTACTGCTTTGTTGTGCACACACAAGGGCGGTCTTTTTCTTTTCACATATATGGAAGTGCTAGGTTGGACTTAACTTAGATTATTTTAGTTCGGATGTGCACGCACTTGACCATTATAATCTAAGAGGAAAAATACAAGGAGTTACATAGTGATGTAATTGACAATAATTGTCTACCTATTTATTTATATATAGTTTGTTGTGCACACACAAGGTTATATACATTTGAAATGGGATCCTTATTCTCACTAGCAAATCTTTAATTAGATTTACCGAACTATATATATTGAGGGTAATATAGTTTGATGAAAAAGAGAGAGATACCAATTTAAATAAAGACCTAATTTATTTTGATGATTAAGAAAATGAATGTATGCTAAAATGTTGTCTATTTCACATGCAGAATTTAAAAATGTCAAACTCACTATCACTGCGTAGCATACTTGATGCTAACAAACTGACCGAACCGAATTACACGGACTGGTTAAGGAATCTGAGAATTGTTCTCACTGCTGAAAAGATATCTTATGTCCTAAATTTGCCAGTCCCTGCAAATGTTGCAGAAACAGCCTCTGAGGAAGAGATTGCTACTTTCAGAAAGTGGCAAGATGATGCAATCTTGGCTCAATGTATTATGCTTGCATCCATGAGTAACGAGCTTCAGCGTCAGCATGAAACTATGGATGCTCCTACTATATTGTTGCACCTCAAAGAGTTGTATGGTGAGTGAAGTAGGACTACTAGATATCAGATATCTAAGGAGCTCTTCCGATCTCGTATGACCGAGGGCACTGCTGTTGAGACCCATGTCCTTAAGATGATTAATCTGATTGAACAACTTGGACAGCTTGGGTTCGTGATGGATGGGGAGTTAAGTCAAGATTTGATCTTGCAGTCACTCCCGGACACCTTCTCACAATTTGTTGTGAATTTTCACATGAATAAGTTGGACGTCAGCTTGCCTGAGTTACTTAACATGCTGAAAATTGTTGAACGTCACTTCTCATTCAACAAGAACCAAGTCTTACTAGTGGATGACTCTTCTAAGAAAAGGAAGAGGCCCAAGGTATCTTCTGAAAAGAAGAAAAACAAGAAGGCTATGGGCAAGGCGAAGAGAAAGGATAAAAAGAAACCTAATCCATATAGCAAAGGAATTTGCTACCATTGCAATAAGCCGGGACACTAGAAGAGGAATTGCAAGGAGTATCTTGCAGACCAAAAGAAGCTTGGAGAAGCTTCGACTTCCGATCTAGGTTTGTTCATGATTGAAATTAATTTTTTTGAAAGTCAAAATTCTACTTGGGTATTGGATACCGGCTGTAGTTCTCACATATGTAATAATATGCAGGGATTAAGCAGAATTAGAAAGCTGAACAAAGATAAAGTCGTCCTACGAGTGGGAAATAGAGCAAAGGTTGCTGCATTAGCTGTAGGAACTTATTGTTTAGCACTGCCTTTGGGCAAGTTCATTAGTTTAAATAATTGTTATTGTGTTCCAACACTCATTAGAAACATTATTTCAATTTCTGGATTGGATATGGATGGTTTTGATATTATAATAAAGAACAACAGTTGTTCTATTTATAATAAAAATGTTTTATATGGTATTGGCAATCTACTAAATGGACTTTATATACTTGACTTGCATGAAAATATACTTCAAATTGAACAAACTAAGAAAAGAAAAAAGAGATGATGTTAATTATACCTTTATGTGGCACTGTAGACTAAGTTATATCAATGAAGCAAGATTAACCAAGTTGTATAAAAATGGGCTTTTAGAGCTATCTGATTACGAATCATATCCAACTTGTGAATATTGTCTCATGGGTAAGATGACTAAATCTCCTTTTAGTGGAAAAGGAGAAAGAGTTACAGAGTTGTTAGTGTTGGTACACACAGACGTATGTGGACCTATGACAACGAATGCACGAGGAGGGTATTCTTATTTTATTACTTTCACTGATGATCATTCTAGATTTGGATATGTGTATTTAATGAAATACAAATCTGAATCGTTTGAAAAGTTCAAAGAATTCAGAAGTGAAGTAGAGAAGCAAACTGGTAAGAGTATTAAGATTCTTCGATCAGATCGAGGAGGTGAATACTTGACCAATGAGTTTCTAAGTTGTCTCAAAGAAAATGGTATAACCTCACAATGGACTCCACCAGGGACGCCACAGTTGAATGGTGTATCTGAAAGGAGAAATCGAACATTGTTGGATATGGTTCATTCCATGATGAGTTATACCGACTTTCCGGTATCCTTTTGGGGTTATGCCCTAGAAACGGCTGCATACCTGCTTAACAAGGTACCTACCAAATCCGTCCCGAAGACCCCATATGAGATATGGACAGGGAGGAAACCTAGTCTTAAGCATGTTAAGACTTGGGGTTGTCCAGCTTATGTCAAAAGGCTTGAGCATGATAAGCTGAAGACTAGATCCGACAAGGGTAGATTTGTGGGATATCCTAAAGAAAGTTTAGGATATTATTTCTATCATCCTACTGATCAAAAGGTGTTTGTTGCGAAACACGCTGCCTTCTTGAAAAAGGAGTTTATCCTTGAAGGGGTTAGCGGGAGTAAGATATATCTTGAAGAAGTTCAAGAACCACAAAATACTATGGATCAAAGTCAGGTACCTGACCAAGTAGAAGAACCTACTGTACCACTACCTATTCGTAAACCTGGAAGAGTACCAAAGATACCTAATAGGTATGGATTCATCATAAAGGATGATGATGAGGTATACATCATAGATGATGATGATCCATTGAGTTACGAAGAGGCTATGAGTAGTAGACTTAGAGAAATGGCTAGAAGCCATAAAATTCGAGATGGACTCCATGTATGAAAACCAAGTATAGACTTTGGTTTCACCACCTGTGTGACAACCCGAATTTTCGAGAATAATTATAATAAGAATTTAATATAGAATAATTTTTATTATGATTCGAGTTTTTATATATATGTGTTATATATATATATATATATATATATATATATATTTATGTGATTTATTTGGTGAGCTTAGTATGTATATATATAAATGTGATATATATACGTAGATTCGGAATGAATGAGTTAATAGTTAATTATTGTAGCGATCACGAATCGTGAATACCCTTGTAATTTGGGTGTATTAATATTATTAAATATATTAAATATTATTTTTATGTGACGTGTTTTAAGGTTATTTTATAACTTAGATGATGTCAATTTATGAATTTTTATGCGTTGTTGAACCATAAGAGTGAATATATTTATTTCGCGTATTATCGCAAAATCACTATTCATGGGCACATTTCCCGAGGTACTATTCACGCCCGGATATTTTTATGTCTTTTTTTATTTCTATTAATTTCGTTAAGACGTGTATGCGAACGAATAATTTTTTCAAGCGTCGAAAATTTTATTTGAGCTGATACATGATTTTATCCATATCTGAAATGTACTACATGGGTGTTCCGAATAAATGGACAAATCCCATAATAAATATTTTTACGCGCCCCAATATTTTATGGGTGTACCCATTTTTAATTTTGGAAGAGTTATTGAACAATTTTGGTACAGAGTGGGAGTTTTCGGGTATAGAAAGGGAGCATTTCGGGTGTAATATTAGTATGCCAATTTATTTAGAGACCAACCTCAAGCCTTGGCCAATCAAAATGAAGGAAAGGAGGGAGTGTGCCGACAATTGCTAGCCAATTCCTAAACATTATGCCTCAAACATTTCAATTGTGCAACAATTTTCTCAAAGGCTTAACCAAGCCTTACTCTCCCGAAGCTCCATTCCCTCTCCTGAGCTCCCCCATTCCCTCTCAATTTCTTGCAAGCTCTGTACTTCTCATCTTCAATTCATAGCAAGGAAAGAGAGGAGAGAGTGCAGAGAATAGAGAGAGAGTTTCAGCAAAGAGAGAAAAAGAGAAGAGAAAAAGAAGAAGAAGGAAGGAAGCGCGGGAGAAAACAAAGAAGAAGAAGAGAAGAGAAGAGGAAGAAGGTCTCTAGTAGCTCCATAACACCCAAGAAACATCATTTAAGAGGTAATCACCTCCTCCAAATCTTCTTTCTTCCATTTTCGAGTTTCTTGAGCTTCTCAAGCTTTTGTGATGGGTTTGGATTTCTGTTGCAATTTTTGTTGTTATTGTTGGTTGTGGTTGCTCAACAATGTTATTTAGAGAATCTATAAGCCATTAACATCATTAAAGTGGAACAAAAATGAAGAAAATCCGCACCTATGCTTAAGGAGGATGAAGAACATGAAGAACATGAATATTTTGGACATTTTTGGACAATATGAACATTCAGACGAATTTTAGAGGACTATGTAGCTATGATTTCGTGTGTGTTTCATTTATTTGTTGTTATGGTATTATAGTTCCATGGGTTACAAAGTTAACCCAACTGGAATCGAGCAAAACGGTGTAAAAATGAAGATTTGGTGATGATTTTAGTGAAGAACACCAAGAACACCAAAAACAGAGCATGAATTGATACTTTGGCCTAAGATTTGGCCATGTTAATGTTAATGGGTACTTCTGAATTTTTGATATGTTGTAGCTCTATGTCTTAGGAGTCCATAGAGTCCAGAACGGACCAATTTGAACGTCTAGAGAAGAAGTTATAAGGTTTGGAGTAAAGGAGGGTCAAAATCGCGATGTCTGACAAGGGCCATCATGCCACCCGCGAGCCCGCACCAAGGCCCAGCGCGCCCGCGCACGCGCGCTGCCTGGTGCCGCCCGCCCGTGTGTGTGTTGTCCGACTCAGCTTCGACGTCCGTTGGGGAAATGGTCATAACTTTCTCATACGGACTCGGATTTGGGCGATTCAAGATGATCCGGAAAGCTTAGAGATATACCTACAACATCAATTAATTAGAATTGAAATTTTCTAAATAGAGAAATTTTGAAATTGACCGTTTTTAGGGCTATTGTGCAAACGGTAGGCGTTGGTCGTGCACGTGTGCAAGTATAATGCTCCCGACAATGTTAAATGATGTTCTAAGTTCTAAAACATGATTATTATGATTTATAATGATACTTAGCATTAACCATTGGGTATTAGATAATTCGAATGGGCGTGTTAAGCGTACGCAATCGCGTGTCGCCTGGGCGTTCGAATAGGCAAGTGTGGCGTACGGACGTGCAAACGTCATAACACCATAATAAGTGTGTATAATCTTGTTTAATATTTTGTTTCTAATAATAATGAAACATGATAGAGTGTTATAACCCAATGTATGAGCATGCTAAGCACATACAAACGAGGTGAATTAGGCGTGTGATGTGTAAACGACGAAACGCCACGTAAAGTGTTAAAGAACTTAAATAGTATTTCGAATCTAATGAAACGCACATTATGAGATATGGAGTATGATTATTGTAAGCCAATATGGATCGGTGATGGTGATGGTCGTACGTTTTCAAAACGACGCGACGCCGAGAAATGTTTTAGAGTTAATCGCGTTAATTACCCTTAATGCGCGAATAATGAGAGATAAGAATTTTTATTAATGTGAACCTTTATATGAAGCCTTTTTAGTGGCTAATTGGTATTTTTATTATTAAATAAATTATGTAGGATATTAAAGGATGAGCCATCATTGTGACGCCCCCAAATCTCTACACTCCCCTGTAGCAGTTCTGGTACTCACGTGAAACTATACAACTATAAATATTCAATAAAATATGACTTCTATCTATCCAAGGTTCACAGTATCCCATAACAGGTACTAGTTCCGGCCAGAACGTTGTTTGTGTTTGGATACCCTCACTTGGATGTATAGATTCATATCTAATGAATACCTCTTTCATATTTATATTCCCTATCTATCTGACATTCACAGTATTAATGATAAGATTGTCCATAGAACTGAGGGGCGCATTCCGGTAAAGATGGCACCTTACCGGCGCTCATTAAGTGTAACCCCAGAGCTTATAGGACTTTCAACATCATTTAAATACCCTCATTCAAATGTATAGTTCGTATAGATATTGTATCTAACTTAGTACAACTATGCTAAATAAAATAAAGATTAGAGTATAACGCAATCGATAAAATAAAGGATCATAATATATTACATATCATTTGGTTCGATTATATTGTTCTCAGTACTAAGTTATTACAACAAAAGCCTTCAAAAGACTTAGATTATTCAAAAGCAGTTAATAAAACTAGTAAACATGCCCTTTTCCTTTATCTGTCCCAAAAGTGCCAAGGATATCATTTAAAGCTGCAAAAGAAGATATGCGCAAGAATGAGCTACAAATGCTCAGCAAGTTCATTTGAAAATGTAAACACAGTGTGTTTGATTTGAAAGATGTCAGGTGATGTATAATTGATACTGAGGGTTCTGTACCAGAACCATATATTTTAATTTGTTCTGTCAGTCTTCAATGACTTAGAACCTTTTGAGTTCGGATATTTGGTAGGTGATCAGCCTCACCAATATCCTAGGAGTATGCATATCATCCTATCATATTTTGGTCAATTTAAGCTAATTGCCAATTTTGGTCAATTTATTTAATTACCAATTTAAACCTTATTTGAAAGTTTGTCGAACCACCTTCCATCCACGGTGTCCCTTTTTCTCAGTATAGATGTCATACCAAAGCAATTTGGCTTGACACAATAAATTTAAGCTCAAACAATCAAAAAATGATTTCATTTCTTAAGTTATGTTGAACAAGTAGCAATAACTTCACAATAATTGATAGCAAGACATAAATGAATTGCTTAATATAAGTTGAAAAAAGTTAGGACACTTGCCTTAGCATAGTTCATTTTAATTTAAGACAGTTGGTCAACGTACGTAGTCTACGTATACCAATAATAAGCGTTAGTACTTATATAAACATGTATTACGCTAATCTAGATAGGTTTCATTAAGGTTCGACGTTGATTCGGTATCTCGGTTGCGTCTTTAATGGCTAAACATATAGATTGTTTGATAAAACTTCATTTGGAAGCTTAATTATTAGTCTAAATAATTTAATTATTATTTATAATACGTTTAGAAGCTTAATTTTATTTTTAAATAATTTTTATAAGCTTGGAAGTATTTTTAAATACTTTTACAAGCTTAAGAATATTTTTAAATGATTTAATTATCACTTAGAATAATTTTAAAACATTTAATATGTTATATAAATAATTTATTTGTCATTTAGAATATTTTTAGATACCTGAAATATTATTTAAATGATTTATTTATCATTTATAATATTTTTAGAAAGATAGAATATTATTTAAATGATTTATTTTATCATTAATAATATTTTTAGAATTTATTTTATCATTATAATAATTTAATTATTACTTATAATAATTTTTAAAACTTAATTTAATATTTATATGATTTAATTATCATTTAAAGTAATTTTTAAATACTTAATGTATTATTTAAATGATTTATTTATCATTTATAATATTTAAATATTTAATATTTTATTTAATTATTATATATAATAATTAATTATCATTTTTAAATCATTAATATAATTATTAAATGATTTAATATCATTTTTAAATAATTAAAATAATTATTAAATGATTTAATATAATTATTATTATTATTTAATTAAATTAAATAATAATTCAGAAATATATAAAAATATTAAAAATTATTTTTTATTCTTAAAAATGAATTTTCGAATATAATTATTAATTATTAATATTTATTTAATATTTATTTATTATTTTATAATTTATTTAATTAATTTTTAATAAATTTTTATTAAAAATTCGTCGCTAAAGGGCTTTAGAGACGGTCTGCTTAGTTTCTTAGTTTTCTGGGTTTGTACATGAATTTCGTCGCTAAAAGTGTTCTTCATGAAGAACACTTGGTCAATGTCCAACAGTGACTTTTGACCTCAAATTAATTCCAACTGGTTTGATGTTTTTGTTTGATTTTTGTTTGTTGTTAAACTTAGCATGGCAGAGTATAACGACATAACAAATTTCATCTCAAATTATATCATATCATGCTCTAAAAAGCATGGTCAAACTACCTGGTTCAGACTGTTCTTGAGTTTCTAGGTAACCCAGAAACTCATACAGTCAGGTCAGTCAACGCTGTTTGACTATTAATTCCGTTCAATTGATTGTTTGTTTAGGTGTTTTAATGGTTCAAGATTACAGTTTACATAGCATACTTGTGACACCCCCAAATCCAGGTACTTAATTCCCACTGATTTGGTGTTCACTATAACATACATTCACATCTAACTACCCATAATCAATAACAATTAAATAAATTTAAAGAAACATCTTCCCAAAATAGGTTACATCACCAAACTATTAAACAATCAAATCCCAAGTTATATTAACCTTAATACATCAAATACGGAATAAAACATAATTTAAATAAGTCTTATTACAATCAAACATCAAGTAAATAGCAGGTCTTTAGTTATTTATGCATCTTGCCCTTGCATTTGCTCGTGGACGACTCGTCCTGCTTTTCTGGCTTAGCTGCAATGTTTTAGTGCAAGAGTGAGCAAACAATTGCTCACAAGTACGATAACAATAATATTTAAATGAAATGGATTTCAACTGAGGAACAATAGTTTTCTGAATCTCAGTCAATAAATGATCAAAGTCTAAAAGCTCGTTTAAATGCTCGGTTCAAGGAAAAATAGATTTCAAGATTTAGAAATTATATCTGAGGGTCACAAGACCTCGAACTATGTCCTAGGTTAACAAGTATTTCTACTGTAACCTTTAACTGTCATATAGACTATGGACCAAACATCTCGTACTCAGGGGGATCAGCCCTTTGTACAATGTATTGTGCACAAACATTATAACGCTGTCGCGTAAGTAATCTCCTATATAAGGGTTGTTCATCTCAGTTTATCGTCTGAATCCGTACCAAAAGGAACTTGGCTTGGAACAAGTATAGAAAATATTCTAAGTCTTTGAAACGCTCATCAACTAAGGACTAGCTGATTCAATAAGGGTTTGCTAGTCTAGTTCATCAATAGAGTTTGTTCAATAGAACTATACTCGAAATTTGAATAACAACAATGATTGGAATAAAGCTTAAGTACGTAGCATGATGGTAACCTTACTTGAATATCAATAAGCTAAGGTCATAAGCGTGCTCAATATAAATGAACTTGCATTGAATAAATTAACAAGTTAAAAAGAAAGAACAACTTGCTCAACGTAAAAGTATTAAATTGAGATAAAGAACTTGCCTCAAGCGTAGATTACAAATTTAAGTAATTCACGATCCTTAAACAACCTATACATTAATTATAAAAATGGTAACATAATTAGTCACATAATTATAATCACTTTTAGGTTTGCTCTTATCTTTTTATTATAACATCTCATTTAGCATACCATAGTCAACAAGTACTAGTTTAGCAACCATCTTGGTAATACATTAGTCACATTAATATAAGTTTAATTATGCATCATAACTTCCAAGAAAAGAAAACAAAATAATTTTTTTTTTTAACAGCAGTGATTCTCGCCGGGGCGAGAAAAAACTTAACAAACTCGTTGTCGGGGCGAGGCTGTCGCCGGGGCGAATAATCTAGTGTAATTATGCCGCTGGGGCGACAGAGCTGTCGGGGCGATAATCCTAGCTCATTTCTACCGCCGGGGCGGTAGACGCGACTGACACCTTCTACAGGTCGCGAACCAGTGAAAACTTAGGCCAAATTTGGCCAAAATTTTCTGAATTCTACCATCCAAAATACAAATTAAACATACCCAGACATCAAATATGATATAAAATAATTACCCAACATGTTTCTAATCAATCTAAGCATTATAAAACACATAATCAACCAATTTAAAACCAAAAATTCACTGTTAAAACCAAATATTCAAGTTTTAACCATTTTCATGAAATCAAGCTCTGTAAATTCATTTTTCAACCAATTAAAACCAATCTTCTTGCATTATTCTTGTTTTTCATCAAATAATCATAAACAATTATTAAATCACTGATTAATAACCAATTTAAATCATCAATTTTCATACAAATATGCCATACATGAAATAAGGCTCTTTAAATTAAGAACTCAATTCTAAAGCATGTTTTCATGAATTATTTCTTCAAACTAGTTTATAATCATCACATAATCTCTAATACATGCTTACTAACAATTATAACCAAGTAATTCATGTATTTAGCATATAAATTCATATACAGTGAAGTAAAAATCATATATAGAGAAGTAAAATAATAAGAATATAATAAAGAACAAAACTAAAAGAATCATACCTTCAAGCTATATAAAATTCTTAGTTTAACACTTCCCTTCCTTCTCTTTCTCAATTCACAAATTTTTCTCTCTAATACTCTCTTCTTCTCTGTATATTCTTTCTTCTCTAAACTCTGTTCTTTCTCTTCTTTCTTTTCTTTTTACAACAGACGTAGTATAAAAATAAAATATAAAACTGATGAATAAAAATAAAAGCTGATGATTTAGTGTAATAATAACGTATAATCTAAATTTAATCCATCAGTTATAAAATTCAAAAAGCCATAAGGCTTGTTTGGCAAACTGATTTAGAAATAATCCATTATTCTAACTAAAGGCTTAAGGCCTTGTTTGGTAAAACACAAATAAAATAACCCATTATTTCCAAACAAATGTCATAGGGCCTTGTTTGGTAAAGCTGAATTAAACACTTTCTCATTTATTTTAATAAATCATTATAACATATAATTTTAAAATGTCACACTTCTAATTTAATTGAACTTATTATTAAATAAATTCAATTAAACCTTACCAACTCAAATAATAATTTCATTTAACAAATAACAATAATACCAAATAAATTCTCTTATTCAAATAAATCATTTATTCAAATAAACCTTTTCATCATCTAATTTAATTATTAAATTAAATTAGAATAAACATAACAAATCACATTCAAATAACATTTAACATTATTAAGCTTAACATATACCCATTTCACAAAAACTTAATAAATTATTTATTAAGCTCAATAAATTAATAAAAATATTTATATAATTCAACAAATATTTTTATTCAATCACAAAAATTGCATTCGTTACATCTTTCCCTCCTTAAAAGGATTCTATCCCCAGAATCACAACGCAATTAAATCGTCCGTTACATTCTCCCCTCCTTACAAAGATTCTGTCCCCAGAATCACAATATAAAGATTAAACAAATAATTGAGGGAAATTTTGTATCATTGTCTCTTCGAGTTCCCACGTTGCTTCTTCAGCACTGTGGTTCCTCCAGATTACCTTAACGGAAGGTATTACTTTATTTCTAAGTACTTGTTCCTTCCTGTCCACTATCTGAACAGGTATCTCTTCATAGGATAAATCTTTTTCAAACTGTATTGGTTCATATTCTATTACATGTTTATAGTCAGACTTATACGGTCGTAGCACCGATATGTGGAAGACATTGTGAATGTGGTCTAACTCAGGAGGTAAAGCTACCTCATAAGCTACCTCACCCACCCGTTTCAACACTTCAAAAGGTCCAATAAACCGCAGACTGAGTTTACCCTTTTTATCAAATATAATCTTTCCCTTCTAGGGAGATACTTTGAGAAACACAAAACTACCGACTTCAAATTCGCGATTTTGTCGGTGTTGATCAGCATACTTCTTCTGTTTGTCTTGAGCGGCTATTAGTCTAGCTCTTATCACCTTGACAATTTCAGCGGTTTGTTGTACCAACTCGGGTCCCAATAGTCGTCGTTCACCAACCTCATCCCAGCATAATGGAGTTCTGCATTTCCTTCCATATAATGCTTCATAAGGCGGCATGCCGATACTAGCGTGATGACTATTGTTGTAAGAAAACTCGACCAGGGGTAAATGATCATCCCAGTTTCCCTTAAAATCCATAACGCACGCTCGGAGCATATCCTCCAACGTTTGGATTGTTCTTTCACTCTGGCCATCGGTTTGAGGATGATAAGCTGTACTTATTCTCAACTGTGTCCCTAAACAAGCTTGTAGACTCCTCCAAAACTTTGATGTAAAACATGGATCTCTGTCTGACACTATTGACACTGGAACACCGTGCCTTGAGATAATCTCTTTGACGTATAACTTCGCCAGCTGATCCAAAGTAAATTTGATTTTGATAGGCAAGAAATGCGCTGATTTTGTCAATCTATCCACTATGACCCATATTGCGTCATATCCCTTCTGAGTAGTCGGAAACCCTACCAAAAAGTCCATTATGATATGCTCCCACTTCCATTCGGGTATCTCCAAGGGTTGTAACAAACCACTTGGTTGTTGATGCTCCGCTTTAATTCTCTGACAAGTGAGACACTTCGCAACACACTCGGCAACCTCTCTTTTCATGTTTGGCCACCAAAAATGTTGGCGAAGATCCTAGTACATTTTTGTACTTCCCGGGTGAACCGAAAATCGTGAACTGTGAGCTTCGTTCAAAATCTCCTCTCTGATTGCTAATACCGACGGTACCCAGATTCTGCCTTCAAATCTCAGCAACCCTTCAGTATCGATTTTATATTTAAGCTCTTCACCTTCAAGCACTCTTTTGCGTATATTAATACACTCCTCATCCTTGAGTTGCACTTCCTTGACTTTATCCACTAGAGTTGGTTGAGTTTCCATCTTGAACAAGTTTTCATTAGGCTCTGGCATACACTTCACCTCTAGCTCCAATTTAGCCATGTCTTCAATGAGCTTCTCCTGAGCAGTTAACAAGAATAGTTTCTCCCGACCTTTTCTACTCAAAGCGTCGGCAACCACATTAGCCTTTCCCGGATGGTATAGAATTTTACAATCATAATCTTTGATCAATTCTATCCATCTTCTCTACCGCATATTCAAATCCTTCTGCGTGAAAATATACTTCAGACTCTTATGATCTGTGTATATTTCACACTTCTCCCCATAAAGATAGTGCCTCCAGATTTTCAAAGCAAACACCACGGCTGCTAACTCCAAATCATGGGTCGGATACCCTTTTTCATAGTCTTTTAGGTGGCGCGATGCATATGCAATAACCTTACCATTCTGCATCAACACACAACCTAGTCCTTTATGTGATGCGTCACTGTACACCACAAAATTTCCTGTATCATCTGGTAAAGACAACACAGGCGCCGAACTTAGTCTCTTCTTTAGTTCTTGGAAACTTTCTTCGCACTTCTCCGTCCAAACAAACTTCACTGATTTCCTTGTTAAATTTGTCAACGGAGTGGCGATTCTGGAGAAATCTTGAATAAAACGTCTGTAATATCCTGCCAAACCTAGGAAACTCCTCACTTCTGACGGTGTCTTAGGCTGATCCCAGTTCATCACAGCTTCCACTTTAGCTGGATCCACCGAAATCCCGTCTTTATCAATCACATGTCCAAGAAATTGAACACGCTCCAACCAAAATTCGCACTTCGAGAATTTTGCATACAATTTCTCTTTCCTTAACGCCTCCAATGTCACCCTCAAATGTTCCACGTGTTCTTCTTGAGTTTTGGAGTAGACCAAAATGTCGTCTATAAATACCACTACAAACTTATCCAGGAATGGTTTGAATACTCTATTCATTAAGTCCATGAATGCTGCAGGCGCATTCGTTAAACCAAATGACATAACCAAAAACTCATAGTGACCATATCTGGTTCGAAACGCCGTCTTTGGTATGTCCTCTTTTCTCACCTTCAACTGATGGTACCCACTTCGTAAATCTATCTTTGAAAAATATCTTGCTCCCTTCAGTTGGTCAAACAGGTCATCAATCCTTGGCAACGGATACTTGTTTTTGATCGTGACCTTGTTCAACTCTCTATAATCAATGCAAATACGCATCGACCCATCCTTCTTCTTAACAAACAATACCGGCGGTCCCCACGGCGAAACACTCGGTTGGATATACTTCTTATCCAGCAATTCCTGTAATTGCACCATTAACTCCTTCATTTCTACCGGAGCCATTTGATACGGGGCTTTCGATATAGGGGCCGTTCCCGGTGCTAAATCAATTACAAACTCGATTTCCCTATCTGGCGGTAATCCTGGCAAATCATCAGGAAACACGTCCGCAAAATCCTTAACTACTGGTATCTCCTCCAGTTTTGCACCCACCTTTCGGGTATCAACTATGTAGGTTAGATATCCTACACATCCTTGTATCAACATCTTTCTGGCCTGCACCATCGTCAGACAACTCGTTTGTCTAGGCGACTTGCTGCCATAAAATACTACCTTTGACGGAGTCATGAGGTTTACACACTTCTTTTGACAGTCAATAACTGCCCCATGGTTAAACAACCAATCCATACCCAAAATAACATCAAACTCTCCAAGATGAATTGGAATTAAGTTGACAGTCATCACATGACCCTTAATTTCTACCTGACAGTTCTTGTGGACAAACTTAACTGGAATCACCTCCCTATTCGTAATTTCTATATTCATGGGGTAATCTAACTCTTCCTGAGGTAACCCTAATTTCTTAGCAAAATCATCGGATATAAATGAGCAAGTAGCACCCGAGTCAAACAATACATAAGCATTAACATTATTGACTGGAATGATACCTGACACTACATCCTTTGACTGCACAGCATCCTGCACCGTCATATTGAACGTTCGAGCGGTAGGTCGGTTGGGCTGCGTGGGTCCTGTGATAGTCAGATTGCCTCCACCACCGCTGTTTCCCTTTCCTGAACTGGCTCCACCTGTAGTTCCTTTCTTAGGACACTCCCGAGCAAAGTGATCCTTCGACCCACAGATGAAACATGCTCCTTTCTTTGGATTAGGGTAATTCGACGCGATATGCCCCTCCTGCCCGCAGTTGAAGCACACCCGCTTACCCTTCAAACAAGCACCCATATGGCTCTTTCCACAGTTGCTGCACACCTCCATCTTCTTCTTCTGATTACCCTGCTGACTTCCCGCAGAGTTGCTATCATTCCATTTTCTCTTTTGACTACTGCCTCCATGGCTACCACTTGCCTTGTTTTCACTCTCATTCTTCTTTTTCCTCTGCTCCTGATTGTACTTTGATAGAGCATCACTGCCTCCTTCAGCAATAATTGCTTTTTCCAGCACCGCCGCGAACAAGTTCAGTTGAAACATTGAAACTCGGCTATACAACCAGGGCTTCAATCCCTGCTCGAACCTTCTGGCCTTCCGCTAATCCGTGTTAACCTAATAAGGCGCAAACCTCGCCAACTCGTTGAATCTTGCTGCATATTCAGACACCGACATAGTACCTTGCTTCAGCTCTAGAAACTGCACCTCCATCTGATTCTGAGCATTTGTCGGAAAGTAAGTCTCAAAAAACATCTCCTTAAATCGCTCCCACGGAATAATCCCTTGCCCACCTCGGGTTTTATTAGCTTGCCACCAGTAGCTAGCTTCTGACTTCAGCATAAAGGTTGCAAATGCCGACTTTTGGTCCTCATTGACCCTAGCGACATCAAACACCTTCTCCATCTCCATGACCCACGTTTGAGCTTCAATGGGATTCATAGAGCCGTGATATTCCGGAGGTCCGATAGCCTTGAAGTCTTTAAAGGTCGTGGCCTGAGCTTGTGGTTGATTTGCAAAGGCTCCCGTTAGCAGATTCACTAGCTGCTGCATCGGATTAGCGTTGGCTTCCTCGTTATTAGTAGATCCCTCACGGGTCTGTTGACGTGTTGGTTGTCTTCTTGGCGGCATCTTACTGTTAAGAATTCGCGCTATTAGATTATTATTCAATTACTTAAACATTTAAGTCTCAACTTAAACATTTATAAACAAGACTTAAACACATAACACATCTAATAAAATTTCACATTTTATTCATTTACTGCTTTAAAACATAACAAAGATAACATCGTGGTTATTAACATCAAATCATCTATCCTGTCATCATAAAGTTCCAGGATTACATCATTATTCTATCCCATTATATAAACTGGGATTAACAACTTATTAACTCATAAATTTCATAATAACACAACTAATCATAATCTGTGATGACATCCCACGACGCACAGTTTCCTGGCGTTCCTGCTCCATAATACGAGTCACCATCCTTCGATCCACCATATCTGGATGACGATGAACTCGATCCAGAGCTCTATCCACTGTGGAGTGAAAAATATACTCCATATCATCAATCTTGGCCTTTTTTGACCACACCTCACACTCAACACGATCTACGCGGTTAGCCTCCCTCAACCAAGCAATCTCAGCTCTCGCCCGCTTAGCTGACTCCTCTTTCAACTCATCTCGTACAATCTCATTTCTGGCTATCAACTGTCCTCGTCGATACTCAGACTGTGCTAGCCTCTGCTCAGCCTCTGCAAGACGTGATGAAAGGTCTTGGATCTCAGCATCCTTCTGCTCTAAAGTGGCTTGACGTTCCGCAACCTGTTCCTCTAACTCCTCTTTTTCACTCTCTACATGAACCAACTTCCACTCCACATCTCCAAGACGTATATCGAGCTCCTCAATCTCACTGCTCTTCTGCTCCAAGGCAGTTTGTCGCTCGGCCAGCTGCCTCTCTAACTCCTCCACTCTATCTTGCAACTCTATGTTGCGATCATACACCTGCTCGTACATCTGAACACCTAAGGAAGATAGTGATATCCCCTCAGGGTCCTCCTCCTCCTCAACCTCTTCAGGTTCCTCCTCAGAGTCCTCCTCAGGGTCAGTCTCAGGCTCATACTCGTGGCCTGTAACTGTAATCAATGGGGATGGCTCCCTCTGCACTAGCTGCTCATGAACTATGTGAATATCTCGGGGCTCCTCCTCCCTAGCCTAGCTGGGCTCTCCTCTATCAGTCATCCTGACAACAAAATTTTAAGTTTTAATTACTAATCGATAATACTCACGAGCACATAAGTTTGTTATCAAATAAGCACATAGCACATAATCATTTTATTATCTTTCATGAATTTCCGTAATTCATTCCTTAGAACTCGATAAGAGTTTATCACCACTATATTTTCTATCTTCTAAAAGGCTACTACCCTAAGGTTTTCCCCACCTAAAGGTTCATAAACTATCAGCTCTGATACCAACCTGTGACACCCCCAAATCCAGGTACTTAATTCCCACTGATTTGGTGTTCACTATAACATACATTCACATCTAACTACCCATAATCAATAACAATTAAATAAATTTAAAGAAACATCTTCCCAAAATGGGTTACATCACCAAACTATTAAACAATCAAATCCCAAGTTATCTTAACTTTAATACATCAAATACGGAATAAAACATAATTTAAATAAGTCTTATTACAATCAAACATCAAGTAAATAGCAGGTCTTTAGTTATTTATGCATCTTGCCCTTGCCTTTGCTCGTGGATGGCTCGTCCTGCTTTTCTGGCTTAGCTACAATGTTTTAGTGCAAGAGTGAGCAAACAATTGCTCACAAGTACGATAACAATAATATTTAAATGAAATGGATTTCAACTGAGGAACAATAGTTTTCTGAATCTCAGTCAATAAATGATCAAAGTCTAAAAGCTCGTTTAAATGCTCGGTTCAAGGAAAAATTAGATTTCAAGATTTAGAAATTATATCTGAGGGTCACAAGACCTCGAACTATGTCCTAGGTTAACAAGTATTTCTACTGTAACTTTTAACAATCATATAGACTATGGACCAAACATCTCGTACTCAGGGGGATCAGCCCTTTGTACAATGTATTGTGCACAAACATTATAACGCTGTCGCGTAAGTAATCCCCTATATAAGGGTTGTTCATCTCAGTTTATCGTCTGAATCCGTACCAAAAGGAACTTGGCTTGGAACAAGTATAGAAAATATTCTAAGTCTTTGAAACGCTCATCAACTAAGGACTAGCTGATTCAATAAGGGTTTGCTAGTCTAGTTCATCAATAGAGTTTGTTCAATAGAACTATACTCGAAATTTGAATAACAACAATGATTGGAATAAAGCTTAAGTACGTAGCATGATGGTAACCTTGCTTGAATATCAATAAGCTAAGGTTATAAGCGTGCTCAATATAAATGAACTTGCATTGAATAAATTAACAAGTTAAAAGGAAAGAACAACTTGCTCAACGTAAAAGTATTAAATTGAGATAAAGAACTTGCCTCAAGCGTAGATTACAAATTTAAGTAATTCACGATCCTTAAACAACCTATACATTAATTATAAAAATGGTAACATAATTAGTCACATAATTATAATCACTTTTAGGTTTGCTCTTATCCTTTTATTATAACATCTCATTTAGCATACCATAGTCAACAAGTACTAGTTTAGCAACCATCTTGGTAATACATTAGTCACATTAATATAAGTTTAATTATGCATCATAACTTCCAAGAAAATAAAACAAAATAAATTTTTTTTTTAACAGCAGTGATTCTAGCCGGGGCGAGAAAAAACTTAACAAACTCGTTGCCGGGGCGAGGCTGTCGCCGGGGCGAATAATCTAGTGTAATTATGCCGCTGGGGCGACAGAGCCGCCGGGGCGATAATCCTAGCTCATTTCTACCGCCGGGGCGGTAGACGCGACTGACACCTTCTACAGGTCGCGAACCAGTGAAAACTTAGGCCAAATTTGGCCAAAATTTTCCGAACTCTACCATCCAAAATACAAATTAAACATACCCAGACATCAAATATGATATAAAATAATTACCCAACATGTTTCTAATCAATCTAAGCATTATAAAACACATAATCAACCAATTTAAAACCAAAAATTCACTGTTAAAACCAAATATTCAAGTTTTAACCATTTTCATGAAATCAAGCTCTGTAAATTCATTTTTCAACCAATTAAAACAGTTCCTCTTGCATTATTCTTGTTTTTCATCAAATAATCATAAACAATTATTAAATCACTGATTAATAACCAATTTAAATCATCAATTTTCATACAAATATGCCATACATGAAATAAGGCTCCGTAAAATTAAGAACTCAATTCTAAAGCATGTTTTCATGAATTATTTCTTCAAACTAGTTTATAATCATCACATAATCTCTAATACATGCTTACTAACAATTATAACCAAGTAATTCATGTATTTAGCATATAAATTCATATACAGTGAAGTAGAAATCATATATAGAGAAGTAAAATAATAAGAATATAATAAAGAACAAAACTAAAAGAATCATACCTTCAAGCTATATAAAATTCTTAGTTTAGCACTTCCCTTCCTTCTCTTTCTCAATTCACAAATTTTTCTCTCTAATTCCCTCTTCTTCTCTGTATATTCTTTCTTCTCTAAACTCTGTTCTTTCTCTTCTTTCTTTTCTTTTTACAACAGACGTAGTATAAAAATAAAATATAAAACTGATGAATAAAAATAAAAACTGATGATTTAGTGTAATAATAACGTATAATCTAAATTTAATCCATCAGTTATAAAATTCAAAAAGCCATAAGGCTTGTTTGGCAAACTGATTTAGAAATAATCCATTATTCTAACTAAAGGCTTAAGGCCTTGTTTGGTAAAACACAAATAAAATAACCCATTATTTCCAAACAAAGGTCATAGGGCCTTGTTTGGTAAAGCTGAATTAAACACTTTCTCATTTATTTTAATAAATCATTATAACATATAATTTTAAAATGTCACACTTCTAATTTAATTGAACTTATTATTAAATAAATTCAATTAAACCTTACCAACTCAAATAATAATTTCATTTAACAAATAACAATAATACCAAATAAATTCTCTTATTCAAATAAATCATTTATTCAAATAAGCATTTTCATCATATAATTTAATTATTAAATTAAATTAGAATAAACATAACAAATCACATTCAAATAACATTTAACATTATTAAGCTTAACATATACCCATTTCACAAAAACTTAATAAATTATTTATTAAGCTCAATAAATTAATAAAAATATTTATATAATTCAACAAATATTTTTATTCAATCACAAAAATTGCATTCGTTACAATACTACAACTCTAAACAAATAAATTACACAAAACATTTCATCTAGATCAATTCTGGGCAGCATGAACTTCTGACAAACCTTATCAGAGTTCATCAAAGGTTTCTGGGTTGCCCAGAAACTTGCAAAATCAGAACGGTCAAAGGACTTTGACCACTTATATCTTCTTACTGTGAAATAATTTTTGACTTCTATCAATTTGATATTAAAGTTAACATGGCATACTATGGATTCATGCTTTAAAACACATCAAACAACCATTTTAAGCTGATCAAAAGCTCTGACAAAAAGCCTTGTCAGACTGTTCTTGACTGCCAAGAACAGTTTGCTATTTTGGCTTAATTTTCATATTTACATGTTATGTAAACGTGTTTTAACCGCCCAGATCACTTAATTACATGTTAATAAGTATTCCTAAACACTAAAACATAACATCAAATTCAAACTTAAAGATCTAGCAATAAATTAGGGTTTATGCACCTTTTTCTTCAATTTTTGATTTCTGGCTTTTGATTCTGAGCTTGTGGTTGCAGAGGCTTGTTTAGGCTGGTAATATAAGTGTATATGCTTCAATTTTCGTAGGTTTAAAGGTCAGTATCTCATTCTATTTATAGCCATTTGAAATTAGGGTTTCCTAGGCTAGTTTCCAAATTTTTGCCTCCAAAAATATCTAGGCTTGGGATTTGTGCTGCTCTCCATCTGATCTTATTAACCTACTTGTGCTGGAGTGTGTTGAGCACAAGCTTGCACACTCCTAGCTCAATTTTCATTGGTTTAAATTGATTTTTCATTTATTTACTTACTAATTAAAATTAAATTTTTGCTAATCATGTTTATGATGTTAATTTAAGTTTAGTAATACCTTAATTAGGGTTATATATCCTAATTAAGGTTTTACATTTCATAATTTAGGGTTTAGATAACCTAATTAGGATTAGGGTTTCATAATTAGGTTTTAGGGTTTCTAATTTCACAATTAGGGTTTTAATCTTTCGTTTAGGTTTTAGTTTAATCTTAATAATTCATAATTAATATTATTTAGAATCAAATTATATCAATTAAGATTCTAGTATTGAAATTAGGGTTTTAATTGTTCAATTCGGACAACTTATTACCAATTAGGGTTTTTGTTTCAGTTTATTGTTCTAACCCTAATTAACTTATTTTAGATTTTTATCAGTTAACATAATATTATATTAACTCCGAAGTACGACAAAGCACTTCGTCATTTCCAAGTATGACACAGCAGCTTACAAAATAATTTGCCGAGACGCTTCTCGATGAATTCGCTATAAGCACGCCAAATCATTTGGTTCGATTAAGCACGACACAGCTGCTTGGCGAAATTTTTTTATTTGACCTAATTGTTTAATAAAATACACAATCACATAATACAAAGTCAGATCATGAAAAACCATTTATTAAACACATAATTTATATATACAAATCTTATTAGGGGTTCGGAATATTATATTCACCCCCACTAATAAGAATTTCATCATCGAAATTACAGTACATGTTATACAAATAAGTGTGGGTAACTATCTCGCAGTTTACTCTCAAGCTCCCACGTAGCTTCCTCTATATTTTGATTCCTCCAAATAACTTTGACTGAAGGGATCACTTTATTTAGCAGATGTTGTTCTTTCCTATCTATGATTTCGATAGGAACTTTTTCATAAGATAAATCTTTCTCGATCTGGATGGGTTCGTAGTCGATAACGTGTTTATAATCAGGTTTGTACGGTCGTAACACGGACATATGAAACACGTTATGGATATGTTCTAACTCAGGAGGCAAGGCTACCTCATAAGCTACTTCACCCATCCTTCTCAATATCTGAAATGGCCCAATAAATCTCGGACTCAATTTTCCCTTCTTGCCGAAACGTATTTTTCCTTTCCACGGAAAAACTTTTAAAAACATGTGACTACCGATATCGAAATCTTGTAGCTTCCTGTGTTGATCCGCATATTTCTTCTGTCGATCCTGTGATGCTTGTAATCTTCCTCGTATAACTCGAACTACCTCCGTGGTTTGTTGCACTATTTCAGGTCCTAACATTTGTCGCTCTCCGACCTCATCCCAACATAAAGGTGTTCTACATTTTCTTCCATATAGGGCTTCAAATGGTGACATTCCTATGCTGGCATGGTAACTATTGTTGTAGGCAAATTCTACCAAAGGTAATTGATCTTCCCAACTTTCCTTGAAATCCATGATGCAAGAGCGCAACATGTCTTCCAATGTTTGAATGGTTCTCTCACTCTGACCGTCAGTTTGTGGATGATATGATGTGCTTAGTTTCAGCTGAGTTCCTAAATTTTTCTGGAGACTCGTCCAAAAATTTGAAGTAAATCGTGGATCTCGGTCTGATACTATAGAAACAGGGACTCCATGTCTAGAAATAATTTCGTTGATGTAAAGTTTAGCCAATTGGTCAAGACTGAAGTTGATTTTGATGGGTAGAAAATGAGCTGATTTGGTAAGACGATCTACAATTACCCAAATGGCATTTGTGACCTTTCTGTGTATTAGGGAGACCAACTACGAAATCCATGGTAATATGCTCCCATTTCCACTCAGGAATTTCTAAGGACTGTAATAATCCACTTGGTTTCTGATGTTCAGCTTTAACCCTTTGACACGTTAAACATTTACTTACCCACTCCGTTATCTCTCTTTTCATGTTAGACCACCAAAAATGTTGGTTCAAGTCTTTATACATTTTTGTACTCCCTGGATGTACAGCGAATTTAGAACTGTGGGATTCATTCAGTATTTCGTCTTTTAGTTCTTGTACTGAAGGTACCTAAATTCTATTTTCGTATCTCAGTACTCCATCCTTATCTACTCTAAACTTAACATTCTTTTTATGAGCCATTTCTGCCTTATACTTCTGACATTCTGCATCAGTCTCCTGTAGTTCTTTGATTTTATCCAATAAAGTCGAACTACCCTCCATGACGAATAACTTCTGGGTAGAGTTAACTGAAACTCCCACCTGGATCTCAGGTTTGTCAAACTCTTTTATCAATACTTCGTTATTGGTCATTACATTTAACTTCTCTTGGTTCTTCCGACTCAATGCGTCTACTACGATGTTGGCTTTTCCGGGATGATATAAAATTTCACAATCGAAATCTTTTATCAACTTTAGCCATCTCCTCTACCTCATGTTAAACTCCTTCTGTGTGAAAATATATTTCAGACTCTTATGATCTGTATATCTTTCACATTTTTTCCTGTACAAATAATGCCTCCAAATTTTCAAGGCAAATACTACTGCGGCTAACTCAAGATCATGCATAGGATACCTCTTCTCATAATCTTTGAGTTGTCTTGATGCATATGCAATTACTTTCCCATGTTGCATTAACACACATCCTAATCCCTTGTGTGATGCATCACTATAAACTACAAGGCCTCTTGTATCATCTAGTAAAGATAATATTGGTGCCATGCTTAACCGCTTATTCAACTCTTGGAAGCTTTCTTCACATTTGTCTTTCCAGATGTACTTTACCGTCTTTCGAGTCAAATTGGTTAGCGGGGTTGCTATCTTTGAAAAATCTTGTATAAATCGCCTATAGTACCCTGCTAAACCGAGAAAACTTCTTACTTCTGTTGGAGTCGTTGGTTGTTCCCAATTCACAACCACTTTTATCTTTGCTGGATCTACCGCTATTCCATTCTTGTCAATCACATATCCCAAGAATTGGACTCGTTCCAACCAGAATTCACATTTGGAAAACTTTGCATAAAGTTGTTCCTTACGTAATATCTCCAATACGCTCCTTAAGTGTTCAGCATATTCCTCCTTTGTTCTCGAGTATACTAAAATATCATCGATGAACACTACAACAAATTTGTCTAAGCATGGTTTAAACACTCTGTTCATTAAGTCCATGAAAGCTGCCGACGCATTTGTTAATCCAAAAGACATCACAAGAAACTCATAATGTAACAATCCGGAATTTTATAATAGTCGAATGAATATTTTAATTGATTTTTAATAATTGATGAAATTGTTGTGCATTAATTTAATTAGATATGGTATAATTAAATAAATGTTTTGATTTAAAGATTTAATTTAATAAGATGATTAAATTAATTAAATTATTAATGTATTGTTAGTAATTATAATGTTTTATAAATTCTAATTTAATTTAATAATTAAATTAGAGATTTATTAATTTATTGAATGGAATTATAATTATTATAGTTAATGTTATTATGAAATTTAATTGAATTAATATTATTGTTTAATTAAGGGTGTGATAATTACTTAACTATATAATATGTAGATTACTAAAATATATTTGTTTGGAGGAGTTTGTTTTGTCAAACATGGCCTTATGGCCTTTGGGATTTTAAGCTGAAAAACCCTTTGTTCTCTTAACTGATAATCACGTAAGGATCAATTTTAAGCTCTCTCTATTTCACGTATATTTGTTCTTGGCTTGGTTGTTTTGCAATAAGCCAGAGAAGTGAGAAAGGAAGAGCAATAGAGAGAAAAATTGAGAGTTTGTGAGAATTGAGAGTAGAATTTTGGAATTGGAGTCAAAAAGAAGAGGAATTGAAGCTTGATAATTGTAGACACCCAAATTTTGCACTTCGTATACTAACCTTGACAGGAGGGCAAATTCGTCAAATGGATCGGCCTGCGAGAGCAAAAGATAGGAAAAGTACGGACACTCGACGCCACCATGATAATTTGCAGCCGAAATCGACATGATAGCAGGGCTATCCGAATTTGGCATTCCCGGAAGGTGTGGCGCGCTTCTCAATGATTCTCGGACTGTAAAAGCACGAGCCTGAGTCAGCGAAAACTGACGTTTGCAGCACGAAAATCGAGGCGTGGCACGAAAATCGAGAAAGTCAAGCCCGCCAGCCCCGCGGATAGATCTGCGGGCCAAGTGGGTGCGCCAGCACGGAAACCAGGAAATCAGCACTACCAGCTGAGTGCGATGGGAGGCGTGCCAGCTGGCCAGCCGCAGATCCATCTGCGGCCAGCCGCAGATAGATCTGCGGCTGGCTCTGGCCAGCCTATTTAAAGCACAGCTTCGGACAGCATACAGGGAGGTTCAGCAGAATTGGAAAAGAAGGAGGATACAGCAGCAACAAAGCACGAAAAATTGAGAGGAAAATAGCTAGATTTGCAACAAAAAAATAGGAGGAAAAAGTGAGAAAAAAGAGAGGAATAATATTTTTGTGATTTGATTGTATCACACATATTTCTTCTTCTATTCAATACACAAGTTTACATCCATTTTGATCTCATTTGCAAGGTGAAAATCTCCTCAATTTTTACAATTTCTATCACATCTTTTGGTCAAATCAAATGAAGTTTTCATATGATTATGGAATGATAAATTAGGGAGTATTAGCGAGGGTTCCATTTGGAAACAAAATTCTTCCTAATAACCCGATGATATTTATTTATTGATTCCTTGTTTGTTTTTTTTGTGTTATATTGACATAGATTCTTTTAGATTCTCTATTTTGGGATGTCTTGATATTGGTAGATTGTCCGTATTGGTTAATTCTTGTAATATCCGATTGTGTTGTGAGCTAGGAAAGCGACCCCGGGTGGTCCCAATCCGATGATGGACATATCTTGATGTAAGAAGTAGAAATGACGTAGTTTTCATTGTAAACATGTAATCGTCGGGCCTTAAAACGACGCTAAGGCGAGAATCGGATTTAAGGCCCCGAAATAGTGAAAATTTGTGATTGTTGGCGTTCGGGGACATTTTGATGGCTTACATGCCCATGAATAGCCCCAACGCATTTTAATGCTTGATTTGATTTATGACACGATAATTGATTTCAAAGTTAAATGATAAGATTTTCATAAAATCAATCAAAGTAGGATATTAGAATCACGAGGTTAAAATTTGAGAAATGTTAATGAATATCGATTCTATCTAATGAGAAAGCTAAAGAAAATCGTTTTTCAAACATCACAAAATTTGATTTTAGAAATAAGTAACGTTTTATTAAATCTTTGTGCATAGGGTGAAAGAGATTCTAGAAATTGCCCGATCGTTTCACGGAAAGCAACGTATAGATCTCGATCCTATTTTGACGAAGGTTTTAAAACTCTAGTTTTGCCAAAACCACACTTAAAGAAAATCTCATATTTTTGTACAATTAAAATCAAAACTATCTCATAAACAATAAAGCTTTCTCGTGTATACCGAAAAGATATTCCGAAGCGTTCTCAAATTAAAACACGATTTTCCCTAAAATCCAAATGACTCTTTCATACAAATTCCCCACAACATTCACATAGGCACACACACACACACACACATACACATTCATAAATTAAAGGATAGGAAAGCATCAAGATTGCGGTAACCGTGTTTCACGGAAGTCGGGGGGTGCCTAACACCTTCCCCTCACTTAAGCAAGCCCCCGAACTCTATGAATCTCGATTCGCAGACCAATTAATTCGGAGTCACACATGAGCCAGCGATTTATAAAAAACGAAAACTCGGATGAGTTGGTACATCCATTTCAAATATACCAACTGGCGACTCTGGTTAATTGGCTCATCATAAAAACAATCTTTCAAAACCCCGTCGACATCAATGCCGACCTTTTCCAAACATCATCTAATCAAAAGGCTAAAATTGGAAAGGACAAGAGAGAAAGCGAAAACCCGGCGTCGACAATAATCATCAAACTAATTTTCTTAATCGTCTACCAAGGTATAATCTTGTTTAATTTTCTATTTTCAGAACTTTGCTATGTTCGTAAGTTTCTTTGGAGTTTGAAGTTTGATGATGGAATTGTCAAGGAAGTTGGTGTATATGTGCTATATGGTGTATGTATTTGGTTTTCAGAAACTAGAATTCATGAAATATGTTTTAAAATGGAAGATTTCCTGTGTTCTTGAGTTTTGGGTATGTATGTATGAAATATATGTTTTTCTGAGTCAAATGTAAGGTTTAATATTTGTAGGAATTTGTAAATTGATGGTGATTTATGATTCAATGTTCAAATACGAAGAGATTGCATGTTTAACCATCTGATTTCATCAAGTAATGGGTTTGTAGTGGTTGATTTTATAAAAGATGTCAAAAATGAGTTTTTTTTAGCAAAAGCATGGTTAGTACTTTGGGTTTTGTTGTTTCGATGCTTTTAGGTTGTTAGAATTTACATATGGATGCTTAGCAATGTTTCTGTGGGTTTTATGTTGATTGGGTATGAGTAATTCGATGTTTGAAGTTAGTTTTGTGAGTTTTCGGATAGTGCAGCAGGTTGTTTCGTCTTTGTCTGGGTTGCGGCGCAGCTGTGCTGGTAACAATGGCAGAAACGGCGCAGCTGCGCTATTGGTCTTTCCAGGATGAGCACCTGCGCAGCTGCGCCGGTATCCAGTCTTGGGAAGGCGCAGCTACGCCGATCCATGAACAGAAACAGTTTGTTTTGTTTTCAGTTTCAGATCATGTTAAGTTGTTTAAACCTAGTTTAATGATTATGATAACATATTAAGCAGGTGATAATGTTGCGAAACAGATTGTAAACAAGTAGTTGATAATTTTAAAGTTAGTTGATTGTGAAAACACTGAGATGGTGATTCAATGTGTTGTGGTTTAATAGGACTTATGATTACAGGTTTGTAAAGGGTGATAATAGTCAGATTATGACTGATGAACTTGAATGGTAGCTAAGTCTAAAGGGAAAATGATATGTAGCTAATTATTGTTGTGGTTTTAATGGTATGTATAAGGGAGATTTTGACGAACGTGAGTTGTAGTTACTTAAACTACGCACGAGGCAAGTTTCTTACTCTTAACCCTTTTACATTAAAAACATTACTAATCTTAAATTTATTTAACGCAAGTTCTTATTGATGTTCATCTTTATAATTTGTGATTGTACTTTCTGCCGACTTCATATAAAGGCAGACATTCCTTATACATCATTACTTGAAGCTTGATTAATTAGAACCATTGTTGTAATACTTTGAATATACAATAGTTGTGCGTTGTATATCGACAATGATATTCTACATTTTTAATTCTTAATGTAAACACTTGTTCAATTTGAATCTATTGTAAACCAAACCAGACTTACTTTGGTGCGGTGATGATTAGCAAAGCTGAGATGAACAACCCTAAGTTAGGGGAACAAATACGCAGTAGCGCTGAATGGTTGTCCACAATACATTGTATAACGGGCTGATCACCCTGAGTACGAGATGATTAGTCCTGTTATAGTTTATTAAACTGTTAAAGGTTACAGTAAACTTACCTGTTAACCCAGGACAAGGTTCATGGTCTTGTGACCCTCAGTATATCTTGATGTGCTATCTTTGTTCTATCGAGCTTCCAAATGTATCCATTACTGTACCACAGGAAAGCTTTGTCATTCAGATAAATTATTATCTAAAATGCTTATTGTTATCTTGGTGGGCACTTGTTTTTCTCACCCTTGCATTCTAAACCTTTGCAGCTAAAAGCTGAGAGGACAGATGAACCGTCTACTAGCAAAGGGAAAGGAAAGATGAACAAATGATGATGACGTGTTGTTAGATAAAGACTTGTCGACTTTTATTTATATGGTTGTGTAATCAAGACTTATTAGTTATTTATATTTCCGCATATTCAAGATGTAATAAAGGTTTAGCAAACCTGGGACATATTTTGAGTAGTTATGTGACCCTTTAATGGGAGATGTTTTTATTATTCAGTTTGCTTTACTCAAATTCTTTTGTTTATGGGTAGATAGTTGTTATGTTGGATAGTGAGCACCAAATTTGAGAGGTTTGAGGTAACCCGGATTTGGGGGTGTCACAGGTTGGTATTAGAGCCGTAGGTTTAAGAACCTTATGTGGGGAAAAACCTTAGGAATTAGCCTTTTAGAAAATCACAAAGATAGTGGTGATAAACTCTTATCGAGTATTAGGGAATGAATTAAGGAAATTCATTGAAGATAATAAAACACTCTAAGTGCTTATGTGCTTAATAACAATTGTGCTCGCGAGTAGTATCGATTAAGTAATAAACAAATTTGTTGTCAGGATGTTAGAGGTTGGACAAACTAGTCAGTTTCGAGTTGAGGAGATTCCAGTGCTGAGGGAGGATATCCCAGTGCCTGGAGACGAGGAGGCCAGAGATGTTCATGTTGTCAGCGAACAGTTGGTGACTGTGGAAGTACCTGGGCAGAGGCTGGATACTGTTCAGGAGGAAGAGGACGATGAGGAGGATCCCGAGGAGTTGATGTACGAGCAGCTATACGATGAAAATGTAGAACTTCGGGAACAACTCAGAGTTTTGGAGGAAGTGTCAGAGGCACGACAAGTTACTATCGAGGAAAAGGACGGAGAGATCTACGATTTAGAAGTACGATTGGGTGATGTAGAATGGAAATTGGTTCACTCAGAGGGTCAGCAAGAGCAGTTGCTAGATGAAAATGAAAAGGTGAAATCAGAGAATGAGATAGTGAAGACTGAAAATGGTGAACTAAAAACTGAGAATGATGAATTAATGTCTGAGATCGGCCAATTGAAGATTGCGATGGAAGAGTTAAAAGAAGCTTTGAAGGAGGAAACTGCTATGCGTAATAGGGTTGAAGACGCTCACATTAGGGTTTCTCAACGGTTGGATCGTGTTGAAGGAGAGATTCGCGCGAAGAAATTCAAGATCGATGACATGGAGTATATTTACCACACGACGATGGATAGGGCTCAAGACCGGGTTTGTCATTACCCAACTTAGTTAGAGGATCATCCGAGGTTTGTGGATCGCCGAACTATGGTTCGCATCATGGAGCAAGAACGTGGGGAGGCTGTGCGCCGAGGATTGTCTTCCTAAGTTGTTAGAGTAATAATATTATAACACATGTTTTAAATGTAAATCCCAGCTTATATAAATAATGGGATAAGATGTTGATGATGAAATTCCGAAGTTGTCTTCTTAGATGATGATGTAAATAGTAAAATGCCATCGTTTGAGTTTGAGAATAAATAAATAAAGAAGTTTTTGAAATTGTTACGTGTTAAGTTTCTACTTTTGAATATTTAAGTTAAGTTTTAATTAAGTTATAAGTACTTAAGAAATTTAGCAATTATCTAAAATCATTGTGTTAATCAGAATTATGCCGCCCAGAAGAGCTGGACGACCCCGTCAACAACCACCCCCTGAGGGGTCTACTAACAACAATAACGATAATCCACCCGATGCTAACCCAGTTCAGCAGCTAGTGAACCTTTTGACTGGAGCTTTTGCGAATCAACCGCAAGCTCAAGCTACGACCTTTAAGGATTTCAAGGCCGTTGGTCCCCCTGAGTTTAAAGGAACGATGAATCCGATAGAAGCCCAAACCTGGGTAATGGAAATGAAAAAAGTTTTTGATGTCGCTAGGGTTGGGAATGACCAAAAGATTGCCTTTGCGACTTTCATGTTAAAGTCGGAAGCCAGTTACTGGTGGCAAGAGTAGGTGTCATACCGTGGGATCGGTTTAAAGGGATGTTCTTTGAAATGTATTTTTCGGCTAGTTCACAGAACCAGATGGAGGTTCAGTTTCTCGAGGTTAAGCAAGGAATGATGACAGTGCCAGAATACGCAGCAAGGTTCAATGAACTAGCGAGGTTTGCACCATACCAAGTTAACACGGATGAGAGAAAGGCCAGACGGTTTGAGCAAAGGTTGAAACCTTGGCTTTACAGTAGGGTTTCTATGTTTCAACTCAATACATTTGCGGCAGTGTTAGAGAAGGCAATAATAGCCGAGGGGGGAAGTGATGCATTGACCAAATACAATCAGGAGCAGAAAAAGAAGAGAATTGAGACTGAGAATAAGCCGGGTGGTAGCAGCGGAGGAGGAAACCAGAAGCGGAGATGGAACGATGGCGGTTCTATTGGAAGTCAACAGAGTAACCATAAGAAGAAAACCGAGGCTTGTGCAACTTGCGGAAAGAATCACGCAGGCGTCTGTTTGAAAAGAAAGAGAGTTTGTTATAACTGTGGGCAAGAGGGCCATATTGCTCCAAACTGTACTACCCCAAAGAAGGATGCCTGTTTCACGTGCGGATCAAAAGACCATCTTGCTCGTGATTGTCCAAGGAAAGTTGCTAGTGGGGGAAATGGAGGCAAAGGAAACAACAGTGGAGGTGTATTAGCTATTTCTGGGCCAACTATAGCAAATCGCCCGACTGCTCGCACTTTTAATATGACGGTCCAGGATGCGGTTCAATCCAAGGAGGTGGTGGCAGGTATCCTACCACTAAATAATTTGAATGCATATGTACTTTTTGATTCGGGTGCAACTTGTTCTTTCATTTCTGATGATTTTGCTGGGAAGTTGGATATACCCCGAGAAGAGTTAGACTTTCCCTTAAACATAAAGATTGCTAATAGGGAAGTGGTACCTGTTTGGTATGTGTATAAAAATTGCGAGATAGATATTCATGGTCATATGATGACAGTAGATCTTATTCCGATTAAACTTGGAGAATTTGACGTTATTCTGGGGATGGATTGGTTGTATAGTTATGGGGCGATTATTGATTGCCAAAAGAAGTGTGTCAACCTTAAGACTCCGTCTAAGGTGGTGTTTTATGGTAGCAAATCGCCGAGGCAAACGACTTGTCTAACGATTATGCAGGCCCGGAAGTTACTAAAGCAAGGATGTGTAGAGTATTTAGCTCATGTAGTAGATACTCGAAAAATTGGTGCAAAATTGGAAGAAATACCAGTGGTAAGGGATTTTGTGGATGTTTTTCCGGATGATTTGCCGGGATTACCTCCAGATAGAGAAATTGAATTCGTTATCGATTTAGTACCCGGGATTGCGCCTATATCAAAAGCTCCGTATCGAATGGCTCCGGTGGAGATAAAGGAGTTGATGGTGCAATTGCAAGAACTACTAAACAAGAAGTATATTCAACCGAGTGTTTCGCCGTGGGGAGCGCCGGTATTGTTTGTCAAGAAGAAAGATGGTTCGATACGCTTTTGCATAGATTATCGTGAATTGAATAAGGTTACAATCAAGAATAAATACCCGTTACCGAGAATTGACGATCTATTCGATCAATTGAAGGGTGCTATTCATTTTTCAAAGATAGACTTAAGAAGTGGTTACCATCAGCTGAAAGTGAGAAAGGAGGATGTTCCGAAGACGGCGTTCAGAACTCGTTACGGTCACTACAAGTTTCTGGTCATGTCATTTGGTCTAACGAGCATGCGGCATTCATAGACCTAATGAATAGGGTGTTTAAACCGTTTCTAGATAAGTTCGTGGTGGTGTTTATCGACGATATTTTGGTGTATTCTAAATCACGAGAAGACCATGTGGAGCATCTGAGACTAACTTTGGAAGTATTAAGAAAAGAGAAGCTTTATGCAAAGTTTTCAAAATGTGAGTTTTGGTTGGATCGTGTTCAATTTCTTGGACATGTAATTGATAAGGATGAGATTTCGGTTGATCCGGCTAAAGTGGAAGCTGTAATAAATTGGGAGCAACCGAGGACACCGTCTAAAGTGAGGAGTTTCTTAGGTTTGGCAGGATATTATCGACGGTTTATACAGGATTTTTCTAGAATCGCTACTCCATTGACAAATTTGACTAGGAAAGCGGTTAAGTTTGTTTGGTCGGAGAAGTGCGAGGAAAGTTTTCAAGAGTTAAAGAAGAGGTTAAGTACGGCGCCTGTATTATCTTTACCAGATAGTACAGGAAAATTTGTGGTTTACAATGACGCGTCGCATAAGGGCCTTGGTTGTGTGCTTATGCAGAACGGCAAGGTTATTGCGTACGCCTCACGACAACTGAAAGATTATGAGAAGGGCTACCCAACGCATGACTTAGAATTGGCAGCGGTGGTGTTTGCTCTGAAGATATGGAGGCACTATCTTTACGGTGAGAAGTGCGAGATTTACGCGGATCATAAGAGTCTCAAGTACATTTTTACGCAGAAGGACCTTAACATACGTCAGAGGCGGTGGTTAGAACTGATTAAAGATTACGACTGCGAAATTCTCTATCATCTAGGAAAAGCGAATGTCGTTGCTGATGCATTAAGCAGGAAGGGTCGAGAAAAACTTATGTTGTTGACTGCTCAAGAGGAACTTGTTAAACAAATGGCGAAGTTGAAATTAGAAGTGAAATGTCGGCATGAATCAAAGGAGAAGTTGTTTCAGGTAGAGGTTCGTCCGATATTGCTGGACCGAATCAAAGAAACTCAACTTCAAGATGCGGAGTGTGAGAAGATTAAGAAGGAAGTCTCTGAGGGACAAGGTGGAAAGTTCAGTATTGATGCCGAGGGATTACTCAAATTGGAGCATCGAATTTGGGTTCCGTTGGTACAAGATGTTAGAAGAGAGATTTTAGATGAAGCTCACAATACACGTTACTCAGTTCACCAAGGGAGTACAAAAATGTATCAGGATCTTCGACAGCATTATTGGTGGTCAGGAATGAAGCGTGATGTGGCAGAATGTGTTGCCAGATGTTTGACATGCCAGAAAAGTGAAAGCCGGACATCAGAGACCCAGTGGGTTGTTGCAGCCGTTAGAAATACCAGAATGGAAGTGGGAACACATAACGATGGATTTTATGGTAGGCTTGCCGACTACACAGAAAGGTTTTGATGCGATTTGGGTAATTGTAGATAGACTAACGAAATCAGCGCATTTCTTACCAATAAAGATTAGATTCAATCTGTACCAGTTGGCAAAATTATACATCAAAGAAATTATTTCGCGACATGGTGTCCCTGTGTTTATTGTGTCTGATCGAGATCCGAGGTTTATGTCAAATTTTTGGAAGCGTCTGCAAGAATCCTTAGGAACTCAGTTGAGAATGAGCACTGCGTATCATCCTCAAACTGATGATCAGAGTGAAAGAACGATTCAAACCTTGGAAGATATGTTGCGTGCCTGTGTCATGGATTTCAAGGGGAGCTGGGACGATCATTTACCGTTGGTCAAGTTTGCTTACAACAACAGTTATCACGCGAGTATTGGCATGCCGCCATACAAAGCATTGTATGGACGGAAATGTCGAACTCCACTATGTTGGGACGAGGTTGGTGAAAGACAACTGCTAGGACCAGAACTGGTACAACAAACTACAAAGATCATGAAAGTTATAAAAGCGCGATTATTAGCTGCTCAAGACAGACAGAGGAAGTATGCCGATGAACATCGTCAAAATCGCGAATTTGAGGTGGGAAGTTTTGTTTTTCTGAAAGTTTTACCCTGGAAAGGGCAAATTCGTTTTGGCAAAAAGGGTAAGCTTAGTCCAAGATTTATTGGTCCTTTTGAAGTACTGCGACGAGTTGGTGAGGTGGCTTATGAAATAGCTCTGCCTCTAGAGCCGGTTCATATACATAATGTTTTTCATGTATATGTTTTAAGATCTTATAAGCCAGACTATAAACATGTAATACAATATGAACCTATACAGTTTGAGAAAGACCTAACTTATGAGGAAGTCCCGATCCAGATAATAGACAGGAAGGAACAGGTTCTCAGGAATAAAGTGATACCTTCTGTTAAGGTTAAATGGAGAAACTAGAATGCTGAAGAAGTTACGTGGGAACTCGAAGCTGATATGATGAAGAATTATCCTGAGTTATTTATTTAGTCCTAATCTATGATTCTGGGGACAGAATCATTTTCAGGAAGGGAGAAAGGAGCGATCGAATTGATTGTGTTGTGATTCTGGGGACAGAATCCTTGTAAGGAGGGAAGGATGTAACAATCTGGAATTTTATAATAGTCAAATGAATATTTTAATTGATTTTTAATAATTGATGAAATTGTTGTGCATTAATTTAATTAGATGTGGTATAATTAAATTAATGTTTTGATTTGAAGATTTAATTTAATAAGATGATTAAATTAATTAAATTATTAATGTATTGTTAGTAATTACAATGTTTTATAAATTCTAATTTAATTTACTAATTAAATTATAGATTTATTAATTTATTGAATGGAATTATAATTATTATAGTTAATGTTATTATGAAATTTAATTGAATTAATATTATTATTTAATAAAGGGTGTGCAATTATTTAACTATATAATATGTAGTTTATTAAAATAAATTTGTTTGGAGGAGTTTGTTTTGTCAAACATGGCCTTATGGCCTTTGGAATTTTAAGCTGAAAAACCCTTTGTTCTCTTAACTGATAATCACGTAAGGATCAGTTTTAAGCTCTCTCTATTTCACGTATATTTGTCCTTGGCTTGGTTGTTTTGCAATAAGCCAGAGAAGTGAGAAAGGAAGAGGAATAAAGAGAAAAATTGAGAGTTTGTGAGAATTGAGAGTAGAATTTTGGAATTGGAGTCAAAGAGAAGAGGAATTGAAGCTTGATAATCATCAAACTAATTTTCTTAATCGTCTACCAAGGTATAATCTTGTTTAATTTTCTGTTTTCAGAACTTTGCTATGTTCGTAAGTTTCTTTGGAGTTTGAAGTTTGATAATAGAATTGTCAAGGAAGTTGTTGTATATGTGCTATATGGTGTATGTATATGGTTTTTAGAAACTAGAATTCATGAAATATGTTTTAAAATGGAAGATTTCCTGTGTTCTTGAGTTTTGGGTATGTATGTATGAAATATATGTTTTTCTGAGTCAAATGTAAGGTTTAATATTTGTAGGAATCTTTAAATTGATGGTGATTTATGATTCAATGTTCAAATACGAAGAGATTGCATGTTTAACCATCTGATTTCATCAAGTAATGGGTTTGTAGTGGTTAATTTTATAAAAGATGTCAAAAATGAGTTTTTTTTTTAGCAAAAGCATGGTTTAGTACTTTGGGTTTTGTTGTTTCGATGGTTTTAGGTTGTTAGAATTTACATATGGATGCTTACCAATGTTTCTGTGGGTTTTATGTTGATTGGGTATGAGTAATTCGATGTTTGAAGTTAGTTTTGTGAGTTTTCGGACAGTGCAGTAGCAGGTTGTTTCGTCTTTGTCTAGGTTGCGGCGCAGCTGCGCTGGCAACAATGGCAGAAACGGCGCAGCTGCGCTGTTGGTCTTTCTAGGATGAGCACCTGCGCAGCTGTGCCGGTGTCCAGTCTTGGGAAGGCGCAGCTGCACCGATCCCTGAACAGAAACAATTTGTTTTGTTTTCAGTTTCAGATCATGTTAAGTTGTTTTAACCTAGTTTAATGATTATGATAACATATTAAGCAAGTGATAATGTTGCGAAACAGATTGTAAACAAGTAGTTGATAATTTTAAAGTTAGTTGATTGTGAAAACACTGAGATGGTGATTCAATGTGTTGTGGTTTAATAGGACTTATGATTACAGGTTTGTAAAGGGTGATAATAGTCAGATTATGACTGATGAACTTGAATGGTAGCTAAGTCTAAAGGGAAAATGATATGTAGCTAATTATTGTTGTGGTTTCAATTGTAACGCCCCCGAAACTCGGGTCTTACCTTGAACCCGGTTCCCGCGCGTCACGGTACTACCCATACCACATGGGCTTACTACATGTATGTAATTACAATAATATAACAACATATCCTCATCTAATCCCAGGCACGAAGACCTTAAATAAAACACTTATGACCAAGGTTGAATAGATACCATGATCCTTTACAATATCTCATGTGTGAACGCAAGGTTCAGATTCTGACTTTATCCGATCCCTGAATATTCTCAAGGTTATTCAATAACCAATACATTCGTTATAAAAATGTCCTTTATACAACATCGACATCCTTGTAGTTTACTATAACAAGTAACTAACATAATCACATCATAAATACTATAATGGATAACCTTCATTTCTAACTCAGGGTTTACATAGTCAAATTCACGTACATCATATACCGTCATCATAGCTAAATAATTACAGTAAAGGGACATTTAGAAACCTTCCTGTTTCCATTCGCCTCTAATCCTTATCATCACGATATCAAGATAATTGCATTGCATCGTAAATCTGCAAAAGTTTTATTTTTGCAAGAATGAGCACGACGGCTCAGCAAGAACTAACAGTTTTCACATTTCATGCTTCACGTAACACATAAGTTTGCATTTATCCATGCATCATGATTCTCATACTATGCATCTTACTCATGCATTATAAATCTTATGCAATTCATCTATATATATGCATCATGCATCTCATAGCATACCTCATGCATCTCACATTGTACATTTACAATAATTCAAGTTCCACATAGAACAATATAGTCACATAATTGCACGTTATGTACACTTTAATCATGCTCTCATATAATCCACATAATAGTGAAAGATTTAGTAATCAAGTCATGTACATCAATACATTTAAACCAGTCAACAAGTTACTGAAAGAACTTGCCTTTAAGCGTTCCTTGCCAAATTATGATGGTTCGTCCTTCAAATATCCTACACAATTTATTTAACAATAAAATACCAATTAGCCACTAAAAAGGCTTCATATAATGGTTTACAATATAACAACTCTTATCTCATATTGTTCGCGCATTATAAATTAATAACGCGATTAACTCTAAAAAGTTACTCGGCGTCGCGTCGTTTGAAAACGTTACGACCCTTATCACCATCAATACTTATTGGTTACATTAACCCCATCCCGTATCTTATAATGTTCTTTTCATTTGAATCGAGACATTATTCAAGTTCATTAACACTTTACACGGCGTTTCGACGTTTACACGTCACACACCTAATTCGCCTCCTTTGCATGTGCTTAGCATGCTCATGCATTGGTTTATAACACACTATCATGTTTCATTAGTATTAGAAACAAAATATTAAACAAGATTATACACACTAGTTACGACGTTACGACGCTTGCACGTCTATACGCTAAACTTGATTATTCGAACGCCTAGGCGACATGCATTTGCGTACGCCTAACATGCCCATTCAATTTATCTAATACTCCTTGGTTAATGTTAAGTATCATTATAAATCATAACATTCATGTTATAAAACTTAGAACGTCATTTAATATTGTCGGGAGCATTACGCGTGCTTACGCGCATGCCCGACACTCTCCGATTGCCTCCAAAAACACATCAGTCACACAAATGGTCAATTTGGGAATTGATCCCGACCTCAAATTGAAAAACTCAAAGAATGAAAGTTGTAGGCTACTCGTTCTCTTTCCGAATCATCTTGAATCATCTCAATCCGAGTTCGTATGAGAAAGTTATGCCCATTTTACTAAAGGACGTCGGAGCAGTTTTGCACAGTTTCCTTACCAGCGCCGTTGGCGCTCACAATGGCCTATGGCCAGCGCCTACAGCGCTCCTATGCAGTAGCTGGCCCCGTGGCCAGCGCCTACAGCGCCCAGCCAAGCGCCATTGGCGCTAGGCCTGAGTCCCCAACGCGTTTTGCTTCCCGGAATGCTCTGTTTTGGTGTTCTAGACCTATCTTGCTTCCAATCACCATAACTCCCTCAATACACGTTCAAATTGGTCCGTTCCGGACTCTATGGACTCCTAAGACATAGGGCTACAACATATCAAAAATTCAGAGCTATCCATTAACATTAACATGGCCAAATCGTAGGCCAAAGTATCAACTCATGCTATATTTTCGTGTTCTTCGTGTTCTTGGTGTTCTTTACGAAAATCATCACCAAATCTTTGTTTTAATCCCTTTTTACTCCATTCCAACTGGGTTAAACTCATAACCCATGGAACTACAATATGACAACAACAAATAAACACAACAAACACGAAATCATAGCTACAAAGTCCTCTAAATCGTCCAAATGTCCAAGTTCATGTCCAAAGTTCATTGTTCTTCATGTTCTTCATCCTCCTTAAGCATAGGTACGGATTTATTGCGTTTTTGTTCCACTTTGATGTTATTAATGGCTTATATAACCTCTTAACAACATTTACAAACAATCACCACAAACAAAAACACCAAGAATCGCCACAAATCCGATCCACAAGCTTAAGAGCTCAAAACTAAGAAAAACTTGAAAAACTCAATAAGAAATCGAATGGAAAGGATTTGATTGGTGTTTACCTCTATAAATCCTTCCTAGATGATTAAGAAGCTCGGCTAGGATTTATTTTGAAGGTCCTCCTTGCTTGGATTCTCTTCTTCTTCCTCCCGTGCCTCCTTCTTCCTCCTTTCGTTTTCCGGCGACTCTTCTTCTTTTCCGGCGACTTTTCCGGCGAACTTCTCCTTCTCTTTTCTTCCTTCCTCTTGGCTGCAGATTTTCCCTCTATCTCTCTCTCTCTAATTGAGCTGATGGTATGGGAGAGAAGGAATGCAAGAAAGAATGAATGATTTGGGAGAAGTGGAGGAGTGATTTTTGGAAGAGTGGGTTAGGTGCTCAAGGTTGGCTAACAAATTAAAATGCTTGCCAGCAATCTCTCCCTCTTTGCTCTCATTTGATTGGTCTAATGTGGTTGGGTGGTTCCCACTTGGAGTAACAAGCCAAAATAAATACCCGAAAGCACCAAAAATATATCCGAAAACTCCCACTTTTGTACCAAAACTGGTAAAATAACTCTACCCAAAATTAAAATGGCCATTACCATAAATATTGGGATACGTAAAAATAATTATTAAGGGATTTGTCCAATTATTCGGAACACCCATATAATACATTTCGGATACGGATAAAATCACGTATCAGCTCAAATAAAATTTCTGACACTTCGAAAAATTATTCGTACGCATACACGTATTTATGAAATTATTCAACATCGAAAAAGACACAAAAATTTTATGGCGTGAATAGTGCCTCGGGAAACGTGCCCCGTGAATAGTAATTTTGCGATCTTTCGCAAAATCAATTATTCACTCCTACGATTCAATAACGCATAAAACTTCATACATTGACATCATCCAGGTTATAAAATAGCCTTTAAACACGTCACCGAAAAATAATATTTAATCCGTTAATACTATTAATAAACCCAAATTACAAGGGTATTCACGATTCGCGATCGCTACTCTTTCCGATTAACTCCCCATAATCATATACATCAACGTACATATATCTCACCCATATTTTGGGTTAGCGTCTTTACAATAAATAACTCGTCCAATAATATTATCCTTTAACTATTTATTTAATCCAATAAATAGTACTCTAGCGATATTTCTCGAATCCGCCAAATTAGCTAATACGAAAACTTTGATACTTACTAATCATCGTCTACACATAGTCTAGGTTATAATATAACCTTTAAACACTTACCACATAATATTATCATTAAAAGTCTATTTTATTCAATAATATTCATAAGCTCGAATTATCAAGCTACCCATGACTCGCGATCGTTGCAATAATTAACTATTAACTCATTCATTCCGAATCTATGTATATATTTCACATTTATATATATACATATTAAGCTCATCTATTTAATCATATAAATATATATAACACATATATATTCAAACGCGACTCATAATAAGAATTATTCTATATTAAATTCTTATTATAATTATTCTCGAAAATCCGGGTTGTCACATCCTTCCCTTCTTATAAGGATTCCGTCCTCGTAATCACAAATATCAAACCTCTTACTCGGTTTTCGTCTAATTTCTTCCGAAATTTTATCGTTGAATAAATTTTAACGTATTACTATAACATAGGTTTCATATTACCTATTTAATCTCTGAGTATTATCCTATGCTTAACCCATAAAGTTCCTTTTCTAAGGATCATTGTATGCCACAATCATCATAATAATTTAATATCATGATTTGCTAACTCATAAACATTCGGGATATTACATCAATGGTATGTATAGGGGAGATTTTGACGAACGTGGGTTGTAGTTACTTAAACTACGCACGAGGCAAGTTTCTTACTCTTAACCCTTTTACATTAAAAACATTACTAATCTTAAATTTATTTAATGCAAGTTCTTATTGATGTTCATCTTTTCAATTTGTGCTTGTACTTTCCGTCGACTTCATATAAAGGCAGACATTCTTTATATATCATTACTTGAAGCTTGATTAATTAGAACCATTGTTGTAATACTTTGAATATACAATAGTTGTGCGTTATATATCGACACTGATATTCTATATTTTTAAATCTTAATGTAAACACTTGTTCAATTTGAATCTATTGTAAACCAAACCAGACTTACTTTGGTGCGGTGATGATTATCAAAGCTGAGATGAACAACCCTAAGTTAGGGGAACAAATACGCAGTAGCGCTGAATGGTTGTGCACAATATATTGTACAACGGGCTGATCACCCTGAGTACGAGATGATTAGTCCTGTTATAGTTTATTAAACTGTTAAAGGTTACTGTAGACACCCGATTTTTGCATTTCCTATACTAACCCTGACAGGAGGGCAAAATCGTCAATTGACCCGACACACGAGAATAAAGGGTGGACATAAGGACGAACCCTCAAAACCACCACGACGGGATGATATTGAAGCCGACACGACAGCAAGCGAAGGTCGAGAGTCAGTTACTGATCACTGTGCTTACCCGGATGACGTGGCACGTTTCCCGACGGTTTCTGGACTGCCGAGCGCAAACCCGTCAGCGGGAACCAACGGTACGACACGAAAATCGAGACGAGGCACGGAAAACGAGAGGGTCAGCACAGTTAGCCGCAGATCAATTCGCGGCCAAGGACGGAACTCGAGGCAGCACGGGACTCGAAGCGCACGGGACTCGAGCGCGGCTGGGGGGAGAACCAAGGGCCAGCCGCAGATATATCTGCGGCCAGCCGCAGATAGATCTGCGGCTGCCCTTGGCAGTGCTATATTAGGCCAGTTCGCATACAGAAAAAAAAAAGGGATTCAGCAGCAGCAGCAGTTCGGGAGAAGAAGAAAAAACAGCAAGAAAACAGCAAAAATTAGGAGAGAAAAGAGTGAAAAGAGTGAGGAATTGTACCAATTTTGTGAGATTATATCTCATATTTTCTACTCTACTCAATACACAAATTCATACATATTGTGGGGATTAATTGCAAGGTGAAAAAACTATTTGTTCTTAGCATTTTGTTATACCATTTTGTTAATCTTTTGGTCATCCGAATTACCTTGAATGTAGTTTTTTCTCATATGTTATTGTGAAACCATGGGTTAGGGACTATTAGTGAGGGTCTCATCGGAATGAAATTCCCCCTAATAGCCCGATGATACCCGTTTGGTGCAAATCTTAGCTATTATGGTATGGTATCATTCATAGTGTATTTCGATCGTCATTGTAAGATATCCTAGAGTGTTAGGCATCCCGTTGTTGTTTATTTTCGTTATATCCATTTGGCGTTTGTGCAATAAGTTCGGATGTGAGCCTAGGAATGCGACCCCGTGGTCCAAATCCGATGATGGACATTTTGAATGTAGGTAATCGGGTGGATGTATCCGTTATTGTAAATATGTAATCGTCGGGCCTTAAAACGACGCCAAGGCGATAATCGTGTTTAAGGCCCCGAAATAGTGGAACTTGTGATTGTGGGCGTTTGGGGTTATTTTGATGGCTTACATGCCCATGAATAGCCCCGACGCGTGTTTATGCTTGATTGGATTTTGTGACACGAAAAATGATTTCAAAGATTAAACGATGAAGGTTTTTCCTTAAAATCAAGCAAACTAGGAGGTTAGTATCACGTAGCTAAGAAATTGGAGGTGTTAATGAATGTCGATTTCTATTAAACGAGAAGGCTAAAGAAAATCGTTTTCAAATGTCACAAAAATGGTTTTATAAAACAAGACAACGTTTTATTAAATCTTGGTGCGTAGGGTGAAAGATATCCTAGAAGTTGCCCATCATTTTATGAAAGCAATGTATAGATTTCGATTCCTATTTTCACGAAGGTCTAAAACTTTTGTTTTGCCAAAACGACACCTAAGGAAAATCTCATAGTTTTTGCCAAATAAAAATCAATCCTTTTTCATAAAGCTTTCTCGTTTAAGCCGATGGACATTCTAAGGCATTCTCAAAAGAAAAACACAATTTTCCCTAAAAAATCCAAATGATTCTTTTATGCAAACTCACCATAGCATTTACATAGGCACACACACACACGCGCACACACACATTTCATGAATTAAAGGATAGGAAAGCATCAAGATTGCGGTAACCGTGCTTCACGGAAGTCGAGGGGTGCCTAACACCTTCCCCTCACTTAAGCAAGCCCCCGAACTTTATGAATCTCGATTCGCAGACCAATTAATTCGGAGTCACATATGAGCCAGCGATTTATAAAAAAATGAAAACTCGGATGAGTTGGTACATCCATTTCAAATATACCAACTGGCGACTCTGGTTAAATTGGCTCATCATAAAAACAATCTTTAAAAACCCCGTCGACATTAATGCCGACCTTTTCCAAAAAGTCATCTAACAAAAAGGCTAAAAATCGGAAAAGGGTTACAACCCCCGCGTAAGCGATTCCTCCCGGCGTCGACAGCTGGCGACTCTGCTGGGGAAATTAGAGGGCTTAAGCCGCATTCGAATCTTGATGCTATCCTATCCTTTAAAATTTATAATTGTGTATGTGCGTATGACATTTTGACGTCTTTTATTGTTGTGCAAATGTGTGTTGTTGTCCAATGAATGAATGTTTGAATGGGTTTCTCTTTACTTCAAAGTAATCATTTGCATGCGGTGAGGACGATGAATGTGAATGTATGTTGAGAATGTACCTCCTCCTGAGGCGAACCCGTCGGTTGCTTATTACTGGACTCGATGGGGATGCTCCCCGGAGATGGCTCAGGAAACGCACCACTCAAATCCGCTCCAATCGAAAGGGCTCAAACGAGTAGATTGCGAAGATTTGGGAACCTTCATGCCGAAAAGCCCGTGAGAGTAACCCTAGGGTAGGTCAGCCTCTGATAAACCCAACGCAGGAAAAGTCTCTTCATGCCCTTTTTTACGTTCAAGCGTATAAAAATGTCATGATCCCATTTCATATATACCTCCCCTGTTGTCAAAAGAGAATACTGACCTCCATGTTTTGCAGGAAACAGCTGGGGAAGCATAATAAAGTCATGTTTAGCATTTGTTATTGCACTAAAAGACTACTAACTTTCTCTTTTGCAGGGAAAGATTAAAAAAAAAAAAACCAAAACACAAAATTTACAGCTTTAGCATGCATCCGCATCCTTTCATTGCCCAAGACTGAAACTTCGAACCGTTTGCCTGCAGGATTGCTCCTCAAACCCGTTCGCAGTCTAAGAAAGCCCAGGTCTCTAACTCTGAAATGGCGGATCTTCCCAATCATAGTTCCATCTCTCGGGAAGAGTTTGATGATTTTAAAAAGCAGATGATGGAAATGGCCACCATGCTAAAAGAACAGTTCCTAATCAGACAGGATTCGTCAAACCAGGGACCGCATAATGTACCCACCGCCGGGGGGTGGGGGTGACCAGAATCCTCCTAAGGATGATGCAATCCCATTTAAAAATAACCAACATCAGCTTAAGGACGAGCCGGTCCTCCCAAAGGTCATTCCTGCCCTCAACAAAACAGTAATCACGATTCTAGAGGAGGGAGATACTGATGACCTTCGCAGAAAAATGAAGCAGATGGAGGAGACCATCCAATCTCTAAAAGGCATAGGCTCCTTGGGTAGGGTTAATTATGCAGATTTGTGTGTCTTCCCCGGAACCAGATATCCAGAGAAATTTAAGATCCCCGAATTCGAGAAATACAATGGGAAAGGGGATCCTTACACTCACCTGAAAATATATATTGGAGAACTGGGGTCCTATGCGGAAGACGAGGGATTAAGGATGCAATTATTCCAGAAAAGCTTGACGGGGGAGGCGAGGATCTGGTATGCCCGTCTCGATAATGCCCGGATTCATAATTGGGAGGAGCTGGCCCATACCTTTCTGACACAATATAGCTTTCAGGCACAGATGGCCCCTGATAGATATCAAATGACAAAAATCAAGAAGCAACCAAGGGAAACCTTCAGGGACTATGCCCAACGATGGAGGGGTATGGCCGCACAAGTTAATCCTCCAATGAGTGAGTCAGAGATGGTGATGACCTTTGTGGATATACAAGAAGCACCTTATTATGAGCGGGTCATATCAGGGGTTGGAAGACCTTTCGCCGAGATGATAAAACACGGTGAAAATGGTGGACATGGGGTTGAAATCGGGTAAAATCCGGGACTTCACAGCTCTTGAAACGGCTGCGGAACAAATCCAAAGTGGGAATTATGGCAATACTTCCCGCAGGCCCCAAAAGCGAAAAGAGGAAGATGTCTCTCTCGTGCTGCAGGGATCATCCAGGAAAGTGGAGAATAGCCCTCCTGTACAAATACAGAGATTTGGGCCGCCCCGGCAACCCAATTTTGATAATCCCAGAACGGACGGACGAAGGAGGTTTGAGACCACACAGAGGCGGGTATTCACCCCGCTTGGGGATCCTCTTGAGCAGATTTTGGCAATATTGATATCACAGAGGAAGATTGTCGATTTGGCACCTCCATGTGACCCGAAGGGAAGAAAATTTGACCCCAGTAAAAAGTGTGCATATCATTCGGGTTCCCCGGGTCATGACACTCAGGAATGTTGGACGCTGAAAACACATAATTCAAAACCTGATTGATAGCGGGGGGAAATCGTGGTGGAGCAGCCCGAGCCGCCAAATGTTAAAATCAATCCCCTACCGAAGCATGATGGGGGAGGGGTCAATATGGTGGAAGCCATCGAAACCGAAGGACCGCCAAGGCGAAATTATATGACAAGGATTGATGAGATGGTTGGCATGACGGGTACTCAGGAGAATATGCAAGGGGCACCGGTTAGGTTGACGGGTGCAAGCCGGAGTATCACGGGGGGGCCTATCAAGTTAGCGGCTCCAAAACCTCTCATCATCGCAGCAAGACCACAGATCCCTATTTGCAATCTAAAAACAGTACCGTGGAACTACGGGGGTGTATTAGAGGAGGCGGCCAGTTGTGCTTCCGTAACATCAAAGGGGAATCCCTTGTACCTTCCAGGAAGAGTCCTCAAGAGTAAGAGAAAAGAGAACGAGAGGATATCCGAGGAAAAAGCCGTGGAGTTCTTGGAAAAGATGGACCATCCGGAAGTAAAGGGGATCAGGACGGTGAACGAGGAATCGACTCTAACGTCGATCATGGATTTGGTGTTATCGTCCAGCGACCACTGCAGAATCCTGGCCAAAATCCTGGGGGAGGCTCACATTCCCAAGACAATTAGCCAAGAAAGTTTCGGCCGCCTAGTGGACCATCTGCTAGAGAACAATGTGCTATCATTCACAGATGATGATATCCCGAAAGAGGGAAGGGGGCATCGGAGACCGCTGCACATCGCAGTGATCTCATCAGGGTATGTCATGAATGGGGTGCTGATTGATGGGGGATCAGCACTGAATATTTGTCCCCTCAGTACACTGAGGAAAATGAACATTAATCCCAAGCGCTTGCGGGCCAGTCACGTGGTGGTGCGAGCCTTCGATGGATCCCGGAAGGATACATTGGGAGAAATAGAGTTGCCCGTGGAAATAGGGCCGTGTACTTTTGATATTTCCTTTCAGGTCCTGGATATCTCCGCCAGTTATAACATGTTATTGGGAAGACCATGGATACATATGGCCGGGGCAGTTCCCTCTACACTACACCAACAAATCAAGTTCATCGTCAGCGGGAATCTGGTCACCATCTCCGCAGAGTGTAATGACCCTTTCCCATCCAAGAATGGTCTGCCAGTAATCAATGTGGACGAATCCGCGGCGCCTGCCAGTTTTCAAGCACTGGAAATCAGCTCTCCCCACTATAGAGGTCTGGGAGCCCCATCCATAAAATCTAAAGCCTCCCCTGAGCTCACCTTCGTTGCTAGAGAAATGATGAAGATGAAGTTTCAACCTGGGCAGGGGTTGGGAAAAGACGGCCAAGGAATTTCCACGCCTATTCAACTGCCCAACCAGACAGGCAAGGCAGGGTTGGGATATCATGGAGGCATAGAGCGGAACCACTCTCAAAGGGAAACCCCATTTCGATCGACCGGAATTCTAATGCCGAGGGTCCACGGTGAGCAAGGGACGGACAAGCCTGTGTCCGAATTAGAAGGTAAGGAATTGACTCCTGCGGATGATGAGTCAGTCAAAAGGAAGAGTTTCCTGCAGGAGGTCATGCAGCAGTTCGAAACCAAATGCTATGTCTCTGGACCATCAATAAACATTGGAGAAGGGAAGGATACGGCCACAACGTCGGGAGCCCAACAGAGTATGCCTGTCATCGATTGGGCAGGGTTAGTTATCCCTAACAAGGCTATGAGGGAAGACCGATACGATGTGGCGGTAGTCGTCAAGGAAGTCTCTGGGGTACAACCGCCTGTCATATGTCGCATCCCGGCTGATCTGACCACCGATAACTGGACGGTGGAGCCAATAATATCCAGACAAGGGTAAAACATGGTGTCGGGGTGGTAGACCCCGGAGAGTGGGGGATGAATGTCTACCAGTTTTGGTTCTTCATTTTATATTTTGCATAACTATGTTAGTTTGTCATGTTATTTTAAGAGCGATCATTGTGGAAAGATGAATTATATATATGACAGTATTTTGTTTCAATGTCAGGTGTACCAATTTGAGTATTCCTTGCTTGACAAACGATCCCTCAAATTTGAATGATGACTATGATTTTGATATTGAGCTGGATTTCGATTTAATGGGCATTGAGCAGGATGAGACAGATTATGACGACGTGCCTGACGAGATCAAAGGATGGGTCGAGGATAAACCCAAACCCAACTTAGACCAGACCGTCACCATAAATATCGGAACCCCTGACCAACCCAAAGAGCTCAAGATCGGGACAGGACCTGACCCCTAATCAGAAAGTAGAAATGACCAAATTGCTACGCCAGTATGAGGATGTGTTCGCCTGGTCTCATGAGGACATGATCGGATTATCCACCGACATTGTGGTACACCAGCTGCCCATCAAGGAAGGTTTCAGGCCCGTCAAGCAAAAACTAAGAAAGCTAAAACCGGAATGGAGCTTGAAGGTAAAGGAGGAGATCATCAAACAGTTCAGGGCTGGAATCATCATGGTGTCCACCTACCCAGAATGGTTGTCCAATGTGGTCCCAGTGGCTAAGCCTGGAGGAAAGGTAAGGGTATGTGTTGACTATAGAGATCTGAACAAGGCCAGTCTCAAGGATAATTTCCCAGTACCTTTTATACACATATTGGTGGATAACACGGCCCAATACGAGATGTACTCTTTCGTTGATTGCTTTGCGGGGTATCATCAGATAATGGTGGCAGAGGAGGACCGGGAGAAAACAGCCTTCATCACCCCTTGGGGCACTTTCTGCTATAGACGGTTGGCTTTCGGTCTCACCAATGCAGGGGCTACTTATCAAAGAGCTATGATGGCCCTGTTCCACGATATGATGCACAAGGAGATAGAGGTCTACGTGGATGACATTATCGTGAAGTCAAAGATAGAATCTGATCATGTGACCCATCTCCAAAAGCTATTTGACCGGCTCAGAAAATATAATTTAAGGCTCAATCCGGCAAAGTGTGCTTTCGGAGTGCAATCGGGCAAACTCTTGGGATTCCTGGTTAGTGATCGTGGCATCGAGTTGGATCCGGCCAAGATTAAGGCCATTGTGGATATGCCGGCACCCCGCACTGAAAAGGAAATAAGAGGATTTCTGGGAAGAATAAATTTCATCAGCCGCTTCATATCCCATTTGACAACCACGTGCGAGCCAATTTTCAAGCTGTTAAGAAAAGATGTCTCCCAAGAATGGAATGAGCAATGCCAGGAAGCCTTTCAGGTCATTAAGAAGCAGCTGACGGAATCACCCGTGCTGGTACCCCCGAAGGATGAGATCCTTCTATTCATGTATATATCAGTCAATGACATTGCGATGGGCTGTATGCTGGGGCAGAAGAATGAATCAGGCAAAGAGCAGGCCATTTATTACCTCAGCAAGAGATTTAGCCGATGTGAACAGAATTACACCCCTATCGAAAGGACCTGTTGTGCTTTGGCTTGGGCTGCAATGAGATTACAACATTATCTCCACGGGCACACCACGTACCTGATATCAAGGATGGATCCCCTAAAATATATCTTTGAACGGCCCATGCTGAACTGTCGACTTTCAAGATGGCAGTTAATCTTACAGCAGTTCGACATTGTATACGTAACTCAGAAAGCCATGAAGGGGCAGGGAATTGCAGATCAATTGGCAGAAGCGCCATCAGGGGGAATGGAGCCTTTAGACACTCCTTTGTCGGGCGAAGACGTATTCTGGATCTTGCGCGCGAGAGAGGATGACGAGGGGCAGTTCTGGAAATTATATTTTGATGGTGCCATGAATGCGGAGGGGGCAGGAGCCGGAGCAGTCCTGGTCTCTATCACAGGAGAGCAATACCCCGTAGCCACTAAATTACAGTTCAGTAACTCAAACAACACAGCTGAGTATGAGGGATGTATATTGGGACTCCGTTTGGCTCGCGATATGGGGGTGAAAAGGTTAGCAGTGTTCGGGGATTCGGAGCTGGTAATCAGACAAGCGATCGGGGTGTACACCACTAAAGAGCTCCGGTTGCTTCCATACCACCGTTGTGTTATCCAACTGATGCAAGAGTTCGAAGATATCGCTTTCCGACACATCCCCCGGGGACGGAATGATTTCGCCGATGCATTGGCGACTTTAGCTTCTCTAGTCCACACAATCAAGAACAGGAACGTTCCACAGATTGAGATAGCAGTGCAGAACGCCCCGGCATACGAGGAGCACGTGGCGGTACTATCGGACGAGGGGGTTCTGCCAAAGCAGCCTTGGTATCACGACATAAGGGAATATCTGAGGGTTAGATCCATTCCCGACCAAGCCAGCCGAGCGGAGAGGTTGAGAATTCAAAAGATGGCAATGAAATTTTATCTGAGCGGAGATTCACTGTACAAGAGGGATGCCAATTTGGGATTGCTACGATGTGTAAATGAAACACAGGCCCAAAAGATTATGGACGAAATACATGGTGGGGTGTGTGGGCCACACATGAGTGGGCCGATGCTGGCCAAGAAGATTTTGAGAACGGGGCATTACTGGTTGACGCTGAAAGCCGACTGTGATGATCACGTCAAACGGTGTTACCAATGCCAGGCGCACGGTAATGTTATCCATGCGCCCCCCAATGAACTGCACTGTATGACCTCCCCTTGGCCATTCTCAATGTGGGGTATGGATGTGATCGGACCAATAGAGCCCAAAGCAAGCAACGGTCACCGATTCATCTTCGTCATGATCGATTACTTCACTAAATGGGTAGAAGCAGCTTCTTACCCCAAAGTAACTCAGGAGGTCATCGTCGGTTTCATCAGGAATAATGTCATTTGCCGATACGGGCAACCTGAGGTTTTAGTCTCTGACAATGCCAAGAATTTGAACAATACCCTCATGAAGGGATTATGCGACCAGTTTAAGATCAAGCACCTCAATTCTGTCATTTACCGTCCTAAGATGAATGGGGCAGTGGAGGCTGCAAATAAGAATATCAAGAAGATCATGGCGAAAATGTCCGCTAATCATCGGGGATGGCCGGATCTGCTACCTCTCACCTTGCTGGCGTACAGAACGTCGGTACGTACTTCTACAGGGGCAACCCCGTACGCTCTGGTATACGGAATGGAGGCAGTTCTGCCAGTTGAGGTTGAGATGGCGTCCCTCAGAATCTTGATTGATGCTCAGATAAACGAGGAGGATTGGATGCAAAGTCGGTACGACCAATTGGCCCTAATTGATGAAAGGAGGGTGGCCGCTGTATTGCACGGTCAGTTATATCAACAAAGGATCTCTCGATCATATGACAAGAAGATAAGACCTCGAAAATTCAAAGAAAATGACCTAGTGTTAAAGAGAGTAATGCCTTGTCAAGACGAAGCCAAAGGGAAGTTTGTCCCGAACTGGGAGGGGCCTTTTGTGATTAAGAAAGTGCTGTCCGGAGGAGCCCTCATACTGCAAGAAATGGATGGGGAGGTGTTTCCACAACCCCTCAATTCCGACTCGGTGAAGCGGTTCTATGCATAAAAAAAAAAAAAAAAAAAAAAAAAAAAAAAAAACCCTCATCATTTTTCTCCTCGTTCTTTGAAGGAACGAACTACGTAGGACCTGATCTCCCGACTTGTGGGGGTACGTAGGCAGCCATCATGGCACGGTCCCATTCCTTACAAATAACCCTTTCTTCTATTAAAACCGATTCCCAACAGCCAGAAAACCTTCCTACACCCTCGAAACTCTCCCGAAACCAGCCACCTGATCAGTTTCATCTCAAATAACCTAACCCTAACCCAACCAAGCAGTTAGCCCGAATCTAAGACTTAGCCGATGAAATCGACAGGATATGCGGCAATATCTGACAAGTCCCCATCAAGACTTGAGAAGAGAAAGAAGGCGAAATATCAAAATCATGGTTAGCTGGATAAAATGAGGGTCCAATGAAAGGCAACGATACGACAAAAGGGGAAAAACGACTAAATCTAAATACTTGTCTATATAAATAGGTCATTTTGTTACAAGGTTTCTCTTTTTGATAACCGATGAAACTGACACAGTCTATGCAGGAAATAAAATGATCTACCAATCTGAAACTAATCAAAGCAGGATGGATTAAGTGGTGGATAGATCTGAGGCATCGGTATTCCCTGCAATCTGTTGCCCCATCATGTCGACGCGATCCAATAAGCAATGGCTCGGCTAACGGTCTCAGAGTGAGCATCTATAATTGCCTTAGTCTGTAATACAATGGCGTCTCTATCAGTATGAACAACAACCCTGGCCAGAATAGCAGCATCTCTCTCAACAAGAGCAGCATACCTCTCAGCCTCGGTAGTAATCGAGATGCGTGAACACCGGACGGACAGGGACCTAATGGCTCAGAATGCCCTCCGCAAGGCCCGCCGACACCGGAAAGAATAATAAGGATCAGGAACGTTCCGGAAGATCATCCGCCATATCTCTGTCACCGGCGACAAACCGTCCAATCAGCGGAGAAGCCACCGACCAATCCTGTGGGAGGATCGACATCCAAGCATATCACGGCATCTGGCGACGACAGCTGTAGAAAATAGTATCAAAAAGACTGTACAGGGGTCATTCTCTATCCATGAATAAAAAGCTTGCATCATACATGACTCGTTATGTGAAAATAAAATACAAAATTCTGAATAAGTCGGACGTCGAACACGACGAATCAAAGCAAACCGCGACAGAGTGGTGAGCAAACCCTGGGAAGGGCTGAGATCCACGCGAACCACAACAAGATGATGAGCAACCCTGGGAAGGGCTGATATCCACAAAAAGAAAAAAGACAAAAACAACAAAACCTGGGAAGGGCTGAGATCCAAGCAAACCGCGACAGAGTGGTGAGCAAACCTGGGAAGGCATCCAAGCAAACCGCGACAGAGTGGTGAGCAAACCCTGGGAAGGGCTGAGATCCACGCGAACCACACAAGATGGTGAGCAACCCTGGGAAGGGCTGATATCCACAAAAAGAAAAAAGACAAAAACAACAAACCCTGGGAAGGGCTGAGATCCAAGAAAACCGCGACAGAGTGGTGAGCAAACCTGGGAAGGCATCCAAGCAAACCGCGACAGAGTGGTGAGCAAACCCTGGGAAGGGCTGAGATCCACGCAAACCACAACAAGATGATGAGCAACCCTGGGAAGGGCTGATATCCACAAAAAGAAAAAAGACAAAAACAACAAACCCTGGGAAGGGCTGAGATCCAAGCAAACCGCGACAGAGTGGTGAGCAAACCTGGGAAGGCATCCAAGCAAACCGCGACAGAGTGGTGAGCAAACCCTGGGAAGGGCTGAGATCCACGCGAACCACAACAAGATGGTGAGCAACCCTGGGAAGGGCTGATATCCACAAAAAGAAAAAAGACAAAAACAACAAACCCTGGGAAGGGCTGAGATCCAAGAAAACCGCGACAGAGTGGTGAGCAAACCTGGGAAGGCATCCAAGCAAACCGCGACAGAGTGGTGAGCAAACCCTGGGAAGGGCTGAGTTCCACGCAAACCACAACAAGATGGTGAGCAACCCTGGGAAGGGCTGATATCCACAAAAAGAAAAAAGACAAAAACAACAAACCCTGGGAAGGGCTGAGATCCAAGCAAACCGCGACAGAGTGGTGAGCAAACCTGGGAAGGCATCCAAGCAAACCGCGACATAGTGGTGAGCAAACCCTGGGAAGGGCTGAGATCCACGCGAACCACAACAAGATGGTGAGCAACCTTGGGAAGGGCTGATATCCACAAAAAGAAAAAAGACAAAAACAACAAACCCTGGGAAGAGCTGAGATCCAAGCAAACCGCGACAGAGTGGTGAGCAAACCCTGGGAAGGGCTGAGATCCACGCGAACCACAACAAGATGGTGAGCAACCCTGGGAAGGGCTGATATCCACAAAAAGAAAAAAGACAAAAACAACAAACCCTGGGAAGGGCTGAGATCCAAGCAAACCGCGACAGAGTGGTGAGCAAACCTGGGAAGGCATCCACGTAAACCGCGACATAGTGGTGAGCAAACCCTGGGAAGGGCTGAGATCCACGCGAACCACAACAAGATGGTGAGCAACCCTGGGAAGGGCTGATATCCACAAAAAGAAAAAAGACAAAAACAACAAACCCTGGGAAGGGCTGAGATCCAAGCAAACCGCGACAGAGTGGTGAGCAAACCTGGGAAGGCATCCAAGCAAACCGCGACAGAGTGGTAAGCAAACCCTGGGAAGGGCTGAGATCCACGCGAACCACAACAAGATGGTGAGCAACCCTGGGAAGGGCTGGTATCCACAAAAAAGAAAAAAAGACAAAAAACAACAAACCCTGGGAGGGGCTGAGATCCAAGCAAACCGCGATAGAGTGGTGAGCAAACCCTGGGAAGGGCTGAGATCCAAGCAAATCACGTATGTATTGTCATTCTTGTGCACTGTCATTCGTGCATCGAGTGTCTATTCTTTATCCTGTTCATTTCATTTATCATTTCATAAACATGATAAAGAGTGGCAGCTGTAGACACCCGATTTTTGCATTTCCTATACTAACCCTGACAGGAGGGCAAAATCGTCAATTGACCCGACACACGAGAATAAAGGGTGGACATAAGGACGAACCCTCAAAACCACCACGACGGGATGATATTGAAGCCGACACGACAGCAAGCGAAGGTCGAGAGTCAGTTACTGATCACTGTGCTTACCCGGATGACGTGGCACGTTTCCCGACGGTTTCTGGACTGCCGAGCGCAAACCCGTCAGCGGGAACCAACGGTACGACACAAAAATCGAGACGAGGCACGGAAAACGAGAGGGTCAGCACAGTTAGCCGCAGATCAATTCGCGGCCAAGGACGGAACTCGAGGCAGCACGGGACTCGAAGCGCACGGGACTCGAGCGCGGCTGGGGGGAGAACCAAGGGCCAGCCGCAGATATATCTGCGGCCAGCCGCAGATATATCTGCGGCCAGCCGCAGATAGATCTGCGGCTGCCCTTGGCAGTGCTATATTAGGCCAGTTCGCATACAGAAAAAAAAAAGGGATTCAGCAGCAGCAGCAGTTCGGGAGAAGAAGAAAAAACAGCAAGAAAACAGCAAAAATTAGGAGAGAAAAGAGTGAAAAGAGTGAGGAATTGTACCAATTTTGTGAGATTATATCTCATATTTTTTTCTTACTCTACTCAATACACAAATTCATACATATTGTGGGGATTAATTGCAAGGTGAAAAAACTATTTGTTCTTAGCATTTTGTTATACCATTTTGTTAATCTTTTGGTCATCCGAATTACCTTGAATGTAGTTTTTTCTCATATGTTATTGTGAAACCATGGGTTAGGGACTATTAGTGAGGGTCTCATCGGAATGAAATTCCCCCTAATAGCCCGATGATACCCGTTTGGTGCAAATCTTAGCTATTATGGTATGGTATCATTCATAGTGTATTTCGATCGTCATTGTAAGATATCCTAGAGTGTTAGGCATCCCGTTGTTGTTTATTTTCGTTATATCCATTTGGCGTTTGTGCAATAAGTTCGGATGTGAGCCTAGGAATGCGACCCCGTGGTCCAAATCCGATGATGGACATTTTGAATGTAGGTAATCGGGTGGATGTATCCGTTATTGTAAATATGTAATCGTCGGGCCTTAAAACGACGCCAAGGCGATAATCGTGTTTAAGGCCCCGAAATAGTGGAACTTGTGATTGTGGGCGTTTGGGGTTATTTTGATGGCTTACATGCCCATGAATAGCCCCGACGCGTGTTTATGCTTGATTGGATTTTGTGACACGAAAAATGATTTCAAAGATTAAACGATGAAGGTTTTTCCTTAAAATCAAGCAAACTAGGAGGTTAGTATCACGTAGCTAAGAAATTGGAGGTGTTAATGAATGTCGATTTCTATTAAACGAGAAGGCTAAAGAAAATCGTTTTCAAATGTCACAAAAATGGTTTTATAAAACAAGACAACGTTTTATTAAATCTTGGTGCGTAGGGTGAAAGATATCCTAGAAGTTGCCCATCATTTTATGAAAGCAATGTATAGATTTCGATTCCTATTTTCACGAAGGTCTAAAACTTTTGTTTTGCCAAAACGACACCTAAGGAAAATCTCATAGTTTTTGCCAAATAAAAATCAATCCTTTTTCATAAAGCTTTCTCGTTTAAGCCGATGGACATTCTAAGGCATTCTCAAAAGAAAAACACAATTTTCCCTAAAAAATCCAAATGATTCTTTTATGCAAACTCACCATAGCATTTACATAGGCACACACACACACGCGCACACACACATTTCATGAATTAAAGGATAGGAAAGCATCAAGATTGCGGTAACCGTGCTTCACGGAAGTCGAGGGGTGCCTAACACCTTCCCCTCACTTAAGCAAGCCCCCGAACTTTATGAATCTCGATTCGCAGACCAATTAATTCGGAGTCACATATGAGCCAGCGATTTATAAAAAATGAAAACTCGGATGAGTTGGTACATCCATTTCAAATATACCAACTGGCGACTCTGGTTAAATTGGCTCATCATAAAAACAATCTTTAAAAACCCCGTCGACATTAATGCCGACCTTTTCCAAAAAGTCATCTAACAAAAAGGCTAAAAATCGGAAAAGGGTTACAACCCCCGCGTAAGCGATTCCTCCCGGCGTCGACAGTTACAGTAAACTTACATGTTAACCCAAGACAAGGTTCATGGTCTTGTGACCCTCAGTATATCTTGATGTGCTATCTTTGTTCTATCGAGCTTCCAAATGTATCCATTACTGTACCACAGGAAAGCTTTGTCATTCAGATAAATTATTGTCGAAAATGCTTATTGTTATCTTGGTGGGCACTTGTTTTGCTCACCTTTGCATTCTAAACCTTTGCAGCTAAAGATGAAAGGACAGATGAACCGTCTACTAGCAAAGGGAAAGGAAAGATGAACAAATGATGATGACGTGTTGTTAGATAAAGACTTATCTACTTTTATTTATATGGTTATGTAATCAAGACTTATTAGTTATTTATATTTCCGCATATTCAAGATGTAATAAAGGTTTAGCAAACCTGGGACATATTTTGGGTAGGTATGTGACCCTTTAATGGGTGATGTTTTTATTATTCAGTTTGCTTTACTCAAATTCTTTTGTTTATGGGTAGATAGTTGTTATGTTGGATAGTGAGCACCAAATCTGAGAGGTTTGAGGTAACCCGAATTTGGGGGTGTCACACATAATGTCCGTAGCGGGTCCTAAATGCTGTCTTCGGCACATCTTCTTTTCTTACGTTTAATTGATGATAACCTGATCGTAGGTCGATCTTCGAAAAGTATTCGGCCCCTTTCAACTGGTTAAACAAATCATCAATTCGTGGTAAAGGATATTTGTTCTTTATAGTTAACTTATTTAATTCTCTATAGTCGATGCATAATCTTAACGTTCCATCCTTCTTCTTTACAAACAACACCGGTTCTCCCCAAGGTGAAACATTGGGTTGTATGTACTTTTTATCTAAGAGTTCTTGTAGCTGCACAAGTAACTCCTTTAACTCTACAGGTGCCATTCTTTACGGTGCTTTGGAAACTGGCGCCGTACCCGGCGCTAAATCAATAACAAATTCGATCTCTCTATCTGGAGGTAGACCTGGTAACTCTTCTGGAAACACATCCGGGAATTCTCTAACTACAGGTATTTACTCTAGCTTTACTCCTTCTTCTCGAGTATCTACTATGTATGCCAAATAACCTATGCAACCCTTCCTAACCAATCTCTCTACTTGCATTATTGTCAGATAGTGAGATCGTTTAGGTGAACAACCACCGTTGAACACTACTTTTGACTCTGAAGCAGTCACTAGATTTACCCGCTTCCACTGGCAGTCAATTATTGCATTATAATTTACCAGTCAATCCATACCTAAGATTATATCAAATTCCCCTAGTTGTATAGGAATGAGGTTCACAAGAAACTTGTGTCCCTTAATTTCTACGGCACAATTCTTATATATGGTTTTGACGGGAATTATCTCATTGTTTGCTATTTCCACATTAAAAGGTATGTCTAAATCTTCGCATTGCATTTTCAAGTTTTTAGCAAAGTTATTAGACACGAAAGAACAAGTAGCACTAGAGTCGAATAACACATATGCATTTAAATTGTCGATAGGGATGATACCTGTTACCATGTCCTGCGAAGCAACAACATCCCTCCCCGTCATATTAAATGTCCTGGCAGTCGGACGACTCTGTCCCCCAACTCCTGCTACTGTCGGTTTGGGGTTATTGTTTCGGACTTGATTTCTTCCCCCAAGTTGGTTTCTATTCCTCGGGCAATTTCTAGATACATGCCCAGTTGCACCACAAGTATAACAGGTAACATTCGGGTTACCCTGACGAGTATTATCATTACTCTTTTTGGAACAGTTAGAGGAATAATGTCCCTCTTGTCCACAATGGTAATAAGTAATCACTCTATGGCGACATACTCCCGTGTGATTCTTTCCACATATAACACAACGTACCATCTTATTATTATTGTTTTGGTTTCTGTTGTTGTTGTTGTTGTTATTGTTGTAATTATTACCCCTCCTTACAAAATTTGTAGGAACAGTGGCATCCCACTTCCTCTTGTTATTATTAGTACCCCATGTACTAACTTCTCCTTTAAACTTTCCTCCTTCATTCAGACTCCTCTTCTCCTTATGAAATTTTAATAAGGCTTCATTCTCATTTTCAGCTATGATAGCTTTCTCGAGTATTTCAGGAAAAGTTTTTACTTGAAACACTGACAATTTACTACGAATTTGGGGTTTCAATCCCTCTTCGTACCTTTTGGTCTTCCTTACCTCTGTATTAATTTGATGTGGGGCAAACCTAGCTAATTCATTGAACTTAGCCGTATACTAGGATACAGTAAGCTCCCCTTGTTTCAATTATAGGAATCGTACCTCCATACGATCCTGCATTGATTGGGGAAAGTAAATTTCGAAGAATAGCTCCTTAAATCTAGTCCAAGGAATTATACCTTCACCTGCACGAATTCTAGTATTTTCCCACCAATGGTTCGCCTCACCTTTGAGGAAAAAGGTGGCAAAGACCGTCTTTTGATCTTCGCCGACATTAGTTACCACAAAAACCTTCTCCATTTCGGTAACCCAAGTTTGAACATAGTACTCTGTGGATTAACTGTGGTAGGTTGATGTGGTGGATGATTTTGTAAAGCTCCTAAGAGTATATCTACCAATTGTTGTGTGGGGTTTGTTTCGTTAGGCTCATTTCTAGTTTGGGTTCTCCTTCCTGATGCCATTGTAGACACCCAAATTTTACACTTCGTATACTAACCCTGACCAGAGGGCAAATTCGTCCATTGAGCCGGCATACGAGAGCGAAGGATGGGCGCAAGTACGAACACTCGACGCCACCGCGACGATTTGCAAATCAAAACCAACATGACAACAAGGCCGTCCGAAATGAGCATTCCCGAATGATGTGGCACGTCTCCCAGTAGTTCCCGGACTTCAAAATACAAGCCTGTCGGCCAAAACCGACGTCACGACACGAGAATCAAGGCGTAGCACGAAAATCGAGAAAGTCAAACCAACCAGCCGCGGATTGATCTGCGGCCAATCAGTGCGCCTTTTGAAAAAACGGAACTCGAAACACGGGAACCGAAAACCAGCTGAGTGGATGGGGGGCGGCCAGCCAGCCAGGGGCGGATCCGGCTTGAAAGTTGAGGGGGGGCATATTTGGAAAAAAAAACTTTAATAATAAAAATTTAATAAAATGAATCACAAAATTAAATAATTTTTAAATATTATTACAATAACATTTTTTGAGGTTTCATTGCTTTAAATTGTTGCATGATAATCTCATTTTTAATAGTTACAGAAATATTGTACGTTTAGTTGTTGTAACCCAATTACGTATGTCCATGCCTGACAATTAATAAATATTTAAAAACTAATTTAATATCAAAACAATCAATGAAAAATCTCAATTAATTTAAACCACTAACAAGTAACATGTAACATTACAAAATAAATTATAAAAGTTAAAGAAAGTAAAAATAGAATAGAACACATACTTGAAGTTGAAGAACTTTTATTTGATGGAGTTCTCTTCATTATTGTTGTAATGTTGCTTTGAGAAGTAAAAAGCCCTAATTTTATAAAATTACAAAAAAGAAGAATTCATAAGCAATTATAAAAATTCCTAAAACAATTGTTAAATTTCTGAAATTAAAAAACTAAAATTAAAATATACTCACGGTGTTGCTTGCTCTCGCCTCATGCCTTTGTATCTGTTGTTGTGTTGCTGAAGTCTGAAAATGGAAGAGATGAAAACGGAAGGCTGGAAGAGTTGGTTTATTGGTTTCAATTTTAAAATAAAAGCAAAAAGTAGTAGCAAAAGGAAGTAAAGAATAAAAATATTAAAATAGAAACAATAAGTACTATCAAAAGGAATGAAAGAATAAAAATAGAATGTGCAGTCTTGTGGGAATGTGCCAACGTGAGAATGTCAGGATGTGGGAGTGGGAATGAGGAAATGTCAAACTTTGGTTTAATGCTCTATTATTTTAGAATATTTAAGTCTAAAGCATGAATTTCATTTTGGACCCTTAATAATTTTTTTTTACAGGTACCCCTCAAAGTTGAGTGGGGGCAGGTGCCCCCCCTGCCCCAATAGTATATCCGCCCCTGCAGCCAGCCGCAAATCAATCTGCGGCCAGTCTGCGGCTGGCTCTGGCCAGCCTATTTCAGCTCATTCCTTCATTGAGCATCCAGGAGGTGAGCAGGCGGAGAGAGGAAGAAAGAATAAGCAGCAGCAGCTCGGAAAAAGAGAGAGAAATAGCAAAAATTTGGCAACAAAATAGGAGAGAAGTAAACAAAAAAGGAGAGGATTTATACTTTTTGATTTGATTGTACCATAGATACTTCTCATTCTATTCAAATACACAAGTTTGCATCCATTTTGATATCATTTGCAAGGTGAAAATCTCCTTGTTATAGCAAGTTCTATCATATCATTTGGTTAAATTACATGTAGTTTTCATACAATTTATGGTGGGACAATGAATTAGGGATTATTAGTGAGGGTTCCATTGGAACAAGATTCTTCCTAATAACCCGATGATATTCAATTACTGAATTTTTTGTTTGTTTTACGGTGATATATTGGGCGTGGTTCCCTTAGGTTGCTATTTTAGGATGTCTTGGCATTGTTAGATTATCCGTGTTGGTTATTTCTTGTAATATCCGTTTTGTGGTTGTTTAGCAATTTTGGATGTGAGCCTAGGAACGCGACCCCGTGGTCCAAATCCGATGATGGACATATTTTGATATAAGTAGTAGGAGCGATGTAGTCTTCATTGTAAGTATGTAATCGGCGGGCCTTAAAACGACGCCAAGGTTAGAATCGTGTTTAAGGCCCCGTCATAAGTGAAAGTATGCGATTGTGGGCGTTCGGAGTTATTTTGATGGCTTACATGCCCATGAATAGCCCCAATGCATTTTAATGCTTGATTTGATTTATGACACGAAATTGATTTCCAAGCTAAACGATAAGATTTCCATAAAATCAATCAAATTAGGTTATTAGAATCACGAGGCTAAAAATTGGGAATGCTAATGAAGGTCGATTCCTCTTTAACGAAAAGCTAAAGAAAGTCGTTTTTCCAAAGACATCACAAGAATGGTTTTATACAAAATAAATAATGTTTTATTAAATCTTTGTGCATAGGGTTAGAGAGATCCTAGAGGTTGCCCATTATTTGAGTTAAGAAAGCAACGTATAGATCTCGATTCCTATTTTGACGAAGGTTTAGAAAACTCTTGTTTTGCCAAAACGACACCTAATGAAATCTCACACTTTTTGACAATTAAAATCAAACCTTTTCTCATAAAGCTTTCTCATATAAGCCGAAGGACATTCTAAAGCATTCCCAAAAGAAAATACGACTTTTCTGAAAACCCAAATGGTTTCTTCATGCAAACTCACCACAACATTCACGTAGGCACACACACACGCGCACACATACACTTTTTATGAATTAAAGGATAGGAAAGTATCAAGATTGCGGTAACCGTGTTTCACGGAAGTCGGGGGGTGCCTAACACCTTCCCCTCGCTTAAGCAAGCCCCCGAACTCTATGAATCTCGGTTTGTAGGCCAATTAATTCGGAGTCACATATGAGCCAGCGATTTACGAAAATAAAACTCGGATGAGTTGGTACATCCATTTCAAATATACCAACTGGCGACTCTGGTTAATTGGCTCATCATTAAAAAACAATCTTTCAAAATTTCGTCGACATTAGTGTCGACCTTTTCCAAAAAATCATCTAATCAAAAGGCTAAAATTGGAAAGGATAAACAATCGCGAAGGAAGCGATCCCTCCCGGCGTCGACAGCTGGCGACTCTGATGGGGACATTAGAGGGCTTAAGCTGCGTTCAAATCTTGATCCTATCCTATCCTTTAAAAAAATTCATGAATATGTGTGTGCATGCGATATTTTGATCTTTTTTTACTCGTTGTGTGAATGTGTGTTTTGTCCAATAAATGAAATATTGAATGGAATTGCTTTACTTTAAAGTAATCATTTGCATACGGTGAGGACGATGAATGTGAATGTTTGTTGAGAATGTACCTCCTTCTGAGGCGAACCTGTCGGTTGCTTATTACTGGACTCGAAGGGGCTACTCCCCGGAGATGGCTCAGGAAACGCACCACCCAAATCCGCTCCAATCGAAAGGATTCAGATGAGTAGATTGCGAAGATTTGGGGACCTTCATGCCGAAAAGCCCGCGAGAGTAACCTTAGGATAGGTCAGCCTCAGATTAACCCAGCGCAGGAAAAGTCTCTTCATGCCCTTTTACGTTCGCACGTATAAATGTCATGGTCCCATTCAGTATTCATATATGCCTCCCCTCTTGTCAAAAGAAATTACTAACCTCTATGTTTTGCAGGGAACAGCTGGGGAAGCATAATAAAGTCGAGTCTAGCATTTATTATTGCAATAAGGGATCGCTAACATGTTGTTTTGTAGAGAAAGATTAAAAAACCCAAAAGCACAAAAAATTACCACTTTAGCATGCATCCACGTCTTTCATTTCCCAAAGATTAAACTCCAAACCGTTGTTTCTGCAGGATTGCTCCTCAAACACGTTCGCAATCTAAAAGGGCCCAGGTTTCCACATCTGAAATGGCTAATCTTCCACCTACTAATCCTGGTTCCATATCTCGTGAGGAATTTGATGATTTTAAAATCCTCGAATTTGAGAAATACAATGGGAAGGGGGATCCTTATACACATCTGAAAATATACATCGGGGAGCTTGGATCTTATGCAGAAGACGAAGGTCTAAGAATGCAATTATTCCAAAAGAGCCTGACGGGAGAGGCAAGAATTTGGTATGCTCGTCTTGATAATGCCCGGATCCATAATTGGGAGGAGTTGGCCCATACCTTCTTAACACAATATAGCTTCCAGGCACAAATGGCCCCTGATAGATATCAAATGACGAAAATCAAGAAGCAACCAAAAGAATTTTTCAGGGATTATGCACAGCGATGGAGGGGTATGGCTGCACAGGTGAATCCCCCAATGAGCGAGTCGGAGATGGTGATGACCTTCGTGGATATTCAAGAGGCACCTTATTATGAGCGGGTTATATCGGGGATTGGAAGACCTTTTGCCGAGATGATAAAACACAGAGAAATGGTGGATATGGGTTTGAAGTCTGGCAAGATTCGGGATTTCACGGCTTTGGAAACAGCTGCGGAACAAATCCAAAGTTGGAACTATGGCAGCACTTCCCGTAGGGTCCAAAAGAAAAAGGAGGAAGATGTTTCCCTCATACTGCAAGGATCAGCTAGAAAGGCGGATAACAATCCTTCAGCATAGATACAGAGAATGGGGCCATCCCGACAGCCTAACTTCATTGATCAGAGGACGGACGGGCGAAGGAGATTCGAGACCCCGAAAAATCGAGTATTCACCCCACTCGGGGATCCTCTTGAGCGGGTTTTGGCAGTGTTGATAGCCCAGAGGAAAATAGTCGACTTGGCACCCCCAAGTGACCCGAAAGGAAGAAGATTTGACCCAAGCAAGCGATACGCATACCACTCAGGTTCCCCTGGTCATGATACGCAGGAATGTTGGACGCTGAAGCACAGAATTCAGAACTTGATTGATAGTGGGGAAATTGTGGTGGAACAGCCAGACTCCCCAAATGTTAAAGTCAATCCCCTGCCTAGGCATGATGGAGGGGGGTCAATGTGGCGGAAGCCAGTGAAGCCGAGGGGCCGTCAAGGCTGAATTATGTAAAGAAAATTGATGAAATGATCAACATGATAAGTGATCACGAGAGTACACGTGGAGCACCAATTAGGTTGGTGGGTGTAAGCAGAAATATCATAGAGGGGCCTATCAAGTTAGCAGCTCCGAAACCCCTCACCCTTACAGCGAGACCGCAAATCCCTGTCCGCAATCTGAAAATGGTACCATGGAATTATGGGGGGGTGTCAGAGGAAGCGGCCAGTTGTGCTTCTGTAACATCAAAGGGGAATCCCTTATATCTTCCTGGATGAGTCCTTGAAAGCAAAACAAAGAAAGATGAAAAGATATCTGAGGAAAAAGCCATGAAATTCTTGAAAAAGATGGATCATCCAGAAGCAAGGGGGATCCAGATATTAAGCGAGGAGTCGACCCTGACGTCGATCATGGATTTGGTGTTATCATCCAGTGATCACTACAAAATTCTGGCCAGAGTCCTGGAGGAGGCATACATTCCCAAAGAGATTAGCAAGGAAGGTTTCGGCCATCTAGTGGACCACCTGTTGGAAAGTAATGTGATATCATTCACAGATGATGATATCCCCAAAGAAGGAAGGGGGCATCGAAAACCGTTGCATATTGCGGTGATCTCCTCAGGTTATATTATGAATGGGGTGCTTATTGATGGGGGATCGACGTTGAATATCTATCCCCTCAGTACATTGCAGAAGATGAACATCAATCCTAAGCGCCTACGGGCCAGTCATGTAGTGGTACGAGCCTTCGACGGATCCCGGAGGGATACAATTGGAGAAATAGAATTGCCTGTGGAAATAGGACCTTGTACTTTTGATATTTCTTTCCAAGTCTTAGATATTGCGGCAAGTTATAACCTGTTATTGGGGAGGCCGTGGATACACATGGTCGGGGCAGTTCCTTCCACGCTACACCAGCAAATCAAACTTATCATCAACGGGAATCTGGTGACGATCTCGGCAGAGTGTGATGACCCTTCTCCTTCCAGGAATGGCCTGCCGGTGATTAATGTGGACGAGTCGGCGGCACCTGCCAGTTTTCAGGCGCTAGAAATTAGCACTCCCAACTACAGATGCCTGGGGGCTCCAGCCGTGAAACCTAAGATCTCTCCAGAACTTACCTTCGTTGTAAAAGAAATGATGAGAATGAAATTTCAACCTGGACAAGGGTTAGGAAAGAGCATCCAAGGAATCACCGAGCCCATTCAACTACCCCATCACATAGGCAAAGCAGGGTTGGGATATTGTGAAGGTGTAGCACAGAGACACCGTCAGGACACGGCCCCGACTCGACTGGCTGGAAATCCGATGACCAAGGTCAACAATGAACGAGGGACTAGCAAGCCTATGATTGGGACAGGGGATGAAGAGTTGACCCCCACGAGTGATGAGTCGACCAAGAGGGAAAGTTTCCTACAGGAGGTCGCACAAAAGTTCGGAACCAGGTGCTATATCCCCAGACAATTAACAAGTAATGGAGAGGGGAAGGATGTTGCCACGCCACCGGGAGCCCAACAAGGTGTGCCTGCCATCGATTGGGCAGGGCTAATTATTCCTGAAGAAGGTAGGAAGAGGGACTCAGGCGATATAGCCGTAATCATCAAGGAAGTTTCCGATGTGTAGCCACCTTTCATCCAGCGCATTCCGTCTGATATGACCATCGACAACTGGACAATGGAACCAGTGATATCCAAACAAGGGTAAAACCCGACCTCAGGGTGGTAGACCCCAGAGGATGGGAGGATGAAGAAGTTCATTTTTGTTTTGTATTTTGCATAATTATGTCGTTTCGTCATGTTATCTGAAATTGTGATCGTCGTGGAAAATGACTTATATATGACAAATATTTTGTTTCATGTCAGGTGTACCAATTTGAGTAATCCTTGCCTAACAAACGGTCTTTCAAATTTGAATGATGACTATGATTTTGATATTGAGCTGGATTTCGATTTAATGGGCATTGAGCAAGATGAGACAGATTACAACGACGCGCCTGACGAGATCAAAGGATGGGTCGAGGATAAACCCAAACCCAACTTAGACCAAACCATCACCATAGATATCGGAGCCCTGACACCCAAATTTTGCACTTCGTATACTAACCCTGACAGGAGGGCAAAATCGTCAATTAACCTAGCCTACGAGAACTAAAGGTGGACATAAGTAATTAACACTCAAAGTCACCACAACGACTTGCGATCAAAGTCGACACGACAACGAGCGGATATCAGGAATCGACTAATGGCCACTATGCTTACCTGCACGCCGGTGAGCTGGTGGGGGTCGGGGGGCAGCGCCCCATGGAAACCAAGCTCCAAATACAAATCCTGTGTCATGTCGCAGCAATTCGAAACGAGCACTCCTGAATGACATGGCACTTTTTTCAGCGGTTCCCGGACTGCAAAATACAAGCCTTTCAGCGAAAACCAATAGTACGACATGAGAGTCGAGGTGCGGTACGAAAATCGAGAAAATCAGCCCAGCCCGCCGCAGATCAATCTGCGGCCAATGATGGGACGACTGACGACACGGCACTCGAGCGCAGCGCGGGAGAACTGAGCGCGGTGCTGGGGAATCGAGGCTAGCCGCAGATCAATCTGCGGCCAAGCCGCGGATCAATCTGCGGCCAAGCCGCGGATCAATCTGCGGCCAAGCCGCGGATCAATCTGCGGCTGACTCTAGCAGCCTTTATCAATGCAGTTCTTCATTTTTTCATCCAGGGAGAAGGAGTTTGGAAAAAAGAAAAAAAGCAGCAGCAAGCAGCTGCGGGACAAGAGAGAAAAGAGAGAAAAAGTGAGGATTTATACCCCTTTTTGTTAGATTATATCACATACACTTTCTACTCTATTTAATATACGAGTTTATACGCATCGTGGTGTCATTTTGCAAGGTGAAAAACTCTTTTTATAGCATTTTTGTTATATCATTTTGTTAAATTTTTTGTCATTCGGGCTATATTAAATGTAGTTTTTCTTGTATATTATTGTGGATCCGTGGATTAAGGACTATTAGTGAGGGTTCCAACGGAACGAAATTCTTCCTAATGGCCCGATGATATCCATTTGGTGATTTTTAGCTCGTTATGGTAATGTATTATGCGTAGTGTAGTTAGATTGCTATTTTAGGATATTGTGGTGTGTTAGGCAACCCGGTGTTGCTTATTTTTTGTAGTATCCATTTTGTGGGTGTGTACAATTTTGGATGTGAGCTTAGGAACGCGACCCCGTAGTCCAAATCCGATAATGGACATTTTTGGGTGTATGTAGTAGGGTCGATGTACCCTTTATTGTAAATATGTAATTGTCGGGCCTTAAAACGATATCAAGTTGAAAATCGGGTTTAAGGCCCCGTAATAGTGAAATATGTGATTATGGGCGTTTGGGGTTATTTTGATGGCTCACATGCCCATGAATAGACCCCACGCATTTTAATGCTTGATTTGATTTACGACACAAAAACTGATTTCAAAGCTAAACGATGAAGATTTCCATAAAATCAATCAAATTAGGTTATTAGCACCACGAGGCTTAAAATTGGAAGTGCTAATGAATGTCGATTCCTATTTAAACGAGAAGGCTAAAAAATTGTTTTCAAACATTACAAAAATGGTTTTATAAAAATAAATAACGTTTTATTAAATCTTTGTGCATAGGGTTAAAGAGATCCTAGAAGTTGCCCGTTATTTTATTTACGAAAGCAACGTATAGGTCTCGATTCCTATTTTGACGAAGGTTTAAAAACACTTGTTTTGCCAAAACGACACCTAATGAAAATCTCACAGCTTTTGACAATTAAAATCAAACCTTTCTCACAAAAAACAAATAATAAAGCTTTCTCGTATAGGCCGAAAGACATTCTAAAGCATTCTCAAATTAAAACACGACTTTTCATAAAAAACCAAATGGTTTTTTATGTAAACTCCCCACAACATTCACATAGGCACACACGCACGCACACACACATTTTAAGAATTAAAGGATAGGAAAAGCATCGAGATTGCGGTAACCGTGTTTCACGAAAGTCGGGGGGTGCCTAACACCTTCCCCTCGCTTAAGCAAGCCCCCGAACTGTATGAATCTCAGTTTGCAGGCCAATTAATTCGGAGTCACAAATGAGCCAGCGATTTACGAAAACGAAGCTCGGATGAGTTGGTACACCCATTTCAAATATACCAACTGGCGACTTTGGTCAATTGGCTCGTCATAAAAAACGATCTTTCAAAACCCCGTCGATATTTGTGTCGACCTTTTTCAAAAAATCATCTAATAAAAAGGCTAAAATTGGAAAGGGTAATAATTAGCATATAAGCGATTTTCCCGGCGTCGACACTATTTATAGCCATTTGAAATTAGGGTTTCCTGGGCTAGTTTCCAAATTTTTGCCTCCAAAAATATCTAGGCTTAGGATTTGTGCTGCTCTCCATCTGATCTTATTAACCTACTTGTGCTGGAGTGTGTTGAGCACAAGCTTGCACACTCCTAGCTCAATTTTCATTGGTTTAAATTGATTTTTCATTTATTTACTTACTAATTAAAATTAAATTTTTTCTAATCATGTTTATGATGTTAATTTAAGTTTAGTAATACCTTAATTAGGGTTATATATCATAATTAAGATTTTACATTTCATAATTTAGGGTTTAGATAACATAATTAGGATTAGGGTTTTATAATTAGGTTTTAGGGTTTCTAATTTTACAAGTAGGGTTTTAATCTTTCGTTTAGGGTTTAGTTTAATCTTAATAATTAATAATTAATAATTAATATTATTTAGAATCAAATTATATCAATTAAGATTCTAGTATTGAAATTAGGGTTTTAATTGTTCAATTCGGACAACTTATTACCAATTAGGGTTTTCAAATTAGGGTTTCTATTTCAGTTTATTGTTCTAACCCTAATTAACTTATTTTAGATTTTTGTCAGTTAACATAATATTATATTAACTCTGAAGCACGACAAAGCACTTCTTCATTTTCAAGTACGACACAGCAGCTTACAAAATAATTTACCGAGACACTTCTCGGTGAATTCGCCGGAAGCACGACAAATCATTTTGTCCAATTAAGCACGACACAGCTGTTTGGCGAAAAAATTTTATTTGACCTAATTGTTTAATAAAATACACAATCACATAATACAAAGTCAGATCATGAAAAACCATTTATTAAACACATAATTTACATATACAAATCTTATTAGGGTTCGGAATATTATAATCATAATTTGGCAAAGAACGCTTAAGGCAAGTTCTTTCAGTAACTGGTTGACTTATTTAAATGTATTGACTTGCATGACTTAATTACTAAATCTTTCACTGTTATGTGAATTATATGCGAGCATGATTAAATTGTGCACAATGTGCAATTATGTGACTATATTGTTCTATGTGGAACTTGAATTATTGTAAACATACAATGTGAGATGCATGAGGTATTCTATGAGATGCATGATGCATATATATATAGATGAATTGCATAAGATTTATAATGCATGAGAAAGATGTATAGTATGAGAATCATGATGCATGGATAAAGTGCAAACTTATGTGTTACGTGAAGCATGAAATGTTAAAACGGTTAGTTCTTGCTGAGCCGTCGTGCTCATTCTTGCAAAAATAAAACTTTTACAGATTTACGATGCAATGCAATTATCTTAATATCGTGATGATAAGGATTAGAGGCGCGTGGAAACAGGAAGGTTACTAAATGTTTCTTTATTGTAATTATTTAGCTGTGATGACGGTATATGATGTACGTAAATTTGACTATGTAAACCTTGAGTTAAAAATAAAGGTCATCCATCATAGTAGTTAAGATATAACATGGTTAGTTACTTGTTACAGTAAACTAGAAGGATGATGATATTGTATAAAGGACATTATAACAAATGTATAGTTATTGAATAACTTTGCGAATATTCAGGGATTGACTAAAGTCAGAATTTGAACCATGCGTTCACATAGGAGATTTTGTAAATGATCATGGTATTTATTCAACCTTGATCATAAGTGTAGTATTTATAGGTTACGAAATCTGGATTTGTAGTAAAGAGTGTAATGGTAAGTTTTAATACTTATCGTTGTAAAGTACTGTTATGTACAGTATGAATAGAATTAAATCGGTGATGATTATTAAATGATGTAGTACTTAAGGTCTTTGTACTTGGGATTAGATGAGAACATGTTGTAATAATCTTATAATTACATTCATGTAGTAAGATCACGTTTTAGTTATGGTTTCGAGACTTGGGACGACAATATTTATATTATATCAATGTAAATATTTTATTATTCCGCATTAAGCTATTGTTAGATTAATATATGAGAGGCACAGTGATGCACTAAACTCGAGGTTAAGGTAACCCAGATTTGGGGGCGTCACAACCTGAGGGCATTAAGCCTTTTGGGCGTAAATGGGTCTTTAAGAGAAAGACTGGAGCAGATGGCAAGGTAGAGACCTATAAGGCCCGACTGGTTGCAAAAGGTTTCAAACAAAGACAAGGAGTTGATTATGATGAAACCTTCTCACCAGTAGCTATGCTTAAGTCCATTCGGATTTTGCTTGCAATTGCAGCTTATTATGACTACGAGATCCGGCAAATGGACGTGAAAACGACCTTCCTCAGTGGAGAGCTTGAGGAGAATGTATATATGATATAGCCAGAGGGTTTTGTTTCAACGGTTGGAACAAACTAAGTCTGTAAGCTACAACGATCCATTTATGGATTGAAGCAAGCTTCTCGAAGATGGAACATCCGTTTTGATGAGATAATCAAAATGTTTGATTTTATCAAAAATAAGGATGAACCTTGTGTGTGACACCCCCAAATCCGAGTTTCCTAACCTCGAATTCGGTGTTCACGATACTCAACAACAAACATACTTTCTAACTGATGTGGAATAATAAACATACATTGTTTATCGAAATAGTAATAAAGTCTTACAATCATGGTCCCAAGGTTCTTTAACCTTAACTTAAAACATACCCTCAATATAATAAGAGTTCTCATAGCCAAATAACATTTAAGATAAACTAGTACATAAGCCATATCAGGCAACTACTCTTGCACCTTCCCTTTTCCTTTGTCCCCTTTAGACGTTTCTGCCTTAGCTGAAATAAAGATCATGATATAGCAAGGGTAAGCAACTAGTTTGCTTAGCAAGTTTATACACAAGGAAGATATATCATGAATAGAAGGAAATTTCGCTTTCAATGTTCAACAACAGTATAAAATTGTGAAGAAACATGAATTAATAGTCGACAATTGAATATTCAAATAATTGAATGACAATTACTGAGTGGTTGGAAATAACCATAGACATTTGCCAAGGTTCTCAGCATTTAAACTGGACCTCTTAAAAAGTTTTGGTAATCAAGGGGATCAGCCTTTCATACCCCGTGATTTATGCATAAACACTTAATAAACCAGCATTGATATCATGCCTTAATCAAATTTATCCTTTTCTCAGCCAAGAGTTCTTACCATAAAAATTAATAAGAACAGCTTTTAAAATACATTTGATTCAACAAATTTAGACATGATTGATCTAGCAGATACAATAGCATAGATCTATCGCATAAACAGTTCATGCTTGAAAGAACTTTAATCTAATTCGCAGTTCAATAATAATAGAATAGGAATTCAATTGCACAAGGTGCGAATCTCAATAATCAGTATGGATGTGAATAATCAACAATAATTATTCACTAACATGCTTCGAAAATAATAACTCGAGTTTGAGTTAGGGAACTTGCCTGTCTGCTCAGCTACAAATAATTCTAGCTTTAACTAATTGGCCTTGAAGAACCTAACATTGATAACATCGATCTATCAATTAGTACTGCGTAGTTGCATTTCGATACGCTTACTCATGCTATTTATTTAACAATTAAGCAAATCACTTAGCACACATAAGCAAATAAACTATCGTAAATCCTATAAGACACTTAATTGATCTTTAGGTTAATGGTTTAATTAATTAACAATGTTTCTCTTAAGTGATAAACACGTATTAAACCCTTAAACAATTAATAATAATTGTTCAGTTAATTAACATTACTATTTCTTAAGTAATATTCATTTATTAAACCCTTAAACAATTAATTATAATTGTTTAATTAATGAGTTATTTAAACTTTCTCTATTTTATTAACTTTATCTTCATTTAATTACTACTAAATAGTAATTAATTAATTATCTTTAGTTATTAATAAATAATAACTAATTAGATTTATTTATTATTTAAGGTTAATCAAATAATAAATAATTAATTAGTGAGTAAGAATTATCTTTAGTTATTATTTATTTATTATTTAGAGCTAATTAGGTTTATTTATTATTTAGAGCTAATTAGGTTTATTTATTATTTAAAGCTAATTAGGTTTAATTATTATTTAGAGCTAGTCAAATAATAAATAAATAAATTTATAATTCTTGATTATCCTTAATCATTATTTAATAATAGATAAACAATAATTAATTAATTTATTAAATCTGGAAAATATAAGATTAAGTGCTCAAAACTTAATTTTGTACATTACTAATTTTACAAAGTTAAATAATATTGTTCAAAATATTTAAATTAATTAAAATTAAATCTGGATGGCAATATGGTAATTATCGCGAAATCCGGACGGAGGGGCAGGATGGTAATTTTCGCGTCCGAGCGCTCGCCCGCGCATTGCGCGCCTGCCCAATCCGCGGCCCCAAACGACGCCGTTTAGTGCACGCCCGCTCGACCCAACTTAAGCTTGGTGCGCCATGCGCGACCCGGTGCGGTTCGGCTGAGCGGGGGGGGGGGGCTTTCAGGGACTTGGTTCCTTCTTCTTTTTTTCTTTTCTTTTCTCTTTTCCTTTACACCAAATGAGTTCTAATCACCATTAAATAAGTTTTATACCCTAAATAGATTTCAAAAAAATTCCCCATGAATAAGAAAAATATTTTTAATATTAAAACAAAATATTTATGACTTAACTCAATATTTTTCATCAATAAATTTTGTACTCCAATAAATAATATTACTCCCATGTTTTAGCATACAAAACCCACCAAAACATGTTACAAAAATTCTAAACTTATATATGGTATCAATAAAGCATACAAGATCAAGATCTCTTCTTTTATAGCTTTAAAATTATATTTGTTAAGCATGTTTTGCAATAATATAGATCTAGCAAAATACAAACCTAGATCCATGAATACTCCCTCTCTACCACCAACATCAACCAACACATAAAAGTTTCCAACAAAATAGTGTATAATAATCATAATATAATACTAGCAATAAGAAACTAGGGTTTGAAAGAATAGAGTTTTATACCTAGCTTTAATGGCTATTCTCCTCTTCTTTCCGAAATAGGTTGTGAATGGAGATGGCCTAAACAATTCAAGATCTTCTTCTTCCTCTCACAAGATTCTGGATAACACCTTCTCTTACTCTCCCAAGACTTGCTCTTGCTTCTCTCTTCAAACTCTCTCTAACACTTTCTCAAGATTTTAGAAAAATGAAGATGCAAAATGACTACCCTTTGGTTTTATTAGCTAGATAAATAGCAATAACACCTATATTGCCATCATGATGATAGTGAAAGACTTGTGTCACTAGGGTGGCTAGTGACACATTAGGAAGCTATGACACATTAGGAGGCTATGATGTCAAGCCTATAACTATAACTTCCAAGACAAGTAGTTACTTAATAAAACTAGGACTTAAAAAGCAATTTCCCATCTTCCTCTTTAGTTACACGGTAAGGGGAGATATTTTGTCCCAAAAATGTTGTCCCAACTAGTTGTTTTAATTAATAATCAAATGTTACCTATTTAATATCTCAAGTGGCTAGGTTTTGGACCACACATTAAATACCATTGGGCTTCCAATTTAAATGATTAGGCTAATAAAATCCAAATCTTATTTAATGCAATATTGGGTCATTTAATTTAACCCCATGATAGCTCATTTAATAAGCCACACAATTAATACCTAAATCCATGATTAATATAAATGATTGGACTAGGTTCATTAATTAAGTAACTTAGTCAATTAGTAAATAAATTACTAACTTAACTATTAATTATTATTATCCAATTTGGACCAGATCTCATTAACAACTACTTTCATTAATTAACCCACACACTTTATTCACTAACTATATTCAATTTACTTGAATACTTAATTTAGTAAATACCTTGTCAACTTTATGGATATAAAGCCTTAGGGTTTGCTCACTAGTTTAAATATACTACTAGTGATTCCCTTAACACAAATTTATATCAATAAATCACATAGTCACATAATCCACCAATACACCCAAAAGTTTAATTAAGAACACAAAGTTAACTCATTAAAATTAAAATTATATTTAATTAATAATGACGTTCAAAATTCACGGGCATTACATCCCTCCCCCCTTATAAAAATTTCGTCCTCGGAATTGGAAAATAGGGTTACTCAAATAAAAATGGACAATTCGCTTTCATTTTCTCTTCGAGTTCCCACGTAGCTTCTTCGACTGCATGATTCCTCCAGAGAACTTTGACGGAATGGATGGTCTTGTTTCTCAGCTTCTGTTCCTTTCTATCGAGAATCTGGACAGGAACTTCCTCGTACGTTAACTCCTTCTCGACTTGGATTGGTTCATAGGAGATAACGTGCTTATAGCCTGGTTTATACGGCCGCAACACTGACACATGAAACACGTTGTGAATGTGCTCAAGTTCAGGAGGTAACACTACCTCGTACGCCACCTCGCCGATTCGCCTCAAAATCTCGAACGGTCCTATGAACCTAGGGCTCAATTTGCCCTTCTTCCCAAAGCGGATCTTCCCTTTCCAGGGAGACACCTTCAAAAATACAAAGCTACCAACTTCAAAGTCCCGCTTCTGACGATGTAAGTCGGCATATTTCTTCTGGTGATCTTGAGCTGTTACCAGCCGGTTTCTGATCAGCCGCACGATGTCTGTAGTCTGCTGCACCATTTCTGGTCCCAGCAATCTTCGCTCCCCAACCTCATCCCAACACATCGGGGTTCGACATTTCCTTCCATATAGCTCTTCGTACGGTGGCATGCCGATACTGGCGTGATAACTATTGTTGTAAGCAAACTCCACCAGTGGCAAATGGTCATCCCAGCTGCCCTTTAGATCCATCACGACTGCCCAAAGCATATCTTCTAAGGTCTGAATCGTTCGTTCGCTCTGGCCGTCGGTTTGAGGATGATACGCTGTACTCAACCTCAACTGCGTTCCCATTCTTGCCTGTAGACTTTTCCAAAAATTCGACGTGAAGCGCGGATCTCTGTCAGATACAATTGATACCGGAACTCCATGTTGTGACACTATTTCTTTCACATAAAGCTTTGCTAATTGCTCCAGATTGTACCGTATCTTGATTGGCAGAAAATGAGCAGACTTAGTTAGACGATCCACAATTACCCAGATGGCGTCTAAACCCTTATGAGTTGGTGGCAGTCCCGCCACAAAGTCCATTGTGATGTGCTCCCACTTCCACTCCGGAATCTCTAGTGGTTGAAGTAGTCCGCTCGGTTGTTGGTGCTCTGCTTTAATCCGCTGGCATGTCAAACATCGGCTGATGCACTCTACCACTTCTCGTTTCATATTCGGCCACCAAAAATTTTGTCGCAAATCCTGGTACATCTTTGTGCTCCCGGGATGTACTGAGTACTTCGTGCTGTGAGCTTCCTGAAGGATTTCTTCCCTCAATTCCAGATCCAACGGTACCCAGACTCTCCCTTCAAACCTTAGCAACCCAGTGCTATCAATCTTATACTTAAGCTCCTCGCCTTCGGTAATTCGTTTCTTTATTGAATCACAATCCTCATCCTTTTCTTGAGCCTCCTTAATTTGATCCAATAGGGTCGGGCTCGCTGTCACTGTGAACAATTTCCCGTCCGACTCCATCGGATACTTAACCTCCAATTCCAGGCGTTCGAACTCCTTTATCTGCTCTGCCTAAGTTGTAAGCCTCATCAATTTCTCTTTGCCTTTCCTACTTAGGGCATCTGCCACTACATTTGCTTTTCCTGGATGGTACAGAATCTCATAGTCGTAATCCTTGATCAATTCTAACCATCGGCGCTGCCTCATATTCATCTCCTTTTGAGTGAAGATATATTTCAGACTCTTGTGATCTATAAATATCTCGCATCTCTCCCCATATAAGTAGTGCCTCCAAATCTTCAAGGCGAACACTACTGCTGCTAACTCCAGATCATGAGTCGGGTATCCCTTCTCATAGTCCTTCAGCTGACGTGAAGCATACGCAATGACCTTGCCATGCTGCATTAGTACACAACCAAGGCCTTTGTGTGACGCGTAACTGTATACTACAAAACCTCCAGTGTCGTCCGGAAAAGCCAACACTGGTGCTTGGCTAAGTCTCTTCTTCAGCTCCATGAAACTCTCTTCGCACTTCTCCGTCCAAACGAACTTTACCGTCTTTCTGGTTAGATTGGTCAACGATGATGCTATCTTCGAGAAATCCTGGATGAATCTCCGATAGTATCCCGCTAACCCTAGGAAACTTCTGATCTCCGTTGGCGTCTTTGGCTGCTCCCAGTTGATAATGGCTTCCACCTTTGCTGGGTCTATCGAAACACCATTCCGGTCAATGACGTGACCTAAAAACTGCACCCTTGGCAACCAAAATTCGCACTTTGAAAACTTCGAGTACAGCTTCTCCCTTCTTAATGCCTCTAAAGCAATCCTTAGATGTTCAGCATGTTCTTCCTCTGACACTGAATACACCAAGATGTCATCGATGAATACTACCACGAACTTGTCCAAGTACTGCTTGAACACTCTGTTCATCATATCCATGAATGTCGCTGGTGCATTTGTCAGTCCAAATGACATAACCAGAAACTCAAAATGTCCATAACGAGTCTTGAATGCCGTCTTTGGGATATACTCTTGTCTCACCCTTAGTTGATGATAGCCCGTCCTTAAATCAATCTTTGAAAAGTATTTCGCTCCCTTGAGTTAATCAAACAGATCGTCTATCCTGGGCAGCGGATACCTATTCTTAATCGTAACTTTGTTCAACTCACGGTAGTCGATACAAAGCCTCATCGAGCCATCCTTCTTCTTTACGAACAGAACTGGCGCTCCCCATGGTGACACGCTCGGTCTGATATAACCCTTGTCTAACAGTTCTTGCAATTGAACCATCAGCTCTTTCATCTCTATTGGTGCCATTCGGTAAGGTGCCTTGGATATCGGTGCCGTCCCGGGTACCAAGTCAATCGCAAACTCTATCTCTCTATCTGGCGGCAATCCTGGAATTTCATCTGGGAAGACATCAGCGAATTCCTTTACGACGGGTATCTGACTCAGTTCACCCAAGACCCGTCGAGTGTCCACCACGTGAGCCAGATAACCTATACAACCCTTCTTAAGCAATCTCTTTTCTTGCATCATCGTCAGACAACAGGATTGTCTCGGCGATTTATTACCATAGAACACCACCTTCGACTTATTTGGAGTCTTCAGGTGTACGCACTTTATTTTACAGTCAATGACCGCTCCGTGACTCGCTAACCAATCCATCCCAAGGATTACATCAAATTCTCCAAGACGAGTCGGTAGCAAATCCACGTTAAGCTTAAACCCTCTCAACTCAGCACAACAATTCCTATAAATGAAGTTTACGAGGATAATCTCTTTGTTCGCTACTTCTACATTCATCGGGTGTTATAATGGCTCACTAGGTAAATTAAATCTTTGAGCAAATTCATCAGATACAAAAGAACATGAATCTCCCGAATCAAATAGCACATATGCATTTATGTCGTTAATTGGAATAATACCTGACACCACCTCCCTGGATGCCACGACATCTTGCACTGTCATGTTGAAGGTCCTTGCTGTTGGCTTATTTGGCTGGGCTGGTCCTCCACTGGTTGCCCTCGAGTTGTTGCCCCTATTGCCGCTTCTACAATCCACATTTTTGGGGACAGTCCTTGCTCCGATGTCCCATCTCTCCACAATTGAAACAACCTCCTTTCTTCGCCTTAGGACAATTGGGCGAGATATGCCCTTCTTGTCCACATGTATAACATACCATCTTTCCTTTCATGCACTCTCCTGAGTGACCCTTTCCGTAATTTCCATATACCTGCCTTTTCTGCTGCATGCTCCCTTGCTGCATTTCAAAATTGCTACCCCCATTGCTCCATTGACGCTTCCTGTTGTTGCTGCCACCACTGCTAATATTCGCATTTCCTCCTTCTACCTTCTTCTTATTCTTTTCCCGATTATATTTTGAAACCGCTTCACTCCCACCTTCAACAATGAGAGCTTTCTCCAACAAAGTTGAGAACGACGTGATTTGTAAAACCGCTACCTTACTGTAGATCCACGGCTTTAACCCATTCTCGAATCTTCTTGCCTTCCTCACCTCAGTGTCCACCTGATGTGGGGCGAACCTGGCCAATTCATTGAATTTTGCAGCGTACTCTGACATTGACAAATTTTCCTGTTTCAATTCCAAAAACTTGATCTCCATCTTCGCCTGCGTACTCTCAGGAAAGTAATTCTCGAAAAACAACGTCTTGAATGCTTCCCACGCCACGACTCCAGTTCCAGCTTTGCTCTGATTGGCTTCCCACCAAAAGTTAGCCTCACCTTTCATTAAGTAGGTAGCAAAAACTGTCTTTTGCTCCTCAGCGACTCTAGCAATGACAAAGACCTTTTCAATCTCCTTTATCCACGACTGGGCCTCTATCGGGTCCGCGGTTCCCCTAAACTCCGGTGGTCCTACTGCCTTGAAGTCTTTAAAATTGGCTAAGTGGTTGCCCGTCTGGTTTCCTGCTGTAGTCGTTTAATTCCGCAGAGCTTCAGCCATCATATTGATAAAGTCTTGCATTGGGTTTGGTTGAGTTCCCTCTGCATTGTTAACCGACTCTTCGATCCCTCGGTTCCGTAGGATTCGTCTGGGCGGCATTACTTGATTAAACAAAGTCCTAACATGTTACTCGGGTTTTATAGACATATAAGTATTTAACATGCAATACAATATTGTACTCGAATAATCGCATGACCATCGTGTGGGAGCTTTAGATTACCCAACCTCGGGAATTCTGCTTTACCCGATTAGTGATTTAAGTTACTAAAATACCGATTCAGTTTTTACCGAATTAACATAACCATGAATAGACGGTTTACCAAGTAAAATTCTCAAACACATATCATAATAATGCATTTATATTCATATACCATCTTTAGTGTCTTACACGTTCATCACATGTATATTGCTATAAATGCTACCATCCCATTTAATATAACAAAAGATGGGATTCACTTAAACCATTCCTTTCTACCTACATAAATGGAAGTACATCCTACATACGAACTACCTCGCAATAAATCAACATCAGTACCACAATAAAATATATTCATTGATAAAATGAAATGATATTTTATTCGGTACAATTAGAACTCGATGGGTCTCCTCAACCCATCACCTACATACTCTATATGAGTCTCCTACTAAGGTTATAACCTAGGTTTCTCATTCCTAACGTTTATAACCTATAGCTCTGATACCAACCTGTGACACCCCCAAATCCGGGTTTCCTAACCTCGAATTCGGTGTTCACGATACTCAACAACAAACATACTTTCTAACTTATACGGAATAATAAACATACATTATTTATCGAAATAGTAATAAAGTCTATCAATTATGGTCCCAAGGTTCTTTAACCTTAACTTAAAACATACCCTCAATACAATAAGAGTTCACATAGCCAAATAACATTTAAGATAAACTAGTACATAAGCCATATCAGGCAACTACTCTTGCACCTTCCCTTTTCCTTTGTCCCCTTTAGACGTTTTTGCCTTAGCTGAAATAAAGATCATGATATAGCAAGGGTAAGCAACTAGTTTGCTTAGCAAGTTTACACAAGGAAGATATATCATGAATAGAAGGAAATTTCGCTTTCAATGTTCAACAACAGTATAAAATTGTAAGAAACATGAATTAATAGTCGACAATTGAATATTCAAATAATTGAATGACAATTACTAAGTGGTTGGAAATAACCATAGACATTTGCCAAGGTTCTCAACATTTAAACTGGACCTCTTAAAAAATGTTGGTAATCAAGGGGATCAGCCTTTCATACCCCGTGATTTATGCATAAACACTTAATAAACCAGCATTGATATCATGCCTTAATCAAATTTATCCTTTTCTCAGCCAAGAGTTCTTACCATAACAATTAATAAGAACAGCTTTTAAAATACATTTAATTCAACAAATTTAGACATGATTGATCTAGCTGATACAATAGCATAGATCTATCTCATAAACAGTTCATGCTTGAAAGAACTTTAATCTAATTCGCAGTTCAATAATAATAGAATAGGAATTCAATTGCATAAGGTGCGAATCTCAATAATCAGTATAGATGTGAATAATCAACAATAATTATTCACTAACATGCTTCGAAAATAATAACTCGAGTTTGAGTTAGGGAACTTGCCTGTCTGCTCAGCTACAAATAATTTTAGCTTTAACTAATTGGCCTTGAAGAACCTAATATTGATAACGTCGATCTATCAATTAGTACTGCGTAGTTGCATTTCGATACGCTTACTCATTCTATTTATTTAACAATTAAGCAAATCACTTAGCACACATAAGCAAATAAACTATCGTAAATCCTATAAGACACTTAATTGATCGTTAGGTTGATGGTTTAATTAATTAATAATATTTTCCTTAAGTGATAAACACGTATTAAACCCTTAAACAATTAATAATAATTATTCAATTAATTAACATTACTATTTCTTAAGTAATATTCATTTATTAAACCCTTAAACAATTAATTATAATTGTTTAATCAATGAGTTATTTAAACTCTCTCTTTTTTATTAACTTTATCTTCATTTAATTACTATTAAATAGTAATTAATTAATTATCTTTAGTTTTTATTATTAATAGAAATTAATAACTAATTATATTCATTTATTATTTAATTATTAATTAAATAATAATCGAATTATTAATTTTAATTGTCTTTAATTATTATTTAAGATTAAATAATAACTAATTAGATTTATTTATTATTTAAAGTTAATCAAATAATAATTGATTAGTAAATATGAATTATCTTTAGTTATTATTTAATAATAAATAATAACTAATTACATTTATTTATTATTTAAAGTTAATCAAATAATAAATAATTAATTAGTAAATATGAATTATCTTTAGTTATTAATAAATAATAACTAATTAGATTTATTTATTATTTAAGGTTAATCAAATAATAAATAATTAATTAGTGAGTAAGAATTATCTTTAGTTATTATTTAATAATAAATAATAACTAATTAGGCTTATTTATTATTTAGAGCTAGTCAAATAATAAATAAATTTATAATTCTTGGTTATCCTTAATCATTATTTAATAATAGATAAACAATAATTAATTAATTTATTAAATCTGGAAAATATAAGATTAAGTGCTCAAAACTTAATTTTGTACATTTACTAATTTTATAAAATGAAATAATATTGTTTAAAGTATTTAAATTAATTAAAATTAAATCTGGATGGCAAAGTGGTAATTATCGCGAAATCCGGATGGAGGGGCAGGATGGTAATTTTTGCGTCCGAGCACTCGCCCGCGTATTGCGCGCCTGCCCAATCCGCGGCCCCAAACGACGCCGTTTGGTGCACGCCCGTTCGACCCAACTTAAGCCTGGCGCGCCATGCGCGGCCAGGGTTGCACCCCTGGCGCGCCATGCGTGGCTAGGTGCGGTTCGGCTGAGCGGGGGGGGGGGGGGGGGGGCTTCCAGGGTCTTGGGTCCGTCTTTTTTTTTTTTTTTTTTTTTTTTTTTGTCTTTTCCTTCACACCAAATGAGTTCTAATCACCATTAAATAAGTTTTATACTCTAAATAAAATTCTAAAAAAATTCCCCATGACTAAGAAAAATATTTCTAATATTAAAACAAAATATTTATGACTTAACTCAATATTTTTCATCAATAAATTTTGTACTCCAATAAATAATATTACTCCCATGTTTTAGCATACAAAACCCACCAAAACATGTTACAAAAATTCTAAACTTATATATGGTATAAATAAAGCATACAAGATCAAGATCTCTTCTTTTATAGGTATAAAACCATATTTGTTAAGCATGTTTTGCAATAATATAGATCTAGCAAAATACAAACCATAATATAATACTAGCAACAAGAAACTAGGGTTTGAAAGAATAGAGTTTTATACCTAGCTTTAATGGCTATTCTCCTCTTCTTTCCGAAATAGGTTGTGAATGGAGATGGCCTAAACACTTCAAGATCTTCTTCTTCCTCTCACAAGATTTTGGATAACACCTTCTCTTACTCTCCCAAGACTTGCTCTTGCTTCTCTCTTCAAACTCTCTCTAACACTTTCTCAAGATTTTAGAAAAATAAAGATGCAAAATGACTACCCTTTGGTTTTATTAGCTAGATAAATAGCAATGACACTTATATTGCCATCATGATGCTAGTGAAAGACTTGTGTCACTAGGGTGGCTAGTGACACATTAGGAAGCCATGACACATTAGGAGGCTATGATGTCAAGCCTATAACTACAACTTCCAAGACAACTAGTTACTTAATAAAACTAGGACTTGAAAAGCAATTTTCCATCTTCCGCTTTAGTTACACGGCAAGGGGAGAGATTTTGTCCCAAAAATGTTGTCCCAACTAGTTGTTTTAATTAATAATCAAATGTTACCCATTTAATATCTCAAGTGGCTAGGTTTTGGACCACACATTAAATACCATTGGGCTTCCAATTTAAATGACTAGGCTAATAAAATCCAAATCTTATTTAATGCAATATTGGGTCATTTAATTTAACCCCATGATAGCTCATTTAATAAGCCACACAATTAATACCTAAATCCATGATTAATATAAATGATTGGACTAGGTTCATTAATTAAGTAACTTAGTCAATTAGTAAATAAATTACTAACTTAACTACTAATTATTATTATCCAATTTGGACCATATCTCATTAACAAATACTTTCATTAATTAACCCACACACTTTATTTACTAACTATATTCAATTTACTTGAATACTTAATTTAGTAAATACCTTGTCAACTTTATGGATATAAAGCCTTAGAGTTTGCTCACTAGTTTAAATATACTACTAGTGATTCTCTTAATACAAATTTATATCAATAAATCACATAGTCACATAATCCACCAATACACCCAAAGGTTTAATTAAGAACAGAAAGTTAACTCATTAAAATTAAAATTATATTTGATTAATAATGACGTTCAAAATTCACGGGCATTACATTCTGTGTACAAGAAGGTTAGTGGGAGCGTTGTTTCATTCCTTGTATTATATGTTGATGATATATTACTGATATAGAATGATGTTCCTATGCTACAGTCGATCAAAATTTGGTTATCTAAACACTTCTCCATGAAGGACTTGAGTGATGTATCCTATATTTTGGGGATAAAGATCTATAGAGATAGATCTAAAAGGATGCTTGGCTTGACCCAAGGAAAGTACATTGACTCAATGCTAAAAAGGTTTAGCATGGAAGATTCTAAGAGAGGTCTCATGCCGATGAGCCATGGAATACATTTCTCCAAGAAACAGGCCCCAAAGATACCTGAGGAGAGAGACCGAATGAGTAAGATTCCTTATGCTTCAGCAATAGGATCTATCATGTACGGTATGATATGTACTATACCAGATGTCGCTCATGCACTTAGTGTAACAAGCAGATATCAGTCGAATCAAGGAGAAGAGCACTGGAAGGTAGTGAAAAACATCCTAAAGTACTTGAGAAAACTAAGGATGTATTTCTTGTCTACGGTGGGTCTGAATTAAAACTAGAGGGCTATACAGACTCAAGTTTTTCAACGGACCAAGATGACAGTAAATTTGTTTTAGGGTACGTGTTTACCTTAAACGGTGGCGCAGTGAGTTGGAAAAGTTCCAAGCAGCAAACATTTGTTGATTCAGTGACAGAGGCAGAGTACATAGCTGCAAGTGCAGCTGTAAAGGAAGCTGTTTGGATGAAGAAGTTCATAACTAAACTTGGAGTGGTTCCTAGCATTAGAGGAGCTGTACCTTTATTCTGTGACAACACCGGAGCTGTTGCGTAGGCTAAGGAACCCAGGTCTCCTCAGAAATCCAAATACGTATTGTGGCAGTTTTATTTGATTAGAGAGATCATTGAAAGAGGAGATGTCACCCTGGAGCGTGTGGACTCTCAAGACAACATTGCAGATCCATTTACTAAAGCTTTAACACAACAGCAGTTTGATCGTCATTTAGAGAAGATGGGTATTAGATACCATGGCGATTGGCTTTAGTGCAAGTGGGAGATTGAAAGTAGTATGCACACAAGCCAATCATATTTGATATGATATAGCATATACTTTGTAATCTTATTCATTTATTAATAAAAGAATTTATTTTCTTAAAAGGTATTTTACATTATCTACATAGTGCTATTATATTAAATGTGATAAACCCCCTAGTTTTGAGCAATGCTTTTAGAATCATGATGGTGATCATGCTAATGAGATCTAAATTCTAGATAGCTCACAAACTAAAATCATTCATAATCGTTGGATTACTAAAAAGGGGATTAGTGAATCCGGATAGATTAGTACATACGTTGCTTGCTCTTAGGAAGAGGATGATTGATCTCATAATCATTTATGTGGAGATACTAAAGAAAGTATGCAGGTGCTTATTGGAGAATAAGTACACTGAACGTGGCTCACTAAGGAATACCTAATGGAGTTTTACTCTCCTGTCAATAGGAATTCCTCTAGTGATAGTAGTACAAGTGATCATTGGACTTGAGATCATCATAGTATCTTGTGTATGATGAGTTATATTTTGACATGTCCGTTAAGACCTTTAGGGTATATCAAAGGGTATGATTGGGTATAATAAGTTGTACATGGAGATAGGTGAATGATCAACAAAGAATCCACCTCATCTAGTAAAAGATGTGAATGTCCTATGTGATTCGATAAATGACAACTCAGTAGTCCTTGGCCAAGGCAGAATGAAATTAGAAAGGAGTTTCTAATTTGCATTATTTAGAGTTGTGCATTTGGGAATCGAAATACATATAATTAAATAAAATAAGACTTGACAATAATTCTATGTCTTATATTTAATTGGGACATTGTATGGTAGAAGGATTGAATTGTACGGTAACTATTCACTAAAAGGTTCTTTTGTGATTAATGTTGAAATCTATATTATCTGGAAAGTCGTTGATCGCTAAGGGGGCTTACCCTTATTGTAGAATAAATATTATTTATTTAAATGAATTAAATAGTTTAATTTATTTATTTAAATAAGATTAGAATTGTTCTAATTGATTTATTCACAACCGGTTTAATATGGAGAACCTAAAGGGTCACACCGCAAAAAAAAAATATTTATTGAAGAAGTAAATGACATAATTGTAATAATAAGAGGAGTCTTATTATTATTATTATTATTATTATTATTATTACTATTACTATTACTATTATTTAATTCCTAATAGAGATTGGGAATTAATTAATAGAAGTACTCTCACATGAATTCCTAATTGAATTAGGAGCATAATTAATTAAAGGAGTTTAATTATAATAGAAACCCTAATCCTAAATAGTTTAGGGAAGGGTTATTCCTACATCTATAAATAAGAGGAGTCTTATCATAGATTAGGGTTACACACTCTTGCATTAGATTGTGAAGAGTACTTGCAATTTCTATAGAGATACAAACTAAGGTTTTGCCAACACCCAACTTCTTGTACCTATTCTTCCTTGGTGAATCACCTCTAGAGGCCAAACACTTGGGTGGCTAACGTTGATCAAAGGAAGGAATCTTATCTGTGGAATTCGAGGAGAACATGAGGGACTAGAAGTTGAACTTATACCCGAGGAAGTTTTGATCTACGAGGGTATAATTCTTATTCTCTTTCTCTTTCGTATAATTGATAATTGAACACAAGGATAAATCATGGTGATGGTTTGTATGAAAATTTTAAAATCCGTTTTATCACTCTTCCGCCCTATTTGTGTAATTAGATTGCATGCTTGCGTAATATACAAACCTAACAATAATAACAGGTCAAGTAGATGATTCACCCAAATAAGCATACCTGAGATAGTTAGGTAAAGGTGTCAGCTCAAGTGTAGGAGGTATATCAAGAGATGGCTTCAAGTGCTCTAAGGACTTGTTTATATGCTCCAATGGTTCAAAAGGAATTTTGAATTTGTGTACCCTTGGCAATGCGTCTAATATCTGAAGAAACTCTATCATCTTTGGATCATCCATATCAGCATCTCCTAATAAAGTGTTTTCCAACGGATCCTTAGTCATTGTCCTAAAAAATTCATCATTCACTACCTTCTCTACCATATCTATCTAGAAACACTCCTCTTCATCTACAGGAAACTTCATCGCCTTGAACACATTGAATATCGCTTCTTGGTCTTGAACCCTCATTGTTAATTCTCCTTTCTGCACATCTATGAGTGTTCTACCAGTTGCTAAGAATGGCCTCCCAAGTATGATAGGAATGTCTTTGTCCTCTTCATAATCCAAAATGATGAAATCAGTTGGAAATATGAATTTATCGACTTTCACAAGAATGTCCTCCATAATACCTCTAGGATATGTAACTGGCCTATCCACAAGCTAAAGAGAGATGTTTGTTGGTTTCGGCGCAGGTAGACCCAACTGGACATATATCGATAAAGGCATGAGGTTAATGCTAGCACCTAAATCACACAAACATCTGTTCATTGACAAGCTACCAATAGTGCAAGGAATAGTAAAGCTGCCAGGATCTTTTAATTTCGACGGTAACTTCTTTTGCAATATAGCACTACACACTTCAGTTAACGCTACTGTTTCATAATCCTCTAGCTTTTTCTTCATTGATAAAATTCCTTTCATGAACTTGGCATAGCTTGGCATCTGCTTTAAAGCTTCTACAAACGGTATGTTACTTTATAGCTTCTTAAAAACCTCGAGGAATTTGGAGAATTACTTATCTAATTTCTATTTCTGAAATCTCTGTGGAAATGGATCTGGAGGGTATACTGCGGATTGTATCTTTTCTTCTTTATCCTCTGAATTTTCTGCAGAAACTGAAACTGGAGTAGGGCGCGACCGCGCTGCCTCTCTTTGTATTTCAGGCACGGCCGCGCTGCCTATCAGAAGTTGTTTCCCACTTCTAAGTGTGACAACTTGACATTGCTCCTTACCATCTCTCTTTGGGTTAACTTCCGTGTTACTCGGTAGAGATCCTTGAGGTCTGTTGTTCAAAATATTGGCCATCTGACCCATTTGATTCTCCAGCTTTCTGATGACAGCTGCTTGACTCTTTACCAATACATCATTACTATCCATTTACTTCATCAAGAGCTCTTCTAAATCTGGTTTCTTTTCTGTTTGTGGCTGTGTAGCTACCTGCTGATGTTGATTATGAAATCCAGGGGGATATGACGATCTAGGAGCTTGTTGTTGATTCTGATTGTTACTCCATGAAAAAATTGGATGGTTCCTTGCCCCTGGATTGTAAGTGTTTTGGTATGGATTTGGAGGACGTTGGTAGCTACTCACAAACTGCACTGCTTCCGGATTAATGGCACAATAATCTATAAGATGTGCACCCGCGCATAGCTCACACACATAAGCTACTTGATGAGTTTTTGACTCTACCATAGCATCAATCTTCTTAGACATAGCTGCCATCTGAGCTTCTAATGTTGTGACTGTGTCTACTTCTAATACCCCGGTTACCTTGTGTTGATTCATCCTTGTAGTTGGCCATTGATAGTTGTTTGCTGCCATTGTCTCCAACAATTCGAAAGCCTCATCAAAACTTTTTGTGACAAACGAGAATTTTGTAACTTAATTTGAATATTTATTGATTGAATAAATATTTTTTCGATGATTTGATTGTTGAATTAATTGATTAATTGATGAATTTGTGGTAGATTAATTTAATTATATCTGTCACATTAATTAAATTAATGTGGAGAATTTTTATATTTAAAGTATGTGTTTAATTGAATTTATTTGATTAAATATATTATTTAAATAAGTATAATGTAATTTCTAATTAATTTAATTATTAATTAGAGATTTAATAATTTGTTATTATTAATAAATGAGAATTTTATTTATATGACTATGTGATTTAATGTAGAATTATTTTATTTTATTCATTTGATTTTAGTTAGATTATTGTATTAATTTAAATATGTGACATAACTATATAATAAGTAGTTTATTAAAATAAATTAGAAGAAAGAATAAATGGGTAGCCAAACATGGCCTTAGTGGGAGTTGGTGCCAGTTATTAAACTGACACCATGTTCTGCCATTTAGTTTTTTTCACGTATTATTATTTCATTCATTATTATTCATTAGTTTCCAAAAGTTCATATAGAGAAAAAAAACGAGAGAGATTTGTGAGGAATTAGAGAATTGAGAAGAGATACATTCAATTGTTGCATAGTTAAAGCATTTAATCAGAGGTAATTCTTAAATTTAATCTTTAAATTACGTTTTCTTAATTTTCTCCATGAATGCATGTGTTGAGTTCTCTGTAAACTAAGTACTATGGCTAAATTTCTATAGAATGATGATTAAATGTTAGAAAGCATGTATAAGCGTCTTTTAAATGATGTATATGTGATTAAGAGTAATTAATTTCATGAAATCATGTTTTAATTGAGTTTTTAAAAGTTACAGAGTATGAAAGTTGTATATCTGGCCCTTATGTACAAATTGTATGCTTCAAATTGTTTATTTAACTTAAAATTGATGACTTATTCTGTTTATGCATGTATAAATGAAGGAAACAAGATTTAAACGGATTATTTTTGTATTATAATGGACCTGTTATGTGTAATTTTATGGAAATTGTAGAAACTTTGATACACTGATAGAAATCTCAAATTTTGATTTCCTAGATTCATGGTTTATGTGATTTAAGTTGTTAGAATCATGCTAGAAGGCTTGGGTAACAATTATATATGGATTATAGTATCTGGGTATGTTTAATTTGATGTAAGAATAAGAAGATTAGAAATTTTTGGCCTGTTTCTGTGTTCTTCGCGAACTGCAGGAACTGAGTTTCGAGTCTACCTCCCCAGCGGTGGAATTACTCTAGAAATGCTGCCCCAGCGGTGTCACCGCCCCGGCGGTGTAATTGAACTGACTTTGTCGCCCTGGCGATGACCTCGCCCCAGCGACAAAATTGAACTAGAATTCCTACCCCGGCGGTAGGGTCACCCCGGCAACGTTTTGTAAAGGAAACCACTGCCCCGGCGGTGGGAAAAAAAAGAGTAAAAAGAAGAGAGTAAAAATTTTATTCTTTCTTTGTGATCATGTTATATTATCGTAGACATATCTAAAGCTTAGGCTAACATATTAATTGAAGTATCAAATGGAATTGGATAAGAATGAGTCCTAAAGTGTTTATAATACTGTAACTAATTATTGTTACTGTTTTATAAACGGAATGTATAGGTTAATTAGAGAACGTGAGTCTTAAATTTATAGTCTACGTACGAGGCAAGTATCTTATCCTTACTTTTTACGTTTACGCAAGTTCCTGAACTTAATTCTCTTATCATATATGTTCATAATGCTATTACTTACTCGAGCAAATTATTATTTCTATTCCATTCAAATTCATGGATTCAATGAGACATTTTTAAATTCCTCTTTGTAATGCTTCAGTTATACAGAACTTATTCAATTGTACCTTTTGTGAGATTTAGTTTTGATTCTCGAATTACACCTTTTGAACCTTGATTGACTAGCGAACCCTTATTGATTTGACTAGTCCATAGTTGATGAGCGTTCTAAATTCTAGAAACGTTATTGAAGTAAATCTAAACCAAACTTCCTTTGGTGCGGACTCTGATGTCAAACTGAGATGAACAACCCTTATACAGGGGATTTTATTACGCGTTAGCGTTAAGATGTTGTGCACATACATGGTACAAAGGGCTGATCCCCTGAGTACGAGAAGTAAGGTCCATATAGTCTTACGACTGTTAAAGGTTTAAAGTAGAAATACTTGATAACTTGGGACATAGTTCGTGGCCTTAAGACCCTCAGATGTTCTTTAGAATCTTGTCTTATATTCTTGACTCAAAAGCTAAATATTCGATTATTCAATATCTATTGATTATTTCACATGTTATTATTATTTTTGTTGTTATATTTGTTGGGCAATCATTGCTCACCCTTGCATAATAACATTGCAGCTAAGGTTGAAAGAACTGATGAGCCATCCACTAGTAAGGGCAAAGGAAAAGCAAACAAGTGATGAAGACTTATTATATTTGTTTAAATGATGTTTATGTAACAGACTTAAGTATGTTTTCCGCATTGATGTTATGTTAAGGTTAGATGACCTGAGATTTATTTATGAATGATGTTGTAACCCTTAATGGGAGATTTTTATTTTATTAAGAGTTTTCATTTATATTTGAATGGGTAGTTAGATGTGATGTGATGTTTTTGGATAGTGAACACCAAATCCTGAGGAAACAAAGTACCCGAATTTGGGGGTGTCACACTTTTAGCCATAAGTGCTCCTCGCACGACTGCATCTATGCTTGTTGGAGTATTACTACTTAACCCATTGTAGAATGTCTGAACCTGTAGCCACTTGGGTAGCCCATGGTGCGGGCATCTTCTCCTTAAGTCCTTGAACCTCTCCCAAGTCTCATACAGTGACTTTCCATGTTGTTGCTCATAAGTAGTAATGTCGTTCCTCATCTTGGCAGTTTTGGCTTGCGGAAAGAATTTCGCTAAAAATTTCTGGGCCAGGTCATCCCAAGTTGTAATAGATCCCGGTAGACATGAATGCAGCCAACTCTTTGCCTTATCCCTCAAGGTGAATGGAAATAGACATAATCTAATTGCATCATCCGTAACATTGTGGTATTTGAATGTATCACAAATCTCAAGAAAGCTCACCAAATGTTCATTCAGATCATCATTGGCCAATCTCCCAAACTGTACCGAGTTTTGAATCATTTGAATTATACCCGGTTTAATCTCAAAAGTGTTTGTAGTAATAGTTAGCCTCGTGATGCTTGACTTGATCTCATCTATCTTAGGCATGGCGTAGTCCCTTAGTAATTTCTGCTCTTCGTTAGCCATTTTCTCTTTCTCGATTGTCTCTTTGCAAAACTTTCTCAACTGACGTAACTTGTTCTCAAGATTGTCCTCGCACTGCACAAGTTCCGGCTGTTTTGATCGCGTTTGCATAAACGAACCGAAATCTCCTGAAATAGGAAATAACAAGAAAAACAAAAACAAAGTTTAATTAAAACTGAATTAATTAAATTGATACTTGAAAAATATAAATACAAATTCTCCCCGGCAACGGCGCCAAAAACTTGTTTGCCTAAATCTATACTAGCAAAATACGCAAGTATACACAATTGATAAGTAATAAAGTGATAAGAGAGTATCGATCCCACAGAGATAAATTGTAATTTATAATACCAATTATCAATTCTATATTAACACAATTTTATTAAACAGTCGATTGAGGGTTTGAGAATTTCTAAAATTAATTAATTACTTCAACTAAAGCTAACTACCACAAGTTTGAAAACATATTTTTAAAGACTTAAGACTACAACTTCACTTATTGCTTCACTTTGCTCAACACACTTCCTACCAAATTATGCTAATTATTTCGGATTGTTAATCGAGAACTCATCATTATTTATGACCATCTCTCAATGTATCATAAACTAATCAACTTAAATCCACAGATAATGAATTTAAGATGAACATCTAAGTAAACTAATCTATTATATCTCTATGTGAATTACAATTAAAAAGGATATAAAATTCAGGTTCCCTATTAGATTACATGTGGTGAATAGGTATATCTCTATCCTAAACACAAATCATGATTTCCATCCACATGTAGAAAACATAATCACATGCTATTATGGTCAGATCTAAACCTATATTTCACCTCTCGAATTCATATAGATTATCCCGATCATTACTGGCCAAATAATTAAGCAATTATGCATGAACCATAATAGACAATCCAATAAGAACTAATCATAATCATCCAGGAAGCGTGTCAAACAAAGCTACACAATAAGATCCGTTATAGCCTTAAAAAGAAATTTAGTTCATAATTAAACTAGAATCCATCATCCACAAATTTAATAGCATTCCAAATTCAAAAGTAGAAGATAGAGAAGAGAATGAAAACTGATGATGCAATCCTTGAATCTCTTTCTAGCTCCTGCGTTGATTTTCTCCTGCTAGCAATTTTGCTTCAAGTCTTCACAATTGGCTTCCAAAACTAGGGTTTTCTAATAATAAGTTCAACACCCTTAAAACTGATTTAAAACAGCTATTTATACTATATGATAAAAATCCTAGCTAACTTAGAAGTCTGGAATTCAATTACACATCAAATTGCTTCATTTAAGTGAAAAGTCAAAGCTTGGTCAACTCCCGAACCGGCGCGGCCGTGCTGGAAATAAGCCTGAATTGGGCGCGGTCGTGCTGCACTGGTAGAAAATTTAATTTTCTAACTCTAGAGACTGGCGCGGCCGCACTGCTCCCTAGTACAATTTGGGCGCGACCGCACTGCTTCATTTCCTGCACTTTTTGCTTCCTTTTGCTGCTGTTTTGCTCAAGCCTCACCAAATCAATTCCCAACACATGCAACCTACAAAAACACACAAAAATGAATGAAAAGTAACTATACACCAAGAAAATAAACAATAATCCACATAAATAGGTGTCTGATTCGTAGGTATAAAACCTACTCATCAGTCGCGACCCTAAGAAGGGTACACCGTGGCCCATAAACCCTGTCCACGCAACTTTGTTAATTTGAGCCTTTAATTCCCAAATTTGATTCTTTACTCTTTTCATGCTTCCGCCACCAAACATAAACCCTTGTATGGACCAAATAGCTAAACTTAGAATCAAATCCTCAAACGAATGCGTGATGTGTTCCTTGAATCCATCCCTTCATAAAATGAAATATGGCTTTGTCGTAGATTAGATGACACAAATGAACACAAACTTGACGGCTTGACTTGAATTGATTTGGTCTTACTAAATAGATTGTATCTAGCCATCCTAATTCATATGAATGATCCTCTCCTCGTGATCCACTTGAATTGAGCACCATTTCGAACATTCTTGAATAGATTTCAACCCAATTAATTAAGATCATTTGTTGAACCCCTTCGACTTGAGTTGAGTTGTTGTCACTTGATGCGAGGCCTGACTAGGATTATATCAAGAAGTGTCAAATCAGGAGGTTAAGCAAATTTTAGAAAAAGTTGTGAATCCATCTCGTAAAGATTGGGCAATTAAGCTAGATGATCCTTTATGGGCGTATCGAATGGCCTACATGAATCCTATTGGAATGTCACCGTATTGAATGGTTTACGGAAAAGCATGTCATCTACCAGTAGAGCTTGAACATAATGCATATTGGGCCATTCAATAGTTGAATTTTGATCTAAAAGCATCCGGCGAGAAAAGGTTGCTTCAATTGAACAAGATAGAGGAATTCCAGTACCAAGCGTATGAGAACGCTAAGCTGTACAAAGAAAAAGTCAAGAGATGGCATGACAAGCGGATAATTGACCGAAAAATTGAACCAGGTCAGACTGTATTATTGTTCAACTCCAGATTGCGGTTATTTCCTAGGAAGTTGAAATCTAGGTGGTCAGGTCCTTTCGTAGTTACTTCTGTACCCCCCCATGGAGCCATCGAAGTTGAAAAGCCAAGCACAAAGCGCACGTTTAAGGTCAACGGTCAACGACTTAAACATTATTGGGGAGGAGATATCGATCGATAATCAACATCGATCTATCTTACTTTGGTCGACCAGACTGACACATGATACCGTAAAGAAAGTCAGCCTGACGACTATAAACCAAGCGCTTGATGGGAGGCAACCCAATCATTTTATTAGTTTCAGCTATTTTAGTTTTCTATATTTTTGTAATTAGTTAGGATAGTTAATAGTTAGTTTCTAAAATTTTAGATGCTTTGCAAGTCTCTATTGCTCTAAAAAGGTTAGCTAATCCATGTTTTGTTGCAATGTTACAGAGAAGAGGTATTGGGATTGCAAAATAGAGGAAAAGAAGAAAAAATAAAATTTTCTACAAAAGGGAAGTTCACCCCGGTGAGCCCAAAAAGGCAGGAGGACCTCACCCCGGCGAGAACCTCTCTGTCCAAGCTTTGCCCCAGCGAATTTAGAGCTTGCCCCAGCTCAGACCTCTCTGTTGAACTTCGCCCCGGCGAGATCCCAAGCACAATTAACTTCACGTCGGATTTCAATTTTTTAAAACCTTTCCAAATCAGATTTGTTTCAACCCAAAACCCTCCCAAGCTTGACCCAAACCCTTTCTATCCCTCTCCAACTCAGATTCAACCTCAAAGCCAGAAAAATTCCTCCATTCCCCAAACCCAAACCCCACGGATTGTGCTCCAACCAAAAGCTCTACGGAATCTTCACCCATTTGAAGCGTCACGGATTCACCATCGCCATACTACACAATTAGTTGGGTTCATTAACAAATTGAAGAAACCAGTCCATACATTGCATCAAATTCAACATACACGAATTTCTTCATCAAATCAAGTTGCATTCACAAGGCAACCTACATTGGGTGAAATTGTAACCTAGCTTTTCAATTTTTCTGAGATAATTATTTATTTAGGATTGGAATTGGATAAATATGAACATATTGCATATACTTTGAATTGTAACCCAATTGAGTTTGTGATGGCTCAATTGGGATTGTGTTACATTATTCAGTTGTGCAAAGCATATTGCTAAGAGATTGGTGAAAAACTGAGTTTGGGGAAGGGCTTGACAGAAGGATCTAAACAAAGGCACGCCAAGTGTTTGATTAATTGCCTCAAAGAGCATTCAATTGATTTAATAGCAATTTCACAAGTGGGTTTCAATCAAGTTGGTCTAGTTTTAGTACTGTGTTGCATAACCTTGATAATCAATCGCATAGCACTAAAGAGACAACGGGGTGAGGGTTCATCTAGGCCCTCAAGGCCATATGATAAACAAAAATTCGTCAGTGTTGAGGCTGCCGATAGGTTCGATTCATATATAGCGGGTAAAACTTTAACTCTCGAGCGGGGCCTCCACCCAGACGAAGTATTAGATGGAGAGATGGCCCATTAAATCCTTAAACGAGGCTAGGATACATTTACTGATCAACCAGACCCGACGGTAGTATCAATAGTGAAAGAATTCTATGCAAATGCCGAATACAAAGAGCCGTATGAAGTATGGTTAGGGACAAGCTGGTGTCCTTCAGTGCAACAACAATCAATGACTACTACAATCTAATACCACCAGCTCCATGCCCTTATGTCCAGTTCATCAACAGCAATCCCAACTATGATACAATGATTGCTGAGTTGTGCAAGCTGGAGACTACTTGGACATTCAAAGGTCCTCGGGGTGCAGCATATTTTCTCAGCAAAGATCTTAGTCGCTACGGGAAGATTTAGTACGCCTTTTTATGTGCCAAACTTATGCCTTCTCAGCACGTGAGCTATGTTACAAGAGAGAAGGCCCCTTTGCTGTATGCTATTATAAAGGATTTTGCCATAGATGTGGGGACTGTGATTGTGCATTCTATGAAGAGATATATTAGGGGCAATACGCAAGGGGGATTGCCACATCCGTCTCTCATCTATGGGCTATGTTATAGAGCAGGGCTCAGATGGAGATCAGATGAGGCGGTGCAATAACCTCTCTTTCTATTGGATCATGGATAAATAACACGATACAAAGTTTGGGAAGGAGGTTAATCTCATCCTCGTGGCGTGGCCTTCAGTATTCACCCTCCTTCCGAGGATGAGGAGCATGATTCCGGTGAAGAAGTGGATGCCCCCTCGACTCCTACCTCGGGCAACAAAGCCCAGTTTAGTGCTCAGTTCCGAAATACGCAGCTCCACATGGATACCCAGTCTAAAAGTTTAGCGAGGCAGAATCTGTAATATCCTGAATATTTATAGAACATATAAATATGATATTGAATGACTGAAGTTAGCTGTAAAGATAATTTCAAGGATGAAATTCTTTGAAGTAGGGTGAATGTAATACCCTGAATATTTATGAGGCTTATAAATACGATCATATATGATTAGGGGTTAATTTAGTGACCTAAAACTAGGTATCGAGAAGTTTAAAACCTTAAGCCCTGATGAGATTCGAATTTTGTAACATGTGTGCTTAATAAAGATGGAAATGATATTTCGAAGCAGGTGTTTTGTGATTATATTATGTAAACGATGAATTAGATCAAATAAATTTTTTTTTGTCAAGCTGCTTAGTCGTGCTTACATTGACAAAATAATTTGTCGGGATGCTTCTTAGTGAAATCGTGGAAAGCACGACAAATCATTTTGTCAATGTAAGCACGACTAAGCAGCTTGACAACAAAAATTTATTTGATCTAATTCATTGTTTACATAATATAATCACAAAACACCTGCTTCAAAATATCATTTCGATCTTTATTAAGCACACATGTTACAAAATTCAAATCTCATCAAGGCTTAAGGTTTTAAACTTCTCGATACCTAGTTTTAGGTCACTAAATTAACCTCTAATCATATACGATCGTATTTATAAGTCTCATAAATATTCAGGGTATTACATTCACCCCTACTTCAAAGAATTTCGTCCTCGAAATTATCTTTACAACTAACTTCAGTCATTCAATATCATATTTATAAGTTCTATAAATATTCAGGATATTACATTCTCCCCTTCTTATAAAATTTCGTCCTCGAAATTCCAGTGTAAGCATTTTTTAACTTTCTTTTTACGAGTTTTTTTTTATCCCCAAAATTTTACGCAGGTTATATTCTAAGGTACCCTTACCCTAGAGCTATAACCTAATGCTCTGATACCATTTGTCACGCCCCGAAATTCAACCTAGTAGCTTCTTTTAACCAGGTCGGACTTCGTGCTGACTTGTATAACCTTTACATACTACTATAGAAATCTTGACTTCTAATAATTAGAGTGTAATGCGGAAAAGTTATAATATTACAAAATATCATTTGTTCATTGTTACAACATTCCCAAATAACTTGTTCTTATTATAAATAAGTCATAAAAGACTTAAAAACAAATCTCTATTTCTCTATCCGAGACTTGCAGTATTAGTAACCAGACAGTTCCTAGGAAAAAGGGGGCTTTCCATTAAAATGGCGCACAATTAAATGACCTAACCCCTTCCTCGTCAGAACTTTCTAGATATTGCCAATAATGTTAATCTAGCATAGTTAAAATGACTTCTACATCTACGAACTTAAATCTTTATACCTCTATAACAGACCAAGTGTTCAAGCTTAACTAGTTAACCAACTATTAGATATTTCATAATATAAAACTTCTATCTATCCAAGGTTCACAGTATTCCATCACAAACATTGTTCTCGTCAGAACTGTTAATGTGTCTGAATACCCTCGCTTGGATGTATAGGTTTATGTATAAAGGATATCTCTTTCATATAAATAATTCCTATCTATCTAAAGTTCACAGTATTTAAGTAATAAGTTTTTTCTTGGAACAGAGGAGCGACCCCTTGTTCTTATAGAACTCCTTCAATCATTTAATACCCTCATTCAGATGTATAGTTCATATTAATACTGTACTAACTTAGTACAATCATTCTAAAATTTAAAGATCAAATGCTATCTTCTAACTTACCTAAGAATGTAAATACAACGTAAAAGATGTAACAAAAGATGATATCTGTTTCATAAACTTAAGTTTGGTTACAACATTTTTCGTACTATGTTTTTATTACAACAAAGTCTTATAAGACTTGAATTTATTCAAAACAGTAATTAAAACTAATTAACACGACCTTTTCCCTTGTCCATCCCTGAAGTTCCGGGATTACCATCTAAAACTGCAAGAGAAAGTATATACAAGAATGAGCTACAAATGCTCAGCAAGTTTATTTGAAAACGTAAACACAATGTGTTTGAGTTGAAAAATGTCAAAGAGATTTACTATAACTGAGGGTTCAGTATAAGAACCATTTATTTCAACCAGTTATGTCAGTCTTTAATGACTTAGAACAGCTTTGTTCGGATATCTCGTAGGAGAACAACCTATTCGATATCCTAGGAGTATGCATACCATCCTAATCGTGCCCAACATGTACTAAATGTCAATATATTATTGACAATAACAACCCATATAGGGTGTTTGTATCAGTTATAATATGTCGTACCAAACAATTTGGCTTGACACAACAATTCATGCTCGAATAAATAATATATGAATAATGATTCATTTTTAAGTTATGTTGAATCAAGAAGCAATAACTTAACAACAATTGATAACAAGATATATAATACTTGCATAAAGGTAATAAGGTTTGGAGAGTTGCTTGTGCGTAGTACGTTTAGTTTACGCTGTCTATTTACGTCACGTAGTCTATTTATACCAATAATAAGCGTTAGAATACTTGCACATAGTTTAAAGGAATAGAAGGCTTGCCTCGTATATCTTTTAAAGATAAATATAACGGTCTAAACGTTCATCGTAAATCATATACGATTATCGGCGTATATAACTAGTTAAACGTTTAATAATTAACATTTAACGCATATAATTAAGACTTCTTCTACTATACATGAAATAATTTCAGTGTTATAACAGCTTATAGAATGAATATTCTTACTAAATACTTGAAGAAAATCGGACATAGTAACTGCTTATAAAAGTATATTTTCTAATATATAAGAGAAATAAATCGGACATTATAACTGCTTGTAAATAGGACTTTTATACTATATACTTAAAATAATTTGGGCATTATAACTGCTTGTAAATAGGATTTTTGTACTATATACTTAAAATAATTTGGGCATTATAACTGCTTGTAAATAGGATTTTTGTACTATATACTTAAAATAATTTGGGCATTATAACTGCTTATAAAAGTATATTTTTACTAAATATATAAAGAAGAATGAAAATAATAACCACTAGAGTAATACCTATTTGTAGTTGCTAGCTTTATTTCCAATCGCGCAGCGCTTCGAAGCTTAGAAAGTAATTTTTATCTCACAATATATCTCAGAATATAAATATAGAGTGTTTTTGCTCTTGAATTGCTCTTGAAAAATAGTAAAGAATGAATAAACCGAGCTTGCTATTTATAGAAAAATTAAGTTTCGCTAATTGCACGTTAGGGGCTCGGCTTATTACACTTTGCACCCTAGCATATTCTTAGAATATTCTTCTAAGCTCCTCAATGAAAATATCTTCCAAGCTCGACAATGTAGCTTGCAATTTGAACTTATCTTCTAAGCTCCTCAATGAAAATATCTTCCAAGCTCGACAATGCAGCTTGCAATTTAAGCTCCTCAATGAAAATATCTTCTAAGCTCGACAATGCAGCTTGCAATTGAACCTATCTTCTAAGCTCCTAAATGAAAATATCTTACAAGCTCGACAATGCAGCTTGTTACCGTAAGCACGACAAATCGCTTTGTCATTCTCAAGCACGACACAACAACTTGTCAAAAATAATTTATCAGGATGCTTCTTGGTGAAATCATGGAAAGCACGACAAATCATTTTGTCAATGTAAACACGACTAAACAGCTTGACAAAATTTTTTTATTTAATCTAATTCATCGTTTAGATAAGATAATCACAAAACCCTTGCTTCGAAATATTATTTCGATCTTTATTAAGCACACATGTTACAAAATTCGAATCTCATCAGGGCTTAAGGTTTTAAACTTCTCGATACCTAGTTTTAGGTCACTAAATTAACCTCTAATCATATACGATCATATTTATAAGCTTCATAAATATTCAGGGTATTATAGAATCGAAGGTTGGCAGAGCGTCAGGCACATATGTTTGATCATCAGAATCAGTTCAACATTGCTCTGGCAGAGATGTTTACCCGATTGAATCCAAACATCGACCTCGGTCATTTTCCAGTCCCTCAGCTACTGCCAACATTTCCACCTTCTGACTCAGATGATGAACAGGTCGAGCATGACGCTTGACCAGTCAGGGAAGTCCGTTCTACTTTCTTTATTTTCTGCATAATGAGGACAATGTTTCACATGAGTTTGGGGGTGGGTTAGTTTTGGCAGTATAGTTTTATTTATTTGGCGTCATAGTTTTATATTGTTATATCATTTTGCACTGTGCATATGTTTGTTTTCACATAGTTTGCATCGTAGATTACATCATAGTTACTTTTGTCTTATTTCTTAAAATATATAAAAAAAGTAAAAAATTAAAAATCACAAAAATATTTTCTTTTGCATTATAGTTATTTTATTGCATTCGCATATAAAAATGAGGATCATATAGAATTGCATTTAGAATTATTTGAGCAATGAATTGTTATAGAGCATTTAAGGAAGGCCAATGACGAAAATTTTGATCAGTTAGCTAATTAGTTTAACGAAACGGATAAGGAGTGCTAAATTAGGAATTTTAAATGTTCCTGATTTTGTCGAGCTTAAGACCCTTTGATTTAAATTATACATGTCAATGTATTGAATTTGTTATGTTTTAGTTCAACTTTATGTATTAGGTGCTCGTTAAGGATATACAGACCTCTATCACTTGTTGGAACATAAAAAAATATGAATAATTACTGCTTCGATGTCTATCTAAAATGCAAAAAAAAAAAGTAAAAATTTATAGAAGAGAAAACATGGACAGATATGAGCAGATCTTGACTAGTTTATTTTTGTGGCCTTTGTCATTCGAACAAGTAAGCACTTAGGAGTGTCTCTACACTTAATGCCCTAAAGCCATCTGGTTTAGGAGTCATTGGTGGAAAGTTCGCTACATGGGTGGCATTGAAAAGCCTAATAAAGATAGACATTGCACAAGTCAAGAATGAAGGAATTCAATGAAAAAGAAATTAGCGAGATGGAGCGTAAAACGCACTCGTTGAAAAAAAAGAATAAAAAAACAAAAAAAAAAGAAAAAAAGAGAAAAAATGAAAACAAGTGGATAGAGGGACATTTATGATGCATATATGCAAAAAAAAATTATCTTTTATTGAGCACTATGATACAAGGATTGAATTGAGATTTTAACTAGTTTGATATGTTGATCACACACACAAAAGGGTTGAAAGTAGGATGTAATTGGTGATAAGTTAGATTTCTGATGGTGCATAAACTTGAAGTATTGCTGAATTGTTAGTTATGTTAGGTTTGTATATAACGCAAGCATGCAATCAAATTACAAATATATAACGGAAGCGCGATAAAATTAGATTTTAAAATTTTATACAAACCATCACCTTGATCTTTCTTTATGCACAATTATCAATTAAACGAAAGAGATAGAGAATAAGAATTATAGCCTCGTAGAACCATGCTTCCTCGGGTACAAGTTTAACTCCAAATCCTTTCGCGTTCTCCTTAAATTCCACCGATTAAATTCCTTCATTTGATCAACGTTAGTCACCTAAGTGTTTGGCCTCTAGAGGTGATCCACCAAGGAATAATACGTATTCAAGAAGATGGGTGTTGGCAAAGTCGTAATTTCTATCTCTATAGAAATTCTAAGTACTCTCCCAACTATTGAAAGTATGTCTAACCCCTAACCCTTTTCCATAATAAGACTTCTCTTATTTATAGATGTAGGCAACCCTCCTAAACTATTTAGGAATAGGGTTTTATTTAATTAATTAAACTCTTTTAATTAATTAGTCTCTTAATCCAATTAGGAACTTATGAGAGTACTTTTATTAACTAATTCCCAAACCGTTTTAGGAATTAAATAATAATAATAGTAATAACAATAATAAGACTCCTATTATTAATTTATATTTAATATTTACAAAATATTAAATAATAAATATTAAGCTATTTAATTTATTCTATCACCATAGATTAAATTAAATATATTTAACTTATTATTACGATTATGCCATTTACTTCTTAAATAAATATTTTTCTTTTGCGGTGTGACTCTTTAGGTTCTCCATATTAAACCGGTTGTGAATAAATTAATTAGAACAATTCTAATCTTATTTAAATAAATAAATTAAACTATTTAATTCATTTAAATAAATAATATTTATTATACAATAAGGGTAAACTCCCTTAGCGATCAACGACTTTCCATATAATATAGATTTCCACATTAATCATAAAAGAACCTTTCAGTGAATAGTTACTATACAATTCAATCCTTCTACCATACAATGTCCTAATTAAAATAAGACATGAAATTACTATCAAGTCTTATTTTATTTAATTATATGCATTTCGATTCTTAAATGCACAACTATGATTAATACAAATTAGAAACACCTTTCTAATTTCATTTTGCTTTGGCCAAAGACTTCTGAGTTGTCATTTATCGAATCACATAAGACATTCTCTCCTCTTACTAGAAGTGGTAGATTATTTGTTGACCATTCACCTATCTCCATGTACAACTTATTATACCAATCATACCTTTTGATATACGCTAAAGGTCTTAAGGGACATGTCAAAGTATAACTCATCATACACAAGATACTATGATGATCTCAAGTCTAAGGATCACTTGTACTACTATAACTTAAGGAATTCCTATTGACAAGCAAGTAAAACTCCATTATGCATTCCTTTAACGAGCCACGTTCAGTGAACTTATTCTCCAATAAGTATCTACATACTTACTTTAGTGTCTCCACAAAAATGATTATGAGATCAATTATCCTCTTCCTAAGAGCAAGCAAAGTATGTACTAATCTATCCAGATTCACTAATCCCTTTTTAATAATCCAACGATTAGGAATGATTTTAGTTTTAAGCTATCTAGAATTTAGATCTCATTAGTATGATTAACATCATGATTCTAAAAGCATTGCTCAAAACTATGGGTTTATCACATATATAATAATAACACCATGTAGATAATAAAAATGCCTTTAATAAATTAATTCTTTTATTAATAACCGAATAGGATTACAAATTATATGCTACATCATATCAAATATGATTGACTTGTGTACATACTACTTTTAATTTCCCACTTGCACTAAAGTTAATCGTCATGATATCTAATACCCTTCTTTTCTAAGTGACGATCATCATGCTGTTGGATAAAGGTTCAGTAAATGGATATGCAATGTTGTTCTTGAGAGTCCACTATCTCTATAGTGACTTCTCCTCTTTCATTGATTTCTCTAATCAAATGAAAGTGTCGCAATATATGTTTGAATCTAAGATGAGACTTATGAACTATTCCTAGTTCTGTAATGAACTTTTCATCCAAACAATCAACTAGCAGCTTCATTTACAACTATATACTTTGTATTTGTCACTAAACAAGCAACTTTTTACTACTTGGAACCTTTCCAATTTACTGCACCACCATTCAAGGTAAAAATTTACCCTAAAGTGGATTTGTTATCGTCTTGGTCAGTTTGAAAAACTTGAGTCTTTTTAACCCTCTAGTTTTTTAACTCAGGCCCACCATGAATCATGATGACATCCTTAATATCAGTTAAGTACTTAAAGATGTTTTTCACTGTCTTACAGTGATCTTCTCCAGAATATGACTGATCAACATTAGGTCCTGTACATTTTATTACATACATGATAGTTACTCATGCGATCTCTCTTTCATTGGGGACAATTTAAGGAGATACACTCCATGACTCATCATCATGAGACCTCTCTTGAAGTTTGTCATACTAAACGCCTTTAGCATCGAATGAATATACGTTCCTTGGGTCAAGCTGAGCATCCTTTTAAATCTATCTATATAGATTTATATCCCCAATTTATAGGATGTTCCTCCCAAGTTATTCATAGAGGAATGTTTAGATAATTTTATCTTTACTGATTGTAGTACTGATATGTCATTCCTTATAAGTAGTATATCAACATATAATACTAGGAATGTCACAGTGATCCCACTGACCCTTTTGTACTCACTAGGTTCATTCTTATTTTAGATAAAATCAAACTCTTTTGATTGTCTTATCAAAACGAATGTTCCGTTTTTGAGAAACTTGCTTCAATCCATAAATAGATCGTTGTAGCTTATATACATGATTTGCTTCAACCTTTGAAACAAATTCTTCTAGCTGTATCATACATATATTCTTCTCAAGTCTTAATTGAGGAAGGATGTATCCACATCTATTTGCCAGATTTCGTAATAATAAGCTGTAATCACAAGTAAAATCTGAATGGACTTGAGCATTACTATCGGTGAGAAGATTTCATGATGGACAACTCCTTGCCATTATTTTCCAGATTTCGTAATAATAAGCTATAATCACAAGTAAAATCTGAATCTTTTGTTTGGTTTGGATTAACTTCGATAATAATTCTAGAATTTAGGACATTCATCAACTTTGGGCTAGTCGAATCAATAAGGGTTCGCTAGTCAATCAGGATTCAATAATATAATGAAAAAGGTAATTAAGATCCAAAGACTGAATCTCAAAGGCATACAATCGAATAAACTTTGTATAATTGGAGTATTACTTAAAAGGAATTAGTATATCACATTTGAATTCATGAACTTGAATGAATTAGGGTAAAGAACTTGCTTAATATTAATTGAAATCAAGTTAGGGATAACATACTTGCGTAATTGAAATCAAGTTAGAGTAAGGAAACTTGCCTCGCGCGTCTGCTACAACTAATAATATCTATTTGCTCTTTAAGTAAACTATACATTCAAGTCACATTGAATAATTAACACTCAAAGTTCAACTAATCACTTCCTTTATTAAACAATTAATCACTTCAGAAAGCATAACTTAGACTTAGCTCTTAAACTATTGTTATTCTTTTATATAATTATCATGTTGCTTCATATATGTGAAATTATTTTATTTTAAAATATGGGAAAATTTTATTTTCTGGGTTTTTGACCCGACCCGACCCGTTGACCCGACCCGACCTGGACCGGTGCTGGGCATAAGCCTTGAGCTGGCGCAACGGCGCTGGCCTAACCCGGATCGGACAACCCGGTCCGGCGCTGCAGCGTTCAGTTTACTCTTTATACCAGCGCTGCGGTGCCGCACTACAAGTTCAGTTGCTCAAGTTCGCGAAGAACACAGAAAATGCCAAATTTGGCCAAAGCTTCACTCAGACGACAATTCTAAGGCTACCCATCAATTTTATACTTTACAGAAACATAACCCAACAACTATAGCATGATTTTATCAATCTAAACAACTCAAACTACTGAATTTAAACTTATAAATTTCCTGTTCATGTTATTTTTCAAAGTTTCGTCAAATTTCATGAAATCAATCACTACAGATTCGTTATAACACCAAATCAATCCGTTTAAGTTTCATTTTCTTTGTTTTTACATGTATAAACATAATCAATAATCAATTTACCGATTAATATGCAAATGAAGCATCAAATTTTCATACATATAAGTCATATTCAAATATATATTGTTCCTCTGTAAGTTTCAGAACTCCAATTAAAAATATAATCTCATGGATTAACTTAATTAAAACAATTTATAAACATCATATAGTAGATTATACATGCATTTAAATAATTATAAACAACTTCCAAACAATTTACACATAAAATTAAATTATCAGAGAACTTACAGTATACGTTCATGGAGAATTTTAAAAATATAATTAAAGCTTGGATTTAAGAAATTCCCTTCAATTAGTAGTTTAGATTGCTATAAAGTGATAAGAAACTCTATAATTCTCCAACCTTCATCTTTAATTTCCAAGATTTCACAAGTTTTGTCTCTTTTCTCTATGTTCTTTCTAATTTGGCTAAGGGAAATAATACGTAAAACTGATAAAATAACTGACGGATACATGGGTGTCAGTTAAGCACATACTAGCTTTAACTGCTCCCATGATCCTAAGGCCTCGTTTGGTTGGTCTTTAAAAGGCTCCTTTTTGGTTTATTTTAATTAACTAGTTTAGTATATAGTTTATTGTCACACTTTAATTAATCAAATTATATTATCTAATTACAAGTAAAAAAAGCCACAATTACTCAATAAATCAAATAATCACATAATAAAAATTCTCATTTAATTATAACAAATCAATAAATCTCTAATTAATTATTAAATTAATTAGAACAACGTCAAAATTACTAAATAACTCATTTAATTAAATTAATCTACAACAATTTCATCAAATATTTATTTAGCTAAATAAATAAATCACCCAAATATTTATTTAATTCAATAAATATTTAAAGATTGAATATAAAATTTACGTTCGTTACATCTTCCCCCTCCCTTAAAAGGATTTTGTCTCCAGAATTACGACTCAATTAATTCGTCCCATTATATTCTTCCCCCTTACAAAGATTATGTCTCCAGAATCACTACACATAGACTAAGCAAATAATTGAGGATAATTTTTCATCATATGATCTTCGAGTTCCCACGTAGCTTCTTCAGCGTTGTGGTTCCTCTAGATCACCTTAACAGAAGGTATAATTTTATTTCTGGGTACTTGCTCTTTCCTGTCAACTATCTGAATAGGTACTTCTTCGTAGGATAAATCTTTTTCGACTTGCAGGGGTTCATATTCTATAACATGCTTGTAGTCAGGTTTGTATGGTCGTAACACCGAGACATGAAAAATATTATGGATGTGTTCTAACGCCGGAGGTAAAGCTACCTCATACGCGACCTCACCAACTCTTCGTAACAATTCAAAGGGTCCAATGAACCTCGGGCTCAGTTTTCCCTTTTTACCAAATCAAATTTTCCCTTTCCAGGGAGACACTTTCAAGAAAACGTAGCTACCAGCTTCGAATTCGCGATTCTTGCGGTGTTGATCAGCGTATTTCTTCTATCTATCCTGAGCAGCTATCAATCTCGCCCTGATCACTTTGACGATTTCTGCTGTCTGTTGTACCAGTTCTAGTCCTAGCAATTGACGTTCGCCAACTTCATCCTAGCATAATGGAGTTCTGCACTTTCTGCCGTACAACGCTTCATAAGGCGGCATACCAATACTTGCGTGGTGACTGTTATTGTAAGCAAATTCCACCAATGGTAGATGATCATCCTAATTTTCTTTAAAATCCATGATGCAAGCTCTTAACATATCTTCCAATGTCTAAATCGTTCTTTCGCTCTGTCCGTCGGTCCGTTGGTCTGTGGATGATATGTTATACTCATACACAATTCTGTTCCCATGCATTCTTGTAGTCACTTCTAGAAATTCGATGTGAATCGCGGATCCCTATCTGAGACGATAGAAACTGGAATACTATGCCTCGAAATAATCTTCATCGCATAGAACTTCACTAACTGATCTAAGTTGAATCTGATATTGATTGGTAAGAAATGTGCTGATTTCGTCAGTCGATCTACGATAACCCAAACTGCGTCAAAACCTTTCTGAGTTGTCAGAAGACCTACTATGAAATCCACGATGATATGTTCCCATTTTCATTATGGGATTTCTAATAGTTGTAGTAACCCACTCGGCCTCTGATGTTCTGCTTTAACTTTCTGACATGTCAAACACTTGGCCACACAATCAGCAATGTCCTTTTTCATATTTGGCCACCAGAAATACTGTCGGAGATCCTGGTACATCTTCGTACTCCCCAGATGAATCGAATATCTTGAGCTATGAGACTCGCTCAAAATTTCCTCCTTAACCTCTAGTACTGGCGGAACCCAAATTCTTCCCTCGAATCTCAATAATCCTTCGTTATCAACTTTAAATTTCACTTCATTACCTTAAGATATTCTTTTCCTCATTTTCTCACATTCTTCGTCCTGAAATTGTGCTTCCTTAACCTTATCAACCAAAGTTAGGTCGGCTTCCATTTGAAACAATTTTTCGTCAGACTCCTCCGGATATTTCACCTCCAACTCCAGCTTTGCCATAGCTGTAATTAGCTCCTCCTGAGCGGTTAACATAGACATTTTCTCCCGACCCTTTCTGCTTAAGACATCGGCCACAACGTCTGCTTTACCCGGATGGTATAAAATCTCGCAATCGTAATCTTTTATCAATTCTAACCATCTCCTCTGTCGTATGTTTAGGTCCTTCTGTGTGAAAATATATTTCAGACTCTTATGGTCTGTATATATTTCACATTTCTCCCCGTAGAGATAGTGTCTCCAGATCTTCAAAGCAAACACTACTGCGGCCAATTCTAAATCATGGGTAGGATACCCCTTCTCATAGTCCTTTAATTGTCGTGACGCATACGCAATGACATTACCGTTCTGCATAAGCACACAACCTAGCCCTTTATGCGACACATCACTATACACCATAAAATTTCCTGTGCTATTCGGTAGAGACAACATAGGTGTCGTACTCAACCTTTTCTTTAATTCTTAAAAACTTTCCTCATACTTTTCCATCCAAACGAACTTCACTGCTTTCCTAGTCAAATTCGTTAACGGAGTCGCAATTTTGGAAAAATCCTGAATAAACCTTTTTGTAATAACATGCCAATCCTAGGAAACTCCTTACTTCTAACGGTGTTTTCGGCTGATCCCAATTAAGCACAGGTTCAACTTTTGACGGATCCACCGAAATCCCATCCTTGTCGATCACATGTCCAAGAAATTGCACCTGCTCTATCCAAAATTCACATTTTGAAAACTTAGCGTATAACTTCTCTCTTCTTAATGCTTCCAATGTCTCCTTCAAATGCTCTGCATGTTCTTCTTTGGTTTCGAAATATACTAAAATATCATCGATGAATACTACTATGAACTTATCCAAAAACGGCTTAAACACCCTGTTCATTAGGTCCATGAATGCTACAGGAGCATTTTAGACCAAATGACATCACCAGAAACTCGTAGTAACGATAACGAGTCCTGAACGCTGTCTTCGGTACATCTTCCTTCCTCACCTTCAATTGATGATAACCACTTCTCAAATCTATCTTCGAGAAATACCTAGCTCCTTTTAATTTATCAAACAAGTCGCCGATCCTTGGCAAATAATATATAAGCATTTATATTATTGATCGAAATGATACCTGACACAACATCACGTGACTGCACGTCGTCCTGCACGGTCATGTTGAAAGTCCTGGCGGTAGGTCGGTTTGTTGGTGCTGATCCAGTTATGGTTAACGTGCTACCACCACTGTTTACCTTACTCCCTCCTGCTCCTGCTCCTCCTACTGCCTTTTTGGGGCAATCCCTGGCCAGATGATCCTTCGATCCGCAAGTGAAACAAGTGCCCTTCTTAGGATTAGGACAATTCGGTGCTATGTGACCCTCTTGACCACAATTGTAGCAAACCCTCTTCCCCTTCGGGCATATCCCTACCTGATTCTTCCCGCAGGTAACACACGCCTCCACTTTCTTCTTCCGACCTCCCTGTTGATTTCCAGTAGGCCCATTGTCATTCCACTTCTTCTTCTGATTGTGACCACCATTATTACTACCACTAGCCTTATTATTCTCATTTCCACCTTTCTTCTTCTTTTCCTCCTGGTTATAATTAGTCAAAGCGCCGCTCCCACCTTTTGCGATAATCGCCTTCTCCAAAACTCCGACAAAAGTATTCAATTGGAACATTGACGCCTTGTTGTACAACCACGACTTCAACCCCTATTAAAATCTCCTCACCTTCCTCTCATCGGTATTCACTTGATAGGTTACGAACCTAGCCAACTCGTTGAACTTCACAGCGTATTCTAGTATAGACATGGTACCCTGCTTCAGCTCTAGGAATTAAATCTCTATCTGACTACGCGAGCTTGTCGAAAAGTACATCTCAAAGAACATCTCCTTAAACCTATCCCGTGCGATTACACCTTGACCTCTTCGAACCTTATTCGCTTGCCACCAGTAGCTGGCCTTTGACTTAAGCATGAACGTTGCGAAGGCAGTCTTTTGGTCATCACTAACTCTAGCAACGTCGAACACATTCTCCATTTCCATCACACAGGTTTGGGCTTCGATCGGGTTCATGGAACCCCTAAACTCTGGCGGTCCTACCGCTTTGAAATCCTTAAATGACGTAACTGGTGGAGCTTTTTGCTGATTCGCAAGTGCTACAGCTAAAAGGTTGACTAATTATTATACAGGATTAGCATTGGCATCATTGTTATTATTACTAGTAGAGCTTTCCTGAGCTTGTTGATGTTGTTGGCGTCTCGGCGGCATTTTCTGTTTAAAAGTATACGCTTATTAGATCATTACTCGACTTCTTAAGTGTTTAACACTTAATTTAAACAATTCAAGTTTAACACTTAACACATAACAATTTCAAATATACTTTACTATTTCATTCATTCAAAAGTCTTAAACATAGAAAGATAGCATCACTGCTATTTATATCAACTATCCTGAGATCAAAGAATCTTTAGGATTTAATAGTCATATTCCATCGTTTATAGCCACGCTAGAATTTACATTACTAACTACAATAAATATTTACATATATTTCAATACTTTTCCTATCATGGCCTACTAAGGCATCGAACTGCCTTCCTACGTTCTTTCTCCATGATACGGAACATCGTCCTACGATCCAACATATACCATGGCAAGTCTTCGAACTGAACTGGATAGTGGAGAACTCGATCCTGGGCCCTATCAATCGCTGTCTGAAAAGTGTAGTACGTCTCTTCAATCTCAGCCTTCTTTTCCCATTCACCTTCTTCAGAAATTTCTGCACGTCGAGCGGTATTCATCTAGGCGTCTTCTGCCTTAGCACGTTCTGCTAACTCTTCACTTAGGCCATCCTTCAATTTCTCAATTTTATGCTTCATCTTCTCATTCTCGGCTAACAATTCTTCCTTTTGACTCTCTGCCTGAACTAACTTCCATTCCACGTCTCCAAGACGTACATCCAGATCCTCAAATTTCTCATTCTTCTATTCTATAATAGTTTGGCGTCTATTTGCCAGTCTCTCCAAATCTCTGACTCTATCATGTAACTCTATGGTACGGTCATACAGTGCATCATACATCTTAACATCGATAGAGGTAAGGGTACCTCCTCGGGATCTTCATCATCCTCCTCAGCCTCTACCTCTATCTCCTCAGAATCCTCCTCTGGATCAAACTCAGGCTCATGCTCCTGACCCACAACAGTGATCAATGGAGATGGCTTTCTCTCTATATCAACTACTCCCGGATAACATGGATATCACGGGGCTCCTCCTCTCTAGCCACTCGGGACTTAACCTCCCTAAGCTGACTAAATTTTCCAACATCCGACATCCTGACAACAAAGTTTAAATTTTTAATTAATACTCGATACTACACACGACACATAGGTTGTTAACACATAAGTGAAAGTAGTATGCACACAAGCCAATCATATTTGATATGATGTAGCATATACTTTGTAATCTTATTCATTTATTAATAAAAGAATTGATTTTCTTAAAAGGCATTTTATATTATCTACAGAGTACTGTTATATTAAATGTTATAAACCCATAGTTTTAAGCAAAGCTTTTAGAATCATGATGGTGATCATGCTAATGAGATCTAAATTCTAGATAGCTCACAAACTAAAATTGTTCCTAATCGTTGGATTACTAAAAAGGGGATTAGTGAATCTGGATAGATTAGTACATACGTTGCTTGCTCTTAAGAAGAGGATGATTGATCTCATAATCATTTGTGTGGAGACACTAAAGCAAGTATGTAGGTGCTTATTGGAGAATAAGTTCACCAAACGTGGCTCGCTGAGGAATACCTAATGGAGTTTTACTCGCCTGTCAATAGGAATTCCTCTAGTGATAGTAGTACAAGTGATCCTTGGACTTGAGATCATCATAGTATCTTATGTATGATGAGTTATACTTTGACATGTCCCTTAAGACCTTTAGGATATAACAAAGCGTATGATTGAGTATAATAAGTTATACATGGAGATAGGTAAATGATCAATAAAGAATCTACCACGTCTAGTAAAAGATGTGAATGTCCTATGTGATTCTATAAATGACAACTCAGTAGTCCTTGGCCAAGGCAGAATGAAATTAGAAAGGAGTTTCTAATTTGCATTATTTAGAGTTGTGCATTTGAGAATCGAAATACATATAATTTAATAAAATAAAACTTGACAGTAAATCCGTGTCTTATATTTAATTGGGACATTGTATGGTAGAAGGATTGAATTGTACGGTAATTATGCACTGAAAGGTTCTTTTGTGAGTAATGTTGAAATCTATATTATCTGGAAAGTCGTTGATCGCTAAGGGGGCTTACCTTTATTGTAGAATAAATATTATTTATTTAAATGAAGTAAATAGTTTAATTTATTTATTTAAATAAGATTAGAATTGTTCTAATTGATTTATTCACAACCAGTTTAATATGGAGAATCTAAAGGGTCACACCGCAAAAGCAAAATATTTATTTAAGAAGTAAATGACATAATTGTAATAATAAGTTAGTGTATTTAATTTAGTCTATGGAGATAGAATAAATTAAATAGCTTATTATTATTATTACTATTACTATTATTTAATTCCTAATAGGGATTGAGAATTAATTAATAGAAGTACTCTCACATGAATTCATAATTGGATTAGGAGCATAATTAATTAAAGGAGTTTAATTATAATAGAAACCCTAATCCTAAATAGTTTAGGGAAGAGTTTTCCTACATCTATAAATAAGAGGAGTCTTATCATAAATTAGGGTTACACACTTTTGCATTAGATTGTGGAGAGTACTTGCAATTTTTATAGAGATAGAAACTATGATTTTGCCAATACTCAACTTTTTGAATACCTATTCTTTCTTGGTGGATCACCTCTAGAGGCCAAACACTTGGGTGGCTAACGTTGATCAAAGGAAGGAATCTCATCCGTGAAATTCAAGGAGAAAGCGAACGAATTGGAGTTAAACTTGTACCCGAAGAAGCTTTGATCTACGAGGATATAATTCTTATTCTCTTTCTCTTTCATTTAGTTGATAATTGAACACAAGGATAGATCATGGTGATGGTTTGAATTAAAATTTTAAAATCTATTTTATCACGCTTCCGCTCTATTTGTGTAATTTGATTGCATGCTTGCGTTATATACAAACCTAACAGTGGTATCAGAGCCTAATCCTTGTGTTAATTATTGATTTTGATGATTCCATGTATGAATTGATATGCGATACGATCGGATTTTTGGGCTTAAAAAATTTTCTGAATCTGCGTCGAGGCGCGGCCGCACCGCTTCCAGTGCATTCTAGAGCGTGGCCGCGTCCAAACCCAGAAAATGTTTTTGGGGGTGCAGCGCGGCCACGCCGCTCCTAGTTAAATTTGGAGCGCGGTCGCGCCGGTGTGCAGACTTTGAAATTTTTTTCTTTTTCTCCATTAACATAAATGGTTTATTTAATTGATAAAAGTTTAAAATAAAGATGTTTATTTTATCTGGAATAGGATTTCAGATTGCTAAAAATAAAGGAGTTTAATTTGGATTTGGTTTTTGATTAAAATAAAAGAGTTTATTTTGTTTCAAAAAACTAAATATTAGCAAAACTTTTGACCATTAATTGATATCAATGCATATATGGAATGATTTTATTATTCATGGGATAAATGTTATTTATTCATACGGTTTTTGATTAAAATAAAAGAGTTTATTTTGTTTCAAAAAACTAAATATTAGCAAAACTTTTGACCATTAATTGATATCAATGCATATATGGAATGATTTTATTATTCATGGGATAAATGTTATTTATTCATACATATAGAGATATGTATGATAATAAATAAGGATTGATTATGGATAATTGACCAATGTGTGATTGGATTTATTTTAGTGGATGCTTGAATGTATTGGTTTTTTTATAAATGGGGTCTGCGTACCTCGTCTTCTCTAATTTTTTCTTAATGTAAATTCTATCTCCCTCCTATGTACTTCCCCTTGACTGCTGATCAAGGTTTCTATTTATTGTAAATAGTTTTTGTAATAGGACTAGTTAGAATTAATTTTGAAGAATTGGAGACAAAGGAGCAAGGAGCGCACTTGAAGACGCGTTTGTATTGGAGCCTGGGTTTAAATGTAATAGTTATATTTAAATTTATTCTTGCACCTTAGGTTTGACCTTTTGGTTCACTTGGTGGCTCTAGTGAACCAAACTAAAAGAAAAGTCCATAATCAGTCCAGGTAGAATATAGTATTCTATATGTGCATGTTTACTATATATATATTATATATTATACAACATGCTTCGCATGTTAAATAATATGACGCGTATTTTATATATATATATGCATGCGCGCTAAACAAGATGAGACTAATAATAATAAACCCCTCAAAAAAATCATATTAAGTCCTAAGCGTTCAAAGATATTTGCAATATCGAACGTTGCCTTCTAGCATGGTAAAGTAATAGAGTATTAAATGTTTAATATGAGTTTGTTGTGTCACCACAAGGCAAGTATTAAATATTTAAGATGTTGCATTATCACATTTGATGCTTATTAAGGAATTGAGCATTACTGTTTTGTTGTGTCACCACAAGGACGATATTTTTCTCTTCACATATATGGAAGTGCTAGGTTGGACTTAACTTGGATAATTTTGATTCGGATGTGTCACCACTTGATCAGAATAATCTAAGAGGCAAAATAAAAGTAGTTACATAGTGATATAATTGACAATAGTTGTCTACCTATTTATTTATATATCGTTTGTTGTGTCACCACAAGGCTATATACATTTGAAATGGGATCCTTAGTCTCACTAGTAAATCTTTAATTAGAATTGCCGAACTATATAATGAGGGTAATATAATTTGATTAAAATAGTGGGAGATACCAATTTAAAATAAAGACCTAATTTATTTTGGTAATTAATTAAATGAATGTATGCTAAAATGTTGTCTATTTCACATGCAAAATTTAAAAATGTCAAACTCACTATCACTGCGTAGCATACTTGATGCTAACAAACTGACCGGACCGAATTACACAGACTGGTTAAGGAATCTGAGAATTGTTCTCACTGTTGAAAATATTTCTTATGTCCTAAATTCGCCAGTCCCTGCAAATGTTGCAGAAACAGCCTTTGAGGAAGAGATCGCTACTTTCAGAAAGTGGCAAGATGGTGCAATCTTGGCTAATGCATCATGCTCGCATCTATGAGTAACGAGCTTCAGCGTCAGCATGAAACTATGGATGCTCCTACTATATTGTTGCACCTCAAAGATTTGTATGGTGAGCAAAGTAGGACTGCTAGATATCAGATATCTAAGGAGCTCTTCCGATCTCGTATGACCGAAGGCACTGCTGTTGAGACTCATGTCCTTAAGATGATCAATCTGATTGAACAACTTGGACAGCTAGGGTTCGTGATGGATGGGGAGTTAAGTCAAGATTTGATCTTGCAGTCACTCCCGGACACCTTCTCACAATTTGTTGTGAATTTTCACATGAATAAGTTGGAGACATCAGCTTGCCTGAATTACTTAACATGTTGAAAACTGCTGAAGGTCACTTCTCATCCAATAAGAACCAAGTCTTACTAGTGGATGATTCTTCCAAGAAAAGGAAGAGGCCCAAGGTATCTTCTGAAAAGAAGAAAAACAAGAAGGCTAAGGGCAAGACGAAGAGAAAGGATAAAAAGAAACCTGATCCAGATAGCAAAGAAATTTGCTGCCATTCCAATAAGCTGGGACACTATAAGAGAAACTGCAAGGAGTATCTTGCGGACCAAAAGAACCTTGGAGAAGCTTCGACGTTTGATCTAGGTTTGTTCATGATTGAAATTAATTTTTTGAAAGTCAAAATTCTACGTAGGTATTGGATACCGGCTGTAGTTCTCACATATGTAATAATATGCAGGGATTAAGCAGAAGTAGAAAGCTGTACAAGGATGAAGTCGTCCTAGGAGTGGGAAATGGAGCAAAGGTTGATGCATTAGCTATAGGGACTTATTGTTTAGCACTGCCTTCGGGCAAGTTCATTATTTTAAATAATTGTTATTATGTTCCGACACTCATTAGAAACATTATTTCAATTTCTGTATTGGATATGGATGGTTTTGATATTATAATAAAGAACAACAGTTGTTCTATTTATAATAAAAATGTTTTATATGGTGTTGGGAACCTACTGAATGGACTTTACATACTTGACTTGCATGAAAATATACTTCAAATTGAACAAACTAAGAAAAGAAAAAGAGATGATGTTAATTATACCTTTATGTGGCACTATAAACTCGGTCATATCAATGAAACAAGATTATCCAAGTTGCATAAAGATGGGCTTTTAGAGCTATCTGATTATGAATCATATCCAACTTGTGAATCTTGTCTCATGGGTAAAATGACTAAATCTCCTTTTAAGGGAAAAGGAGAAAGAGTTACAGAGTTGTTAGCGTTGGTACACAAAGACATATGTGGACCTATGACAACGAATGCACAAGGATGGTATTTTTATTTTATTACTTTCATTGATGATCATTCTAGATTTGGATATGTGTATTTAATGAAATACAAATCTGAATCGTTTGAAAAGTTCAAAGAATTCAGAAGTGAAATAGAGAAGCAAACTGGTAAGAGTATTAAGATTCTTCGATCGGATCGAGGAGGGGAATACTTAACCAATGAGTTTCTCAATTGTCTCAAAGAAAATGGTATAATCTAACAATGGACTCCACAAGGGATGCCACAGTTAAATGGTGTATCTGAAAGGAGAAATCGAACATTGTTGGACATGGTTCGTTCCATAATAAGTTTTACCGACCTTCCAGTATCCTTCTGGGGTTATGCTCTAGAATCGGCTGCATACCTACTTAACAAGGTACCTACCAAATCCATCCCAAAGACCCCATATGAGATATGGACAGGGAGGAAGCGAAATCTTAAGTATGTTAAGACTTGGGATTGTCCAGCTTATGTCAAAAGGTTTGAGCATGATAAGCTGAAGACTAGATCCGAAAAATGTAGATTCGTGGGATACCCTAAAGAAACATCAGGGTATTATTTCTATCATCCTACTGATCAAAAGGTGTTTGTTGCAAAATACGATGCCTTCTTGGGAAATGAGTTTATCCTTGAAGGGGTCAGTGGGAGTAAGATATATCTTGAAGAAGTTCAAGAACCATAAAATACTACGGATCAAAGTCAGGTACCTGACCAAGTAGAAGAACCTACTGTACCACTACCTATTCGTAAATTTGGAAGAGTGCCAAAGATAACTGATAGGTATGGATTCATCATAGAGGATGATGATGAGGTACGCATCATAGATGATGATGATCCATTAACTTACGAAGAGGCTATGAGTAGTGAAGACTCAGAGAAATGGCTAGAAGCCATGAAATCCGAGATGGACTCCATGTATGAAAACCAAGTATGGACTTTGGTTTCACCACCTGAGGGCATTAAGCCTATTGGGTGTAAATGGGTCTTTAAGAGAAAGACTGGAGCAGATGGCAAGGTAGAGACCTATAAGGCCCGACTGGTTGCAAAAGGTTTCAAACAAAGACAAGGAGTTAACTATGATGAAACCTTCTCACCAGTAGCTATGCTCAAGTCCATTTGGATTTTGCTTGCAGTTGCAGCTTATTATGACTACGAGATCTGGCAAATGGATGTGAAAATGGCCTTCCTCAATAGAGAGCTTGAGGAAAATGTATATATGATATAACTAGAGGGTCTTGTTTCAACGGTTGGGACAAACCAAGTCTGTAAGCTACAATAATCCATTTATGGATTGAAGTAAGCTTCTCGAAGATGGAACATCCATTTTGATGAGATAATTAAAAGGTTTGATTTTATCAAAAATGTGGATGAACCTTGTGTGTACAAAAAGGTTAGTGGGAGCGCTGTTTCATTCCTTATATTATATGTTGATGACATATTACTGATAGGGAATGATGTTTCTATTCTACAGTCGATCAAAATTTGGTTATGTAAACACTTCTCCATGAAGGACTTGGGTGAGACATCCTATATTTTGGGGATAAAGATCTATAGAGATAGATCTAAAAGGATGTTGGGCTTGACCCAAGGAAAGTACATTGGCTCGATGCTAAAGAAGTTTAGCATGGAAGATTCCAAGAGAGGTCTCATGCCGATGAGCCATGGAATATATCTCTCCAAGAAACAGGCCCCAAAGACACCTGAGAAGAGAGACCTGATGAGTAAGATTCCTTATGCTTCCGCAATAGGATCTATCACGTACGGTATGATATGTACTAGTCTAGATGTCGCTCATGCACTTAGTGTAACGAGCAGATATCAGTCGAATCTAGGAGAAGAGCACTGGAAGGCAGTGAAAAACATCCTAAAGTACTTGAGAAGAACTAAGGATGTATTTCTTGTCTACGGTGGGTCTGAATTGAAACTAGAGGACTATACAGACTCAAGTTTTCAAATGGACCAAGATGATAGTAAATCCGTTTCAGGGTATGTGTTTACCTTAAACAGTGGCGCGGTGAGTTGGAAGAGTTCTAGGCAGCAAACAGTTGCTGATTCACTGACAAAGGCAGAGTACATAGCTGCAAGTGAAGCTGCAAAGGAAGCTGTTTGGATGAAAAAGCTCATAACTGAACTTGGAGTGGTTCCTAGCATTAGATGAGTCGTACCTTTATTCTATGACAACAATGGAGCTGTTGTGCAGGCTAAGGAACCCAGGTCTCATCAGAAATCCAAACACGTGTTGCAGCGGTTTCATTTGATTTGAGAGATCATTGAAAGAGGAGATGTCACCCTGGAGCATGTGGACTCTCAAGACAACATTGCAGATCCATTTAATAAAGCTTTAACTCAACAACAGTTTGATCGTCACTTAGAGAAGATGGGTATTAGATACCAAGGTGATTGGCTTTAGTGCAAGTGGGAGATTGAAAGTAGTATGCACACAAGCCAATCATATTTGATATGATTTAGCATATACTTTGTAATCTTATTCATTTATTAAAAAAAGAATTGATTTTCTTAAAAGGCATTTTATATTATCTACAGAGTGCTGTTATATTAAATGTTATAAACCCATAGTTTTAAGCAAAGCTTTTAGAATCATGATGGTGATCATGATAATGAGATCTAAATTCGAGATAGCTCACAAACAAAAATTGTTCCTCATCGTTGGATTAATAAAAAGGGGATTAGTGAATCCGGATAGATTAGTACATACGTTGCTTGCTCTTAAGAAGAGGATGGTTGATCTCATAATCATTTTTGTGGAGACACTAAAGCAAGTATGTAGGTGCTTATTGGAGAATAAGTTCACTGAACGTGGCTCGCTGAGAAATACCTAATGGAGTTTTACTCGCTTGTCAATAGAAATTCCTTTAGTGATAGTAGTACAAGTGATCCTTGGACTTGAGATCATCATAGTATCTTGTGTATGATGAGTTATACTTTGACATATCCCTTAAGACCTTTAGGGTATAACAAAGGGTATGATTGGATATAATAAGTTATACATGGAGATAGGTGAATGATCAACAAAGAATCTACCACGTCTAGTAAAAGATGTGAATGTCCTATGTGATTCGATAAATGACAACTCAGTAGTCCTTGGCCAAGGCAGAATGAAATTAGAAATGAGTCTCTAATTTGCATTATTTAGAGTTGTGCATTTGGGAATCGAATTACATATAATTTAATAAAATAAGACTTGACAGTAAATCCATGTCTTATATTTAATTGGGACATTGTATGGTAGAAGGATTGAATTGTACGGTAACTATGCACTGAAAGGTTCTTTTGTGATTAATGTTGAAATCTATATTATCTGGAAAGTCGTTGATCGCTAAGGGGGCTTACCCTTATTGTAGAATAAATATTCTTTATTTAAATGAATTAAATAGTTTAATTTATTTATTTAAATAATATTAGAATTGTTTTAATTGATTTATTCATAACTGGTTTAATATGGAGAACCTAAAGGGTCACACCGCAAAAGGAAAATATTTATTTAAGAAGTAAATGACATAATTGTAATAATAAGTTAAGTGTATTTAATTTAGTCTATGGAGATAGAATAAATTAAATAGCTTAATATTTATTACTTAATATTTTGGAAATATTAAATATAAATTAATAAGAGGAGTCTTATTATTATTATTACTATTACTATTATTTAATTTCTAATAGGGATTGGGGATTAATTAATAGAAGTACTCTCACATGAATTTCTAATTGGATTAGGAGCATAATTAATTAAAGGAGTTTAAATATAATAGAAACCCTAATCCTAAATAGTTTAGGGAAGAGTTTTCCTACATCTATAAATAAGAAGAGTCTTATCATAGATTAGGGTTACACACTCTTGCATTAAATTGTGGAGAGTACTTGCAATTTTTATAGAGATAGAAACTAGGATTTTGTCAATATCCAACTTCTTGAATACCTATTCTTTATTGGTGGATCACCTCTAGAGGCCAAACACTTGGGTGGGTAACGTTGATCAAATGAAAGAATCTCATCCATGGAATTCAAGGAGAAAGCGAAGGAATTGGAGTTGAACTTGTACCTGAGGAAGCTTTGATCTACGAGGGTATAATTCTTATTCTCTTTCTCTTTCGTTTAATTGATAATTGAACACAAGGATAGATCATGATGATTGTTTGTATTAAAATTTTAAAATCCGTTTTATCACGCTTCTGCTCTATTTGTGTAATTTGATTGCATGCTTGCGTTATATACAAACCTAACAATAAGCACATATCACATAAAGTCTTTTATTATCTTTAATGAATTCCTTAATTCAATCCTTAGAACTCGATAAGAGTTTATCACCACTATATTTTCTATCTCCTAAAAGGCTACTACCATAAGGCTTCCCCACCTAAGGTTCATAACCTGTCTTTGATACCAACCTGTGATACCCCCAAATCCGGGTACTTCATTCGCACAGGATTTGGTGTTCACTATCCAAATAAATCACATCATATCTAACTACCCATACAAATATAAATGAAAACTCTTAACTAAAACAGAAATTTTCCCATTAAAGGGTTACAACATCATCATAAATAAATAAATCTCAAGTCATCTAACCTTAAATAAAACATCAACGCGAAAACATAACATAGGTCTATTATATAACATCTTTCAAGTAAATTAAACAAGTATTCATCACTTGTTTGCTTTGTCTTTGCCCTTACTAGTAGATGGCTCATCAACTCTTTCAACTTTAGCTGCAATGTTATTATGCAAGAGTGAGCAACAATTTGCCCAACAAGTAAAACAATAATAATAATAACATGCGAATAATCGATAAATACTGGATAACTGAAAGCTCGACTTTTAGATCAAGATTAGAAATGGGAATTTAAGAGAATGTCTGAGGGTCATAAGACCACGAACTATGTCCCAGGTTATCAAGTATTTTTACTTTAAACCTTTAACAGTCGTAAGACTATATGGATCTTACTTCTCATACTTAGGGGGGTCAACCCTTCATACCATGTATGTGCACAACATCTTAACGCTAACGCGTAAATATAATCCCCTATAAAAGGGTTGTTCATCTCAGTTTGACATCAGAGTTCGCACCAAAGGAAGTTTGGTTTGGATTAACTTCGATAATAATTCTAGAATTTAGGACGCTCATCAACTATGGGCTAGTCGAATCAATAAGGGTTCGTTAGTCAATCAGGATTCAATAATATAATGAAAAAGGTATTCATGATCCAAAGACTGAATCTCAAAGGCATACAATCGAATAAACTTTGTATAACTGGAGTATTACTTAAAAGGAATTAGTATATCACATTTGAATTCATGAACTTGAATGAATTAGGGTAAAGAACTTGCTCAATATTAATTGAAATTAAGTTAGGGATAGGATACTTGCGTAATTGAAATCAAGTTAGAGTAAGGAAACTTGTCTCGTGCGTCTGCTACAATTAATAATATCTATTTGCTCTTTAGGTAACCTATACATTCAAGTCACATTGAATCATTAACACTCAAAGTTCAACTAATCACTTCCTTTATTAAACAATTAATCACTTCAGAAAGTATAACTTAGACTTAGCTCTTAAACTATTGTTATTCTTTTATATAATTATCATGTTGCTTCATATATGTGAAATTATTTCATTTTAAAATCTGAAAAAATTTTATTTTCTGGGTTTTTGACCCGACCCGACCTGGACCGGCGCTGCGGCGTTGGGCATCAGCCTTGAGCCGACGCTGGCCTGACTAGGATCCGGACAACCCGGTTCAACACTACGGCGCCTGGTTTACTCTTTATACCAGCGCTACGGCGCCGCGCTACAGGTTCAATTGCTCAAGTTCGCGAAGAACACAGAAAATGCCAAATTTGGCTAAACCTTCACTAAGACGACAATTCTAAGGCTACCCATCAATTTTATACATTACAGAAATATAAACCAATAATTATAGCATGATTTTATCAATCTAAACAACTCAAACTACTGAATTTAAACTCATAAATTTCTTGTTCTTGTTATTTTTCAAAGTTTCGTCAAATTTCATGAAAACAATCACTACAGATTCGTTATAACACCAAATCAATCTGTTTAAGTTTCGTTTTCTTTGTTTTTACATGTATAAACATAATCAATAATCAATTTACCGATTAATATAAAATTAAGCATCAATTTTTCATACATATAAGACATATTTAAATATATATTGTTCCTCTGTAAGTTTCAGAACACCAATTAAAAACATAATCTCATGGATTAACTCAATTGAAACAATTTATAAATATCATATAATAGATTATACATGCATTCAAATAATTATAAACAACTTCCAAACAATTTACACATAAAATTCAATTATCAGAGAACTTACAGTATACGTTCATGGAGAATTTTAAACACATAATTAAAACTTGGATTTAAGAAATTACCTTCAATTAGTAGTTTAGATTGCTATAAAGTGATAAGAAACTCTATAATTCTCCAACCTTCTTCTTCAATTTCCAAGATTTCACAAGTTTACTCTCTTTTCTCTATGTTCTTTCTAATTTGGCTAAGGGAAATAATATGTAAAACTAATAAAACAACTGACGGATACATAGGTGTTAGTTAAGCGCATACTGGCTTTAACTGCTCCCATGATCTTAAGGCCTCATTTGGTTGGTCTTTAAAAAGCTCCTTTTTGGTTTATTTTAATTAACTAGTTTATTATATAGTTTATTGTCACACTTTAATTAATCAAATCACATAATAAAAATTCTCATTTAATTATAACAAATCAATAAATCTCTAATTAATTATTAAATTAATTAGAACAACATCAAAATTAATAAATAACTCATTTAATTAAATTAATATACAATAATTTCATCAAATATTTATTTAGCACAATAAATAAATCACCTAAATATTTATTTAATTCAATAAATATTTAAAGATTGAATGTAAAATTCGCGTTCGTTACAAAAAGGGCTTATAAATACGTTGAATTCCTATTAACAACTCGAATGGATTTAATAATTAGATGATTTGGGTAATTGATCTATACTGCATAATTGGGGATATTGTAGTCTTAAACCTTATTCATCTGAATTAACTTTTTGTGTTAAACTTAGCTTTAATTATTTTAATCTAGTTTTTTTTATATGTATAATCACAAAATTCGGTTGTTTAAATAAAATTGGATTGATATAAAACTAGTAGTTGGGATTCGTTAGGTAGAGATTCATGTGCGTTCGATACTCTAACTTGTCATTTTATTATTTGTTAATCGTGTATGCGTGCACATAATTGTTGATTGTGAAATCAGACAACACCGCGTCTCTATCGGCCAAAGCGACATCTCTCTCAGCATAAGCAGTATCCCTACCAGCTACTACAATCATCATAGTAGCCCGAGCCTGATCCCGCTCAAAGGTAAGGCTGCGATGCGACTCTCCAAAACAACTATCGATGTGGCAGTAGGAGCAAGGGTAGGGGGTACGTCTTTAGCTAAGGCCTCCGTCAGACCGACAAACAGTGCGTCCTTTGACGGATTTGTTGGATCATCCTCAGGGTCCTCCATGGGCTCCTCCTCAAATGATTTGTCATCAATATCTGCGGTATCAACCAACAAATCGGCCTCCAGCCAAGCTGTGAACTCAGATGACTGACCCGGATGACCATCTCGGAACTCTACGGTAATGCAATGGGCCCAAAATCCATACACTCTGGCTAAATCACTCTCAGTGGATAGGAGAATGGGAAATTGATACTCATTAACACTAGTAAAAGAATGGAGATCCTACCTCTGATCGAACTGGCCCATTATGGCTAAAGGATGATATTTAGTGACACCCCTCAAGCTAGTTAGGGGGAGGAAATCCAAGTCTGCAGCATTGGTAATAAGGCTGAAAGGCGAACAATGGCCGGTGTACATTAATATCGAAAAGGGCTCCTCAATAGCCTCAAGAAAGGTCATCCAAGATGACAGATCCACACAGGACGAGGGACAAAAAGAGTACCCCATGGCAATACTATGGCCAAAACAGAAGTCGCGTCGACGAAAACTACCAATCAGCCTCAGATGCATCATAAACCAAACATACAACAGAACAGAACTGCCACAAAACTCTATATCTGCAAAGGTTCGACAATTTGTGGCAGAGATATTCGCCTCAGCAAAAATCAAGGGTAAGATGGTCTGATCCTCATAAAGTGCCCTGACCGCCATCACAACCCCGACATCCATATGATCTCTAGAAATCGACATATATAGAAAGGAGATAATACACATCATCAGAGCATCAAAGGTTAAGATTTAGATTTTATACCTTGATTTTTTTTGTTGTTGCTACCTCTTGATCTCCCAAAATAGGTGAGGATCTTCGGCTTAGATAAACATCAAACTCCATTTCCTTCTCTTCCTCCTCCATCCTTGAGCTCCTTCATGCTCTCTCTCTCTCTCTCTTTCACTCTTATCCGAAGCCACCCCTTCCCTCTCTCTTGGTCTTATTTTTCTTATCTTCTCTCTCTTTCTATTCTTCCTTATTCTCTTTCTTCCTTATCATTATCTTATCTCTTTATCTAGATTGGAAATCAAAAGTGACGCAATAAAATGGTGACACATAGCTTGGAGTGGATAAGGGTTGATAAAAAAAATTATATCACATGCTAAATACTCCTCCTTTAGCCGCCCATCCTCCTCCATTTTGCTCCATTTCTTTTTTCCTTCTATCTCTTACTTGGTTTGTAAAATGGAAATAGTAAATAGCTATAATAAAATAAAACTTGCAAGTGTACTAGCTCTTACATATAGATATACTAACTAAATCTATATATTTTAACATCATGAAGCTAATCTTAGTAGGCTTACTATAGGGTGGCTAATGTGACAACTTAGGGTCTAGGCTATCATTACAAGTACCAACACAAGCTACTAATTAATATATCAAAATTTTGAACTTTAAGTGGGTCTCCTCCTCTTCTACATTCGGCAGACCCCATGGGGCTTTTGTCCCAATTTTCCTTTTCATTTAATTGCTCTAAATGAATTAAATAAGCCACAACAATTATTCCACAAATGGGCTAAGTGTTGGACCTCATTAAAAATCAATTTGGGCTTACATTAAATGGCTTGGGCTACGAATTAGTCAAGTTCATTTAATATATCCTTGGACTAATTAATTGTGTCCCATATTAGTTCATTTAATTTGTCACCCATTAATTACCAAGTGCATGATCAAATAAATGATTGGATTGGTTAGTTAATTAAATAACCTAGTCCATTAGTATTGAATTACTAAATGGAGTATTAAATAATATTATTAGTATTTCATATTGTTCTCTTTAATTAATACTCATATTAATTAATGAAAAAAATTTATTTACTTACTATATTCACTTTAATTGAATATTTAATTATCTTATTATCTTATCAATTGTTTGATATTAAAATTCTTAGGTTAGTCCACTAAATTAAATAACTATTAGTGGGACCTCCTCTGACTAACAATGATTTGGGCCATGTAAATTAGCATGGTCCACCACTTTTAATCTTGTATACCTAATATATAATTAGGTTACAAGACCTTCCTTTATTTGTTTATATAAATAACAAATATAAACAAACACATAATATCCATATTCATTTACTCACATATTCATACCAACTAATTTAATAAATTGAGATAATAAAATAAATCTCTTAGATTAGGTCACTAGTATATAATTAAAATACTAAGACCACTAAATAAAAATAATCGTTTTGTTCACATCAAATTTATAGGTATTGTATTACCTTATCCTTAATATTCATTCAAGTACTTATAAATTCATTTCTAGGGTTTTGAAATTTTATAACCTATATTTTCTCTATTCTCTTTCAAAGAGTAAACTATATAGGTTTTTCTTAAATTTTTTTTTAAATAAATCCACAAATTCCTATCTAAGTTTTATTCTTTAACCTTTAATTTCATCATTTAAGATTTCTAAATTTTCGGGTTGTCACAGTACCTACTAAACTCTATGCCTCTAAGTCCACAATCCTATTGAGATAACGTAGTTAAGTCGGGCCTAATGATTTTAACAGTTTGGATATCACAATTATCCTATCGTATCTTACCAAGATAAATAAGGTACTTTATTTTGACAAACCTACATCCATCGATCAAGGTCTTGATGAGTGTTATTCATTGGAAGGCATCTGATTTGAACTTAATAATTTTATAAGGGATTTTATTAATTATTTTAGATTTCACCAATTTTTAATCTCCATAAGCATGCATATTATTTATCATATCATATCGTATACAAGCAGAAATAAAGTGCAAAATTAAATGTGTCACAGTTATGGCCCAACCCTATGTCAATCTTTTCAAGCTAATGAAAAGATTGAAGGTCAAGCTAATGTGGTAAATGATCTTCAATATGGTAGCTTCTTTGGGCCTTCCTCATGTATGTGTCTCATCTCCTTCATCATCTTGTCATCTTGATAGGTTACACTTATACATTACATATCATAAAGAAACCTTGAGTTACATTCGAGGGGATTTAGATGCGAAGAGAATATTACATCAAAATTTATAGAAAGGCATGACATGCAAGCTGTATTTCAAAACAAAAACCACTAACCTATAGGTTAAAAGGGCTATAAATGTGCACCATGCATATCACAATAAGCACATAACACAATTTTTATAATTAAAGAAAACTATATATAAAATATTAGGGTCACGACCATCGTGCGCTACGACCGGGGGGGTCCAAGGGTTTCCCCCCTGGCGGTGGTCCGGCTGATCGGTCAGCGAGTGGGGTAAAAAATTTTCGAACTGCAATCTGTATTGTAGAATTTTTCCATACGAATTTCTGAAACAATTCCAGATTCATATACAATCCACCAAAACACTCATAATAACAACACACCCAAAACATATCATATATGTCCAGTTTCGATTAATCATATTAAACCGAATCTTCATGCTTCTAATCCAATTAGAACAGAAGTTGTATTGTTATTCCACCTTCTAGGATACGATTAAGAGAACACCATATACATGCATATATATTACTAATTTCCAAAATACGCATACATGCAGAATATCATATATTCAGTTTCAGATCGGCAAACATGCATCATCATAAATATCAAATACAATTAAAACACGTAATCTCAATTAATCGTTTCGCAAGTAGCTCTGATACCACTGTAGGGTTTTCGACACATAAACGTAGCGGAATTTAAAATTTTAAAACAATTTTTCCGAAACTCTAAACACAGGATCCATGCGAAAACAAATTAATTCAGCGGTTTAGATTTGTTTTACCGATTATCCGAGCTGGAATGGAACGATGAAATTCTGGAACGACTTCGAATCTTCAACGCAATCTAACGGAACTGCGTCTCTACGGTATCCACATGAACGCCCCGCGAATCGTCAGACGATCTCCAGCTAAGAGAATTGCGGTACTAGCTGCCAAGATCTAGATTTTAGTTACTGAAGTTTTTCTCTCTAGTCTCTTTTCTAAAATGGCTAGGGCTTAGTTTCTTTTTTTGGTCATTCCCTTTCAAGACGGCTGATATATCAGATATATATATCGTTCAAAAAGGAATTAGCCAAAACCCTAATCATATTAGAAAAGTAAAATCCGAATTTATATATATATTATATTTTAATTAAGTCTTACTTAATTAATATACATATATACAAATTATCCTGTTAATTTAAATTCGTAATTTAAATACTATCAATCATATTGACATATTTAAATCCTTACCATTTAAATTAATTCCCTTTTAATTACGTTCTAAGTGTGTGACCCTATAGATTGTTATTATTATATTGGTAATAATTTTAAAATCATATTATAAAATTATAAACAGTGAGTGGCATCTAGTAATGCGTCACTGCTACCCAAGTAATAATAAGATCGGTGATTCGATGCAACTTTTTCTTGACCAATGTTTCAATGTAATTTAATCCTTTTAACCTTGACATCCTAGATTAAACTCGAGCCATGGAATGTGTCATAGTCTTCATAATTTAATCTGAGTTTTCTTGATCAATGAGTAGACTATAAGAAACAAATCACTATTTGAGCATGGCCATACATTTCATAGTCCTACTCATTCAAGAGGCCTATGGATATCACCCTTAATATATAGGAGGGTTAAATTCCATCTAGATCATTCATATTCCTCACACGATTCATGATGTGCCCAATAATCATCTTTATTGTCCACCCTATTAAAGGTGACCTTTGATGATATCAAAGTACATAAATTCTCGTGTAGTAATATAGTGATTTCAGGTCAGAGGATCACTACATCATTGTCACTATGAGAATTGCTTATGACACTTTACATAATGCTCCACGTAGAATTCTCATGGTGGGTCTGTCCAGTACATTGTTCTCTAACATGTACCTATGCATTGACTCAATATCTCATATATTAATGACCAATGAGATTTGGCCATCAGTCAATCCACATACTAGTCTCAATGTATCATTGTTGTCCCATTAACAATGATACTCGACTAGGGACATTTAAGAGTAATGATACTAATGTAATTATATAATCTCATGTTCAAGTCACATACTTGACGCTATATAATTTGTATCATTATTCTAAGGACTTTTATTATGCTAAAATTTATATAACATAGTAAATGAAACCATAACAAAATAACTCATTTATTAAATCAAATATAATATCAAAAGCATGTTAAGCAATTACATCATGTAATTGGCCTCTAGGGCATAAACTCTAACAGTAACTCTTTCTCCTTTTTTACTAAAAGGAGATTTAGTCATCTTACCCATGAGACAAGATTCACAAGTTGGATATGATTCGTAATCAGATAGCTCTAAAAGCCCATCTTTATGCAACTTGGTTAATCTTATTTCATTAATATGACCGAGTCTACTATAACGCCCCGAATTCGGGCACTGGCCGCCCGAATAAGAGTCCGATGTTATCTCGTACTTCTTTTGTAACTTAACCAATGATCCCATAATCATATTGGTTGAATTAGTCTATTACAGACTATAAATTATAAATTTCCTTAACTTCCTCCCTTGATCTATTCTTGATCTCGACCCCATTCCTTCTACAAGTATCAACTTGTAGTTCATTCGTATATATGGATAAGACCATATATGTATCGGTCAAAATTTTAACCCTATGATTTAGATATTATATCATTTATAAGCTTTATATGGATCCAAGATTCACAATACCAGCACTAGAGATAGTTCCCAGATCTGAAGTGGGCTTCCCAATAAAGATAAATCGATATTAGTGCGCAATTAGATGACCTAACCTTAATTTCTTAGTCAGAACTTTCAGCATGCCAAATACCCTCACTTAGATACATACTCTTATAAACATTGTTTATGTTTTAACAATTCTAAGTTTAATCGAAGTAAAGACATGAAAAGAATGTGTGAGAAAACATGATAATATTGATATAATATTCGGTTACATACTTTGTCGGTTCATTTGAGATAATTTCAGCATTATAACTGCTTATAAAATGAATATTCAGCTATTATATTTGAGATAATTTCAGCATTATAACTCCTTATAAAAGTATATTTTCAACTTTATAAGAGAAATAAATCGGACATTATAACTGCTTGTAAATAAGACTTTTGTACTATATACATAAAATAATTTGGGCATTATAACTGCTTGTAAAAGTATATTTTTACTAAATATATAAAGAAGAATGAAAATAGTAACTACTAGAATATACCTCTTGTAGTGGCTAGCTTTACTTCCAATCGCGTAGCGCTTCGATACTTCGAAAGTAATTTTTATCTCACAATATCTCTCAGAATATAAATATAGAGTGTTTTTGCTCGTGAACTGCTCTTGAAAATAGTAAGGAATGAATGAACTTAGCCTGCTATTTATAGGAAAACATAGTTTCGCTAATTGCACGTTAGGGGCTCAGCTTATTACACTTTGGTACCTAGGTTAATTACACTTTAGTACCTAGCAAATTCTTAGAATATTCTCATAAGCACTTCAATGAAAATATCTTCCAAGCTCGACAATGCAGCTTGCAATTGAACCTATCTTCTAAGCTCCTCAATGAAAATATCTTTCAAGCTCGACAATGCAGCTTGCAATCTAAGCTCCTCAATGAAAATATCTTCTAAGCTCGACAATGCAGCTTGCAATTGAACCTATCTTCTAAGCTCCTTAATGAAAATATCTTCCAAGCTCGACAATCTAGCTTGCAATCTAAGCTTCTTAATGAAAATATCTTCCAAGCTCGACAATGCAGCTTGCAATTGAACCTATCTTCTAAGCTCCTCAATAAAAATATCTTCCAAGCTCGATAATGTAGCTTGCAATCTAAGCTCCTCAATGAAAATATCTTCCAAGCTTGACAATGCAGCTTGTTACCGTAAGCACGACAAATTACTTTGTCATTCTCAAGCACGACACAGATCATATATGGATAAAACCATATATGGATCTATTCTTGATCTCGACTCCATTCATTCTATAAGTATCAACTTGTAGTTCATTCGTATATATGGATAAAACCATATATGCATCGGTCAAATTTTTAACCCTATGATTTAGATATTCTATCATTTATAAGCTTTATATGGATCCAAGATTCACAATACTAGCACTAGAGATAGTTCCCAGATCTGAAGTGGGCTTCCCAATAAAGATAAATCGATATTGGTGCGCGATTAGATGACCTAACCTTAATTTCTTAGTCAGAACTTTCAGCGTGCCAAACACCCTCACTTAGATACATAGTCTTATAAACATTGTTTATGTTTTAACAATTCTAAGTTTAATCGAAGTAAAGACATGGCAAGAATGTGTGAGAAAACATGATAATATTGATATAATATTCGGTTACATACTTTGCCGGTTCATATTACAAAAAGTCATCAAGACTATAACAAAAGGGACAAGCAATCAGGAAAGCATATAAACTAGTCTACGCATTTCTTCTTTCCTTTCTTTGGAGAGCCTGAACTTTCAGGTTTATCTGCAAATAAAGTTTTATTCGCAAGCATGAGCATACAAAAGCTCAACAAGTCTAAACACATAGTATATAATTGAACTCACACTGATAAGGATTTAATGAATCATAGTTTTAACAAAAGATATTACAATTGTTTTAACATAGTAAGACTGAGTGGTAATTAAACCAAGAACCGTTCGTCCGACTTTCGACTTAGAACCATACCGTGGATATCAAGTAGAGGATAAATCTAACGACATCCTATGTTATGCATAACATACGCTACACTGACTAATCATGATAGTGTTTTAACAACATGTTCATCTTAGTTTACCTTGCATATAGAGGTCGCTCCAAGACAACTTGGTTTGACTAAAGAATTATAACAATTCAATACTTCATGAATAAACGTTTATTTTGCAAGTTATACCGAAACGAATAGCAATAACCCTCATATCAAAGATTTATAACACGTTGTTGCACAAAGTGCATAAATCAAATAGAAAGCTTGTAAATGAAAACTTAGGTAGAAGACTTGCCTCGTATATCTTTTACAGATAAATATAATGGTCTACACGTTTGTCTTAAATCCTACACGATTATAAGTTCATGTAGACCAATTAAGCGTTTAACGATTAAATCTTTTAAGTTTTATTTCGGGTATTATAACCACTTATAAATAAGACTCTTTCTACTATACATCAAATAATTTTAGCATTATAACTGCATATAAAATGAATATTCATCAACTATATTTAAAATAAATTGAGCATTATAACTACTTAAACAATGAATATTCGGCTATTATATTTGAGATAATTTCAGCATTATAACTGCTTATAAAATGAATATTCGGCTATTATATTTGAGATAATTTCAGCATTATAACTGCTTATAAAATGAATATTCAGCTATTATATTTAAGATAATTTCAGCATTATAACTCCTTATAAAAGTATATTTTCAACTTTATAAGAGAAATAAATCGGACATAATAACTGCTTGTAAATAAGACTTTTGTACTATATACATAAAATAATTTGGACATTATAACTGCTTGTAAAAGTATATGTTTACTAAATATATAAAGAAGAATGAGAATAGTAACTACTAGAATATACCTCTTGTAGTGGCTAGCTTTACTTCCAATCGCGTAGCGCTTCGATACTTCGAAAGTAATTTTTATCTCACAATATCGCTCAGAATATAAATATAGAGTGTTTTTGCTCGTGAACTGCTCTTGAATATAGTAAGGAATGAATGAACTTAGCTTGCTATTTATAGGAAAACATAGTTTCGCTAATTGCACGTTAGGGGCTCAACTTATTACACTTTGGTATCTAGGTTAATTACACTTTAGTACCTAGCAAATTCTTAGAATATTCTTCTAAGCTCCTCAATGAAAATATCTTCCAAGCTCGATAATGCAGCTTGCAATCTAAGCTCCTCAATAAAAATATCTTTCAAGCTCGACAATGCAGCTTCCAATCTAAGCTCCTCAATGAAAATATCTTCTAAGCTCGACAATGTAGCTTACAATTGAACCTACCTTCTAAGCTCCTCAATGAAAATATCTTCCAAGCTCGACAATGCAGCTTGCAATCTAAGCTCTGCAATGAAAATATCTTCCAAGCTCGACAATGCAACTTGCAATTGAATCTATCTTCTAAGCTCCTCAATGAAAATATCTTCCAAGCTCGACAATGCAGCTTGCAATCTAAGCTCCTCAATGAAAATATCTTCCAAGCTTGACAATCCAGCTTGTTACCGTAAGCACGACAAATCACTTTGTCATTCTGAAGCACGACACAACAACTTATCAAAAATAATTTGTCAAGATACTTCTTGGTGAAATCGTGGAAAGCACGACAAATCATTTTGTCAATGTAAGCACGACTAAGCAGCTTGACCAAAAAAATTTATTTGACCTAATTCATCGTTTACACTATATGATCACAAAACACCTGCTTCGAAATATCATTTTGATCTTTATTAAGCGCAAAATTTGAATCACATTAGGGCTTAAGGTTTTAAACTTCTCGATACCTAATTTTAGGTTACTAAATTAACATCTAACCATATACGATCCTATTTATAAGCCTCATAAATATTGGGGCTATTACATCTACAGTGCCACATAAAGGTATAATTAACATCATCTCTTTTCCTTTTCTTAGTTTGTTCAATTTGAAATATATTTCCATTCAAGTCAAGTACATAAAGTCCATTTAGTAAATTACCAACACCATATAAAATATTTTTATTATAAATATAACAATTGTTGTTCTTTATTATAATATCAAAACCATCCATATCCAATACAGAAATTGAGATAATGTTTCTTATAAGTGTTGGAATATAATAACAATTATTTAAACTAATGGACTTGCCCGTAGGCAGTGCTAAACAATAAGTTCCTGCAGCTAATGCAACATCCTTTGCTCCATTTTCCACTCGTAGGATGACTTCATCCTTGTTCAACTTTCTACTTATGCTTAGTCCCTGCATATTGTTACATATGTGAGAACCACATCCGGTATCCAATACCCAAGTAGAATTTTGACTTTTAGAAAAATTTAATTTAAATCATGAACAAACTTAGATCGGAAGTCGAAGCTTCTCCAAGCTTCTTTTGGTCCGTAAGATACTCCTTGCAGTTCCTCTTCTAGTGTCCCAACTTATTGTAATGGTAGCATATTCATTTGCTATCAAGATCAGCTTTCTTATTATCCTTTCCTTTCGCCTTGCCCTTAGCCTTCTTCTTTTTCTTCTTTCTAGAAGATACCTTGGGCCTCTTCCTTTTCTTGGAAGAATCATCCACTAATAAGACTTGGTCCTTCTTAGATGGGAAGTGACCTTCAACAGTTTTCAACATGTTAAGTAACTCAGGCAAGCTGATGTCCAACTTATTCATGTGAAAATTCATAACAAATTGTGAGAAGATGTCTAGGAGTGACTGCAAGATCAAATCTTGACTTAACTCCCCATCCATCACGAACCCTAGCTGTCTAAGTTATTCAATTAGATTGATCATCTTTAGAACATGAGTCTCAACAGTAGTACTCTTGGTCATTCAAGATTGGAAGAGCTCCTTAGATATCTGATATCTTCCAGTCCTACTTTGCTCACCATACAACTCCTTGAGTTGCAACAATATAGTAGGAGTATCCATAGTTTCATGCTTACGCTGAAGCTCGTTACTCATGGATGCAAGCATGCTGCATTGGGCCAAGATTGTATCATTTTGCCACTTTTTAAAAGTAGCAATCTCTTCCTCAGAGGCTATTTCTGCAACAGTTGCAGGGACGGGCGATTTTAAGACATAAGAAATCTTTTCAGCAATGAGAACAATTCTCAGATTCCTTACCCAGTCTGTATAATTCGATTTGGTCAGTTTGTTAGCATCAAGTATACTACGCAGTGATAGTGAGTTTGACATTTTTCAAATTCTACATGTGCAATAGACAACATTTTAGCATATATTCATTTTATTAATTACCAAAATAAATTAGGTCTTTATTTAAATTGTTATCTCTCACTATTTTTATAAAACTATATTACCCTCAATATATATAGTTTGACAAATCTAATTAAAGATTTGCTAGTGAGAATAATGATCCCATTTCAAATGTATATAGCCTTTTGGTGACACAACAAACGATATAAAATTAAATAGGTAGACAACTATTGTCAATTACATCACTATGTAACTCCTTGTATTTTGCCTCTTAAATTATTTTTGATCAAGTGGTGACACATCTGAATCAAAGTTATCCAAGTTAAGTCCAACCTAGCATTTTCATATGTGTGAAGAGAAAAATACTATCCTTGTGGTGACACAACAAAACAGTAATGTTCAATTCCTTAATAAGTATCAAATGTGATAAGGCAACATCTTAAATATTTAATACTTGCCTTGTGGTGACACAACAAACTCATATTAAATATTCAATACTCTACTGCTTTACCATGCTAGAAGGCGACGTTCGATATTCCAAATATCTTTGAACGTTTAGGACTTAATATGATTTCTTTGAGGAGTTTGTTATTATTTGTCTCATCTTGTTTAGCGCGCATGCACACACACACACACACACACACACACACACACACACACACACATATATATATATATATATATATATATAAAATACGCGTCATATTATTTAACATGCGATGCATGTTGGATTATATATATATATATATATATATATATATATAGTAAGCATATATATATAGAATATTATATTCTACTCGGATTGATTATGGACTTTTATTCTAGTTTGGTTCACTAGAGCTACCAAATGAACCAAAAGGTCAAACTTAGGGTGCAAGAACTGAATTTAAATATAACTATTACATTTAAATCCTGGGCTTCATTACAAACGGGTCTTCAAGCGCTCCAAGCTCCTTTGTCTCCAATTCTTCAAAATAATTCTAACTAATCCTATTATATAAACTATTTACAATGAATAGAAACCTTGATCAGCAGTGAAGGAGAAGTACATAGGAGGAAGATATAATTTATATCAAGAAAAACTAGAGAAGATGAGGTACGCAGACCCCATTTATAAAAACTCATTCATTCAAGCATCCTCTAAAATAAATCTCATACACATTGGTCAATAGTCCATAATCAATCCCATTTATTATCATACATATCTCCATATGTATCAATAAATAACATTCATCTCATGAATAATAAAACCATTCTATATATGCATTGATATCATTTAAAGGGCAGAAAGTTTGCTAATATTTAGTTTTGAAATAAAATAAACTCTTTTATTTTAATCAAAAACCAAATCAAAATTAAACTCCATTAATTTTAGTAACCTGGAATCCTATTCCAGATAAAATAAATATCTTTATTTTAAACTTACTCCAATTAAATAAACTATTTACTTTAATTGAAGAAAAAACAAAAATTTCAAAATCTGCAGATCGGCGCGGTAGCGCTCCAAAATGAACTAGGAGCGGCACGACCACGCTACACCCCATAAATGATTTCTGGGTTCGGGCGCGACCGCGCTCCAGAATGAACTGGAAGCAGCTTAGCTGCGCTGCATCGCAGATTCAGAAAACTCAGTTTTGCCCAGAAAATTTGATCGAATCACATACCAATACATACATGGAATCATCAAAATCGATAATTAACACAAGGATTGACTCTGATACCACTGTTATGTTTGTATATAACGCAAGCATGCAATCAACTTACATAAATAGAGCGGAAGCGCAATAAAAACGGATTTTAAAATTTTAATACAAACCATCACCATGATCTTTCCTTGTGTTCAATTATCAATTAAACGAAAGAGATATAAAATAAGAATTATACCTTTGTAGAATTCTAGCTTCCTCGGGTACAAGTTCAACTCCAAAATCCTTCGCGTTCTCTTTAAATTCAACGGTGAGATTCATTCCTTTGGTCAACATTAGCCACCCAAGTGTTTAGCCTCTAAAGGTGATCCACTAAAGAATAATACGTACTCTAGAAGATGGGTGTTGGCAAAACCCTAGTTTCTGTCTCTATAAAAATTGTAAGTACTCTCCACAATTCTAATAGAAGTGTGTGTAACCCCAAATCATGATAAGACTCCTCTTATTTATAGATATAGGAAATCCTCCTAAACTATTTAGGATTAGGGGTTGTATTCTAATTAAACTCCTTTAATTAATTAAACTCCTAATCCAATTAGGAATTTATGAGAGTACTTTTATTAATTAATTCCCAAACCCTTTTAGGAATTAAATAATAATAATAGTAATAATAATAATAAGACTCCTTTTATTAATTTATATTTAATATTTCTAAAATATTAAATAATAAATATTAAGTTATTTAATTTATTTTATCTCCATAGATTAAATTAAATACACTTAAATTATTATTACGATTATGCCATTTACTTTATAAATAAATATTTTTCTTTTGCGGTGTGACCCTTTAGGTTCTCCATATTAAATCGGTTGTGAATAAATCAATTAGAATAATTATAATATTATTTAAATAAATAAATTAAACTATTTAATTTATTTAAATAAATAATATTTATTCTATAATAAGGGTAAGTCTTCTTAGCGATCAACGACTTTCCAAATAATATAAATTTCAACATTAATCACAGAAGAACCTTTCATTGAATAGTTACCGTACAATTCAATCCTTCTACCATACAATGTCCCAATTAAATATAAGACATGAAATTATCGTCAAGTCTTATTTTATTTAATTACTAGTAATTGCCCATGCCTGAAGGCACGGAATAACAAAAAATTAGATTAAAATTCGAAAAATATTACATTATCTAAAGACTCTTTGCAACCTAAAATAATTTACAGTCAAACATAACAATTATCATAATTCACCATACAACCACAATAAATAATACATACTCAATCATCAATACATATCCAACCACCAAAACATCAAGCTAGTCGCTACTAATTTCAAGAAATTTCGGCAGAGTTTTCTTTAACAATAGATATCCAGAAAAATCTAAAAATTGTCTACAAAACTTACAATCATCAATACATATCCAAACCACCAAAACAACCATCATTTCAAATTCAAAATCATCATAATCATGTATAAGTAGTTAACTTTATAAACTCATAAAGAATTAATTATTATTTGGTTAATTTAACGTATATCGTATCGTTTTCCACTTTATATATATAGCAATGTGAGGTAACATGACAATAAAGTGTTGCATTAACAGAACTATCTACCCAACCATTTATCAACATTATAATTATAATAAAGTTTTTGTTTGACGCAAAAATAAAATACCATAGCAACAGTTGCATCCAACACATTGTTCTATAATAATATGCTCGATCAATAGCATATTAAGTTTAACAACTTGAATGGTATGCTATAAAAAAGATCAAAATATGCTTCAAACTACTGAAAAAGGTTGAGATTTCAATATTGATCGATACTTACAAAGCAACATTAAGATTAAGAAACTAAAACTCTCAACTACAAAATTGGTAAAAAAAAATCATAGTTACTCAGTAATTCAATTGTATACACAGAATCACACTATAAAAAAAAATAAGTAATATTAAATTAGACAAAAAAAAATATGTTGACAAATCAAACGTTATACATAAAACGAAACTTAAATTTTTTTAAAAATCAATAACATCAAAATCCATTGTTAAAACAGAGAGAAAAGATTAAGATTAAAAGTGATATCAGTTGGCAATCTTTTTTATTTGTTTCTTATCTAGAAAAAAGAAAAAGAATATATTTAATTTTTTGATTTTATAGTTATTTTGTAATTGTTTTTTTTATAAGTAAGTTATGATCTTGTTTTTAATTTTGTCTCCTTACCATTGATGTTTTTTTATGTATTATATATTTTAAATGTATGCATATATATACACTCTAAAAAATTATTACAATTTAAAATAAAATGTTAAAATAACAATTACTTAAGTAAATGAAAAAAGAAAGGAATAGAGATTTAGGAAGAGGAAAGAGAAAGAAAAAGAGGAGTAAAAATAGGATGAGAAAGAAAGAGAGAAGGTAGAGAAAATAAGAGAGAAAAGAGAGAAAAGGAGGAGTATAGGAGAGAGAAAGAGAAGGAAGAGAGAGAAATTTGAGGGGAAAATTTTTTTATATGAGATAAAATGTGAGCCTTTAGATTAAGTTGAAAAAATTGAGATGAAATCTAAACCGTTCTTCTGCTTATATTAAAAAAAGATTCAAATTGGGTCCTGTTTTATTATATAGATATGCATTCGATTCACAAATGCACAACTCTAAATAATGCAAACTAGAAACTCCTTTCTAATTTCATTTTTCCTTGGCCAAGGACTACTGAGTTGTCATTTATCGAATCGCATAGGACATTCACATCTTTTACTAGATGTGGTAGATTTTTTGTTGATCATTCACCTATCTCCATGTACAACTTATTATACCTAAGTATACCCTTTGATATACCCTAAAGGTCTTAAGGGACATGTCAAAGCGTAGCTCATCATACACAAGATACTATGATGATCTCAACTCCAAGGATCACTTGTACTACTATCACTAGAGGAATTCCTATTGATAGGTAAGTAAAACTCCATTAGGTATTCCTTTAGCGAATCACGTTCAGTGAACTTATTCTCCAATAAACACCTACATACTTACTTTAGTGTCTCCACACAAATGATTATGAGATCAATCATCCTCTTCCTAAGAGCAAGAAAAGTATGTACCAATCTTTCTAGATTCACTAATCCCCTTTTTAGTAATCCAACGATTAGGAACGATTTTAGTTTTAAGCTTTTTAAGAATTTAGATCTCATTAGCATGATCATCATCATGATTCTAAAAACATTGCTTAAAACTATGAATTTATCACATATAAGAAGCAGCATCATGTAGATAATGTAAAATGCCTTTGATACTTTTATTAATAAATAAATAAGATTACAAAGTATATGTTACATCATATCAAATATGATTGGCTTGTGTGAATACTACTTTCACTTCGTGAATATAAAACAGCTATAGGATGGACCTTGGCCGACATCAAAGGGATTAGTCCGTCGTTTTGCATGCATAAGATTCTTTTTGGGGACGATGCTAAACTAGTGATTGAACAACAATGCTGACTAAATCCTATCATGAAGGAGGTGGTCAAGAAGGAGATCGTCAATTGGTTAGATACATGCATTATTTACTCGATCTCCGACAGTTCATGGGTGAGTTCGGTGCAGTGTGTTCCTAAGAAGGGGGCATGACAGTGGTGACGAATGAAAATAATGAGTTGATCCTAACAAGGACAATGGCCGGTTAGCGGGTATGCATGGATTACATGAGACTCAATAAAGCCACGCACATGGAACACCTTCCTTTACTGTTTATCGACTAGATGCTTAATCATTTGGCGGGACACGAGTTATATTGCATGTTAGATGGTTACTCTAGCTATAATCAGAATGCTATAGCACCCGAGGTCCAAGAGAAGATAACATTTTCCTGCCCATATAGAACCTTTGCGTTCCGGAGGATATCTTTCGGACTATGTAATGCACCTGTGACTTTTCAAAGGTGTATGATGGCTATCTTTTCGACATGGTTGAACACAATCTGGAGATCTTTATGGACAATTTTTCAGTATTCAAAGAATCATTCAACCTATGTTTAGAAAACCCGGTTATAGTGTTAAAGAGATGCGTTGAAACAAATTTGGTATTGAACTTTGAAAAATGCCACTTGATAGTCTAAAAAGGATTAATTTTGGGGTACAAGGCAAAGATCGAGACAACTGATAAGCTTCCACCACCATCATTTGTAAAGGGGATTAGGAGTTTTCTTGGTTATGCAGGGTTCTATCGGCATTTTATCAAGGACTTTTCTAAGATTACAAAGCCATTATGCAATCTGTTAGGAAAAGATGGACCCTTCATCTTCAATAAGGCATGTCTAGTGGCCTTTGAGGTGTTGAAAAAGAAGTTGATTTCTACTCTGGTGATAGTTGCTTTGGATTGGAAGCTTCCATTCAAGTTGATGTGCGATGTTAGCGACTATGCGATAAGTGCAGTTCTGGGCCAACGCAAGGAGAAAATATTTTAGACTATTTATTATGCCAGCAAAACACTTTCAGATGCATAACTCAATTACATAACCATTGAGAAGGAGTTATTGACAATTGTATACCCTTTCGACAAATTTCGAGCCTATCTCATTAGTACAAAGGTAGTTGTATTCATGGATCACTCAGACATAAAATATTTGATCTCGAAGAAGGATGATAAACCATGGTTGATACGATGGGTTCTCTTGCTCCAAGAATTTGATCTATAAATTCGAGACAAAAAGGGGACAGAAAATCAAGTGGGGGATCATCTTTCCCGACTTGAGAATCCCGAACAGCAAAAAAGGGATGGCACAGTGATTAATGAATCTTTTCCAGACGAGCAATTGTTTTCGGTGACATGGGAAGTACCATGGTATACAGATTATGTGAACTATATTGTGAGTCATGTATTTCCTCCTGACTTAGGCCATCAACAAAGGAAAATATTTCTATATGAGGGGAAGTATTATCTATGGGATGAACCCTTCGTATTTAAATAATATGCAGATCAGATGTTGAGAAGGTGTGTACCCCAGGAAGAAATAGAAAACATACTTCAACATTGTCATTCATCGGTTTATGGAGGACACTACGGAGGAGAGAGAATAATAGCGAAGATTCTTCAGTCAGGCTTCTATTAGCCAACTCTCTTCAAGGACGTTTGTGCTTTTATGTCACGATGTGATAGATGCCAACGAATTGGCAATATTTCGAAGTGATATGAAATTCCTCTATACACTATCCTAGAGGTGGAGATCTTCGATGTTTGGGGTATTGACTTCATGGGTCCGTTCCTGGTATCCTTCAATAACTAGTATATACTAGTTATGGTTGACTATGTTTCCAAATGGGTCGAAGCAACAGCCTTGCCTACGAATTACTCAAATGTGGTGTTAAATTTTCTCAGGAAGAATATCTTTACGAGGTTTGGCACACCAAAAACAATTATTAGTGACGAGGGCACCCATTTCTGTAATAAATATTTTGTCGCTCTTCTCGCGAGGTACGGAGTTTCACATAAGATCGCTACAACATACTACCCCCAGATGAGTGGCCAAGCTAAGATCTCAAACAGAGAGGTGAAAAGAATTCTGGAGAAGATTGTGAATCCCAATAAGAAGGATTGGTCAAAAAAACTCGATGATGATTTGTGGGCTTATCGGACAGATTACAAGACACTAATTGGGATGTCATCCTATCGGCTCGTATTTGGTAAGGCATGTCATCTGCCGGTGGAATTGGAACATAAAGCATATTGGGCCATAAGGAAGCTCAATTTCGATTTGCATGCACCCGGAGAAAAGCGTCTTCCACAGCTAAATGAGATGGATGAATTTCATCTCCAAGCCTATGAGAACGCTAAACTTTATAAAGAAAAGATCAAGCGGTGGCATGATAACAAAATTATTGAGCAAAAATTTGAGTTGGGTCAATTTGTCCTTTTGTTCAATTCACGGCTGAAACCTTTTTCGGGGAAGCTTAAATCACGGTGGTCAGGACCGTTTGTTGTCACTAAGGTATTTTCGCATGGAGCAGTATAGGTTGAAAAAGTCAACTCCAAACGAGCATTTAAGGTAAACGGGCAAAGACTCAAGCAGTATTGGGGAGGCGATATCGATTGTAAAAAGATCTCAATCCTCCTAGCTAATCCAGAATAAACAAGGATTAGTCAGAGCGACAACTATAAAACAAGCGCTAATTGGGAGGCAACCTAATTTTAAATTATTTATCTAATTTTTAATTTTCAAGTTAATTGCATTTTAGTTTTATATCTAGCACATTGTAATTTAGTATCTTAAAAAATATGCAGGTACTAAGTGTGCAAATCATGATAGCAATATAAAAAGAGAGCATTGACAAGCAAGAATTAAGTACTGCAGCTCAGCTCAGCTCGCGCCACAACGCATGAACGGTGCTCCGCAGTGCCAGGAGCAAACATTCTACTAATGATGCCCCTCAACTCATGGTTTATGCGTCGTAGTGCTTGCAAAAGGGGCCAGCTTCTAATATTGATGCGTCGCAACGCATAAACAGTGCACCGCAACACCAGGAAAAAGGATGCTCTCGGATGAAAATGTACCACAACACTTTAATTATGCACCGCATAACATGAATAGTGAATGATGCACCTCAACGCATGAGCCTATGTACCGCAGCACTTCTAACCAACCTGAAAAGCCACCAGGAATCAATTATGATCCAATTCCTTCCATAAATCAACTTCAGGCAGATCAAAGCATACTCCTATTCTTTTATACTTTAACTTTTCAACTTTAACTATAACTTTCCAAATCTGATTTTAAGAGCCCTGATACAATTATAAATAGAGTTACCAGTCATCAATCATACCTACAGTTCCCATTCAGTTGTTATCAATTGTCAGTACATCACAAAGGGAATTAAGATTGGTATAAGTGTTTGGGTTTTCTAATAAGTAATTTTAGATTTTTTTGATCAACTATGGCATCCAAGTGCCAACAGAGTGACATTTCCCGTTCTTAACACTCAAAAGCATATGACAAAAAGCGATTCGTCAGCGCTGCTACTTCAAATCGTTATTATTCATTGTTGGCTGACATGGTATTGATTCCTGAACGGGGTATCAAGCCACATGAAATCTAAGACAGTGGTGTTGCAGATATGATTAAGGAACGGGGATGGGAGAGCTTCACACAACAGCCAAAGGACGCGGTAGTGGCTATTGTAAATGAATTTTATGTGAATACTATAGAGGCTAAAGGACATGTGGTACAAGTGCGAGACAAATCGTTGTCATTCGATAAATCAAGTATTAATGAATTTTATCATATAAGAGATATGAAAGATGAAGATGAGTTCACAGAATATAGGGATAAAAATTTTAATTGGTATAAAGTGCTTAACTGCTTGTGTCGGCCAAGGGCGTTTTGGACATTCAAAGGTTATGATGATTTACATTTTTCATCGAGCGAACTGAGCAGGTATGGCAAGTTATGGTATTATTTCATATGTGCCAAGTTTTTGCCATCTATACAGGTTACGAAAGTAAACAAAGATAGAGCGACTTTACTATATGCCATTATTACTGGCAAAAGCATAGATGTGGGTTAAGTTATTCATGACTCTATTCGATAACTACACGGGGTAGTTCGACTGACGGATTATCGCACCCATCCCTAATTTGTGGACTATCAAGAAAGCTGATATTGTAAGGGCCGATAATAAAGTTTTTTAATCTCCGAAGGAGCCGATTAATAGTGATATGACGAGTCACTTCAGGATTTAGGCCGGTGGTGTTTCTCATTCTCAAGGGGTTGGATTCATTATTAGGGCTATATCACAGGATAATCCATCATTATCGGCTACAATGGATCATTTAGTTGCTAAGATAGGTGAGCTTCACAGGGAGTCTTAGGAGCTTCGCAGAGAAAATCGGTGTCAGGCTCGACGAGTGGATCAATTAGTAAATCGAGTGGATTTTTTTCTCGAGTACTCGAAAAGGTTTAATGCAACACTTATCCTGATATTCGCCAATTATGGATTCAGCACAGGCGTGGGTCCAGTCCAGTTTCTAGCTGCTCCGGTGTTCTTCGAACTACTTGATGATTCAACAAATGACATAGATGCTAATGACCCCATATAGACAATTTTAGGGAAGTCCTCTATATTCCAATTCTTTCCATTTTTACGTTGAGAGTAATGTTTGCTTTAAGTTTGGGGGTATTAGTATTCGTATTCATCTTTAATTATTTGGTGTTTGTTTTTTAGGTATGTATGTTAAGGTAGTGTGTAGTTTACATGTTAGTATACTTCAAGCAATGAATTAGTTGTATTTAATGATGGCAAATGATTAAATTTTTGTGAAAATAAAACTCTTGAGAATTGAGAGGCATGCGTGCAAGTTATATTTTGACTTATTAGTTAGTTTACATTATTTGAAATCCTATGCATTTTAAAGCACTATTATCTAATTATTTAGCTAATTGGGACCTAGAAAAAGTGTTAATGGTTAGAGGCTAGCGGAAGATTTGATTGAAACTCTAGAAATTTAGTTCAACATCATCTAAAACTAAGGATATACATTAATATAAGTTTGGGGAAATTTATTGTTAAAAAAAAGAAGAATATGTATATATAGATATATATGTATTTCCCCGGGGTTAATAAAATGAGATAGAGCGTAAAATGCACTCGTTCAAAGGATAGTGACATGGAGCATAAAATGCACTCACTACAATGACAAAAAATGATTAAAGGAAATACCTGGGAAGGATGGAATCTTTATGAATAATGAGGTTGACTGTGGTCTAATCCTTTTGATTTCTCCAGATTATATGGTGTTTTCCTTAGTTGAGGATGGTGTGAGATATGGATGTACAGAGTGAAATGGATATTTTACGTGTTGTGTTTTACTATTTACCCTTATCTGGATTTTGATTAGTTTAAACAGGATGGGTATACACACACGCACACATGGGATGGTGAATAGTTGGAACTTGATGGATATGTTGACATATTAATTGATGCATGTTTTTAAAATTTTGCTTGAGTTATCTTAAAAGGAAGAGTTCGAGGCCAAACATTCAATGCATATTAATTCATTGTTACAGGTAGTAGTAGTAGAGTTATTTTTGTTTTTGATATTTTACTTGAGGGCAAGCAAAGATTTAAGTTTAAGGGTATTTGATGAGTGAATTTTATACCACGATTTTGGTAATTTTGATTTGATGAAATTGCGTGTTTTTGAGTATTTTCTATTTTTTATATGTTTTAATGTGTTTTTACATAAATATGGCTTGGAGGAGAGATAGATGAAAATGACGTCAATTTAGATGGATTATGGAATTTTTTTGTGTAAAAATGAAGAAAAAATGGCTCAAGCATATGCAGCGTGAGACCATGGGCAAGCAAAAGTAGCAATGTGGAGCATTTTGGGCATGCTAGGGATTGAAGGATTGAAGCATGGCATGATCCGGGTGAAAGAAGGGAAAAATAGGCCTACTGACAAGTCAAGCGTCGATGCGCATAAGCTTATGCACTGCAGCGCTTGGGAGAGTGTTTATGCACCTAGGCGCATAGGACAGATGAGCCGCAACGCTTAGACGGAATGGAACGCGCACGTGTGCATGTGCGTGCAGATTGGTTTGGCTGCTGGATTTCCTGATGGACATGGGATGTTACCAAATATAGTTTAATGAGAATAAAAGTCTATAAGTGCAGGGAATATTGAAAGAGATCTATAGAGAGGGATATAATAACATCATTAGCAGTTTATTAGGGGGGATTTTTCTAGTTTTCAACAAATAGAAAAGAAGGGGAGCAGAAGTTGAAGGCTGGAGTATTGGAATTGAAGCTATTTCACAGATTCCCTCTTTACTCTTTCTCTTTAATTTTTGTACTTCAAGGATGTACATGGATATTAGTTGATGTTTTATTCTTATGATATGAGCTAAATTCTTTTTAGGACTATAATGGAACCCAATGATTAGCGTAAATTGAATTATTCTCGAATTTGATTATGGTTGATTATAAACAAGTTGTTTATCATATTTTATGCTTCATATTATAATTGTTTGGCCAACAATTAACTTGATATTCTGGATGATATTAGAAACTAGAATCTAGGGTTTAGGTCTATATATGGTAATTTGTGTTGTGATTATTCTTCTTAGGAGTGAATAGTATGATTTGCATGTAGGATAGGAAAATACCTATATGTCACATGTAACTTGTATGAAAATTGGTGTTTAATAGATTCATTCTTAATTATTCGCATAGGAATATAGTGAATTAATTAAAGTGGATAGTAATATCTAACGTTTGGAAGGGAGTTGGTAATTAATTCTGAATTCTCAGTTTGCAACTTGTTATAATTCATTAATTGAATAGAGAGTATCGGAATTTAGGCAAGGCATTGGGGGAAATCATAATCTTAGCTATCTAATTTGATATTTATCTTTGTTAATTCCTATTAGTTTATTTAGTTAAGTTAGTTTATTAGTTTATTCACTTTGAGTTATTTATTTAAATAAAATCAAGTTAGTATAAAATTAGTAATTGGTTTACATTATTAGTTTATTCCTCGTGGAGACGATACACTTCTTGCCGTTATATTGCTAGTCAATCGTGTATACTTGCGTGTATTGCCTAAGTGATAAAATAGGCAACGCTTTTGCCTTATTTGAACTTTTCTTCTTTTCAGAAGATCCTTTGGTCCTCTTCCTTTTCTTGGAAGACTCATCTACCAGTAAGACTTGGTCTTTCCTTGCTAGAAAGTGACTCTCCATAGTTTTCAACATGTTAAGAAATTCAAACAGGCTGACATCAAGCTTATTCATGTGAAAAATCACAACCAATTGTGAAAAATAGTTTGGGAGTGATTGCAAGATCAAATATTGGCTCAACTCTTCATCCATGACAAAACCCAGTTGCCCCAATTGTTCAATCAAATTGATCATTTTGTGGACATGTGTCTATACTGTAGTGTCATCCGTCATTCTAAAATAGAAGAGCTCCTTAGATTTCTCATATCTGGCCACCTTACTCTGCTCATCATATAAATCTTGAAGATGTGGAAAAATGGTATGTGCATCCATTTTCTTGTGTTGACATTGTAACTCATTACTCATTGAGGCCAACATGATGTACTGAGCCACCTGTGCATCATCTTGCCACTTTCTAAATATAGAAATCTCTTTCTCAAAGGCATTGTCTATAACCGTTGCAGGAACTGGCATATTAAGGACATAAGATAGCTTTTCAGCCATGATAACTATTCTCAAATTCCTTAACCAATCCGTATAATTTGGTCCGGTTAACTTATTAGCATCCAATATACTCCGCAGTGATAGTGAATTAGACACAGTAAAATTATGTAAATGAAATTTGTGTAACAATATTAGCATGCATTCATTATTAATCACCAATTATTAGGTCTTTATGGTGTCTCCAACTATTTTCTTCAAACTATATGACCCTCTATTTACAGTTCGGTAGATTTAGTTAAAAATTCGCTAGTGAGAAAGGATCCTATTACCATAAATATATAGTCTTCTTTATAGGCAACAAACTATAGATTTATTCAATAGGTAGACAACTTTTGTCGATTACATCCCCATGAAACTCCCTTTTATTTTACCTTTTAGATTATAATAGTCAAGTGTGTGCACATTCGAACCAATATTATATAAGTTAAGTTAGACCTAGCATTTCCATATAAGTAAAGAGGAAAATATAGTCCTTGTGTGTGCACAAGAAATATGTATTGTTCAATTCCTTATAAACATCCAATGTTTATAAGGCAACATCTCCAATATTTAATATAAGCCTTGTGTGTGCACAATAAACTTATATAAAATACTAGATACTTTGTTGCTTCACCATGTTAGAAGGCTACGTTCGACATTTTTAATGTCCTTTGAACGTAATTAACTTAATATTTTTCCTTGAGGGTTCTTGTTATTAATGGTCTCATCTTGTTTAGCATGCATGTAAATATATATATAAATACGTGTCATATTAAACATACATCACCATGTATAATAATATATTAATATATAATTAGCATGCACATATAGAATACTATATTCTACTTGGGATGATTATGGACTTCATTCTTGTTTGGTTCGCTCGAGCCACCAAGTGAACCAAAAGGTCAAACCTAGGGTGCAAGAATAAATATAAACGTAACTATTACATTCATCCCAAGCTCCACTACTGTGACGCCCCCAAATTCGAGTCTCAAATACCCGGATCTGGTCATCACGATCCAATACAAACATCCACCTCCAAATAACATACAATAACTAAATGCGGAATATAATAAACATATGTTGTTCATTCAAAAGGTGTTACTAGTCCTAAGATTCGATAACCTTAATACATAAAGAAAAACATACCCTAAATATTAATCAGGGTTCAAATTACATTGATAGCAAATTAAACTAAGGGTAAAACAAAGTCAGCTACTTGAAGTCTATTACTTCATCTTTCCTTTACCCTTGCCCTTCCCTGAAGTCTCGGGTTTAACTGCAATGAAAGTCATGATATAGCAAGGATGAGCAACTAGTTTGCTCAGCAAGTTTAAATATAACAATAAAGGATATATCATGATGAACGGAATATAAAAAGGAATTCAACAATCTGAATATCAGAAGTAAGAATAATAACTGCTTTTAGAATAAATAATAGTCAAGTAGACTTTGAACAATAAACTTCCAATGGAATCAATAGCTGATTGACCCTTTGGTTACTGGCTACAGAATATGTACTTGAGGGGATCAGCCTCGCGTACACTATGTATATGCATAACATTTAACTCTGCTGTTTGTATCTTATATTAGATACACGGGGTACTCCCCTAAAATAAAAAGGGTGTTCACTTCAGTCTAAGAATCCATACCATCAATTGGCCTAGATAGCCTTTATATAAAAATTTCATGCAATTCTCTGACCGAACAAGGGTTCATACTAAATCTTAAACAGTTCATGAATTATAGAATTTTAAATAATATACAAGTTCAAGATTGTACGAATTCAAGTGCACCAAGTGCGAGTATCAATAAAATCAATGTGGAATAATTGTAAAGTAATTAAATCACTTAAAACATGCTTGGAAATAAGGTTCAAGCTTAAATAAATAACTTGTAATACAATAATATCCTGCTCGAATAAAATCTGAGTAGGGTTAAGGGACTTGCTCAGTACAATATGAGTAAGGATAAGAAACTTACATATCAATAACAACTTGCACATTGTACGAATATCAATAAATATCATAGATGTGGAATAATTGTCAATAATTAATCCACTAGCATACTTGAAATATAATAACTCGAGTTTGAGTTAGAAAACTTGCCTGTCTGCTCAGCTACAAATAATTCTAGCTTTAACTAATTGGCCTTGAAGGACCTAACATTGATAAAGTCGATCTATCAATTAGTATTGCGTAGTTGTACGTCTATACGTTCACTAAGGAACTTATCTACCACATAAGGTAATCACATAATACAACATACTATCATTAACCCCAATCAAACTTAGGTTAATGATAGATTAACTTAAGAATATTTTTCCTAAGGGTTAAACATTTTTTAAGCCTTTAAACAATTGAGTTTACTTGTTTAATTAAGGAATTATTAAACACTTCATATTCAAATATCTCATTTCTCATTTGATTACCATTTAATATTAATTAAATGGAAATCAATTAATTATCTTTAGTTATTATCTATATAATAACAAATTAGGTTTACTTATTATTTAATTATTAATTAAATAATAAATAATCACATTATTAATCTTAATTGTCTTTAATTATTATTTAAGATTAAATAACAATCAATTATTTATTACCTTTGTTTATTATTTAATATTAAATAATAAATAATTAATTTTAACTTCATTAAATTTCTACTTAACCTTCACTAATAATAAATAATAATTATCTTTAGTTATTATTTATAATAACTAATTAGTTTTATTACTTAATAAATAATTTAAACAATAAGTAAGGATTATCTTTAGTTATTATTTAACAATGAATAACAACTAATTAGGTTTATTTATTATTTAAAGTTAATCAAATAATAAATACTCAAATTAATAATCTTATTTACCCTTAATCATTATTTAATAGTAATTAAACAATAATTAGCATCCTAAATGAATATTTATACCCTCAAGCAAGCTTTAAACTCCTCAATAAATTCCTAGTTAATTACCCATTACTTAGCAACAATAAATAACATTAACAATCAAATAGTCATGATTTAAACCAATATTTTTCATCAATAATTATTGTACTAGAATAAACAATGTTACACACATGTTTTAGCATACAAAATCCACCAAAACATGCCTCAAGCATCATGAACTTAAACATGGTATCAATAAAGCATACAAGATCATTATATCTTATTACTTAGATTTAAAATCATATTTGTTAAGCATGCTCTTAAAATAATATAGATCTAACAAGATAAAACCTAGACTTATAAATACTCCATTTCTTCCACAAACACCAAACAACAAGCATCAAAAATCCTAACACAATAGTGACTACTACTAATAAATGTTAGCCATTTAATATCAACAAGAAAACTAGGGTTTAAAAGAATGAAGATTTATACCTAGATTTAATGGCTATTCTCCTTTTATTTCCAAAGTATGTTGTGAAAGAGGACATGAACTAGCTAGAACTCCTTCACTAACTTGGTGACTCAAAATATTTTTGCTCTCAAATGTTCTCTCTCGAATGACTAACCAAAGGAGGTATACTTACAATAATATTACATATAGGAAATATAAGTATACATTTTTTCATCATTAAGCTAGTGTGTAGACTTGATATAGGGTGGCGATGTGACATTATAGACTTAACCCATCAAATCATATACATTTTACCATCATTAAGCTGTTAGGTTTGTATATAGCGCGAACATGCAATCAAATTATATAAATAGTGCGGAAGCGCGAGAAAACGGATTTTTAAAATTTTTCATACAAACCATCACTATGATCATCCATGTGCTCAATTATCAATTAAACGAAGAGATAAAGTATGAGAATCATACCCTTGTAGAACCATGCTTCCACAGGTACGAGTTCACTTCCAAATCCTTCACGTTCTCCTTGAATTCCACCGATTAAATTCCTTCCTTTGATCAACGTTGGCCACCCAAGTGTTTGGCTTCTAGAGGTGATCCACCAAAGAATAATAGTTGTTCAAGAGGATGGGTGTTGACAAAACCCTAGTTTCTATCTCTATAGAAATTACAAGTACTCTCTCTCTCCAATTCTTATCGAATAGTGTGTAACTATCTAACAGCCTAACTGTCTAACTCTAAATCATGATAAGACTCCTCTTATTTATAGATATAGGGAACCCTCCTAAAGTATTTAGGATTAGGATTTTTATTTTTAATTAAACTCCTTTAATTAATTAAACTCCTAATCCAATTAGGAATTTATGAGAGAGTACTTCTATTATTAATTCCCAATCTCTATTAGGAATTAAATAATAGTAATAGTAATAGTAATAATAATAAGACTCCTCTTATTAATTTATATTTAATATTTCCAAAATATTAAATAATAAATATTAAGCTATTTAATTTATTCTATCTCTATAGATTAAATTAAATACACTTAACTTATTATTACAATTATGCCATTTACTTCTTAAACAAATATTTTTTCCTTTTACGGTGTGACCCTTTAGGTTCTCCATATTAAACCGATTGTGAATAAATCAATTAGAACAATTCTAATCTTATTTAAATAAATAAATTAAACTATTTAATTCGTTTAAATAAATAATATTTATTCTACAATAAGGGTAAGCCCCCTTAGCGATCAACGACTTTCCAGATAATATAGATTTCAACATTAATAACAAAAAGAACCCTTCAGTGAATAGTTACCGTACAATTCAATCCTTCTACCATACAATGTCCCAATTAAATATAAGACATGAAATTACTGTCAAGTCTTATTTTATTTAATTATATGTATTTCGATTCTCAAATGCACAACTCTGATAATGTAAATTAGAAACTCCTTTCTAATTTTATTCTGCTTTGGCCAAAGACTTCTGAGTTGTCATTTATCGAATCACATAGAACATTCTCTCCTTTTACTAGAAGTGGTAGATCCTTTGTTGACCATTCACCTATCTCCATGTACAACTTATTATACCCAATCATACCCTTTGATATACCCCAAAGGTCTTAAGGGACATGTCAAAGTATAACTCATCATACACAATATACTATGATGATCTCAAGTCCAAGGATCACTTGTACTACTATCACTAGAGGAATTCCTATTGACAGGCGAGTAAAACTCCATTAGGTAATCCTTAGCGAGCCACGTTCAGTGAACTTATTCTCTAATAAGCACCTACATATTTGCTTTAGTGTCTCCACACAAATGATTATGAGATCAATCATCCTCTTCATAAGAGCAAGTAACGTATGTACTAATCTATCCGGATTCACTAATCCCCTTTTTAGTAATCCATCGATTAGGAATGATTTTAGTTTGTGAGCTATCTAGAATTTAGATCTCATTAGTATGATCCCCATCATGATTCTAAAAGCATTACTCAAAACTATAGGTTTATCACATTTAATATAACAGTACTATGTAGATAATGTAAAATGCCTTTAATTAACCGAATAAGATTACAAAGTATATGCTACATCATATCAAATATGATTGGCTTGTGTGCATACTACTTTCAATCTCCCACTTGCACTAAAGCCAATTGCCATGGTATCTAATACCCTTCTTCTCTAAGTGACGATCATCATGCTGTTTGGATAAAGCTTCAGTAGATGGATATGCAATGTTGTTCTCGAGAGTCCACTATCTCTATAGTGACTTTTCCTCTTTCAATGATTCCACTAATCAAATAAAAGTGCCGCAATACATGTTTGAATCCAAGATGAGACTTAGGAATTATTCCTAGTTCTGTAATGAACTTTTCATCTAAACAATCAAACTTGCGGCTTCATTTACAACTATATACTTTGTCTTTGTCACTAAACCAGCAACTCTTTACTGTTTGGAACCTTTCCAATTGACTGCACCACATTTCAAGGTAACGATTTACCTTATAGTGGATTTGTTATCGCTTTGGTCAGTTTGAAAAACTTGAGTCTGTTTAGCCCTCTAGTTTTAATTCAGACCTACCATGAATCATGATCACATCTTCTGTACCGATTAAGTACCTAAAGATGTTTATCACTGTCGTACAGTGATCATCTCTAGAATATGACTGATCAACATCAAGCCTAGTATATTCATTGCATACATCGATGCTTGCATGGCTTCCGCCAGCATCTCCGCGAACACTCTCATTAGATTGGGTTGATCCCCAACCTCGCTTTCTAACTCTGCGACTCGCTGATTGCGGGGTCTACCTCTGGGCGGCATTATGATCTGCTAAAAGAAAACCGCAAAGTCTTACTGATAGGTCTCAGGTTTACGCAATATGCTAATTAAATCATACTTAATGAATAAAGCATCTATCAAAGACATTTGATTTAAATAAAACAACTGCATTTATATTCATATACCACTGTTTTAATACAACCTGACCCAACGTGTGGGATACTTCTATAAATGCTCATTGACATGGCCTGCCAACCACTAACCATCCCCTAAAGAACAAAATATTGGAAATAATAACCTTCCACCCCTCTATCAGAAACAAAGGTCGGGGTTTAACTACTATCCCATGCATGCTGCAAGGCATATGGGTTTACAACACGAATATGCCCCTACTATAACAAAAAGTGGGACTTATTACATCCATAACCATGACAAGACACCTAACTAACACTTCACTGCATGTCATGAAGAGCATGCTCCTGCTGATCTGGTGGAAATACTCCATCCATGACTCGGCGATGAACCGAGCGACTGGACTCTCCCACCTCAATATGAGGCCTCCTATAGGCTACGTCTAAAGCTAACCCCAAGGTCTCTATCCTTACAACTCCTGTCTCCAACTTCTCTCTCAGCTCGGCATTCCTGTCCACCAACTGATGTAGTAGTGGTCCGATCTACTGTGACGAGGCCTCATACCCATGTAGTTGTACCTTCAGCACTCCCAACTCATTCTCCAGCTGATACGCTAACTCCTTATACTGATCTTCCATGACTTGATGTGTCTGGTTCTTCTCCTCTAAATGGGCTACTCGATTCTCAAGCTCCTTATTCTTATTTGTCAGCTCTTCGATGATGTCACTAGCAGTAATGCCCATGCCATCTGCATACTCAGGCGGCTCATCATCCTCCGTCATTGTATCCTCCTCAGGATCTTCATCCTCCCCATCATCACTTAACTGCCTCGACACTCCTCCAATAACCGGCTCCTCCTCAGAACCATACTCGACCTCAGACTCATCCCTAGTGTCCATCATCTCTGGCTCACTCGGCTGCACCCCTACTAAACGCTCTGTGTCCACATGAATGTCTGTGAACTCCACCTCTCCAGCATGATTGTACTCTCCTATCTCAGGCATTCTACAATCACAGACAGAAACAAAAAACAACCAGATGTCAATATCACAATAAAATATATTCATTGATAAAATGAAATGATATTTTATCATATACAACTCGGCTCGATGGATTTCCACAGTCAACCTCCAGACATGACCATCAAATGAATCTCCTCGATTCACATCATAGCGTACTCAATACGAGTTTAATACTAAGGTTATATCCTAGGTTTCGCAATTCTAAAGTTTACAACGTATAGCTCTAATACCAACATGTGACGCCCCCAAATTCGAGTCTCAAATACCCGGATCTGGTCATCACGATCCAATACAAACATCCACCTCCAAACAACATACAATGACTAAATGCAGAATATAATAAACATATGTTGTGTATTCAAAAGGTGTTACTAGTCCCAAGATTTGATAACCTTAATACATAAAGAAAAACATACCCTAAATATTAATTAGGGTTCAAATTACATTGATAGCAAATTAAACTAAGCATAAAACAAAGTCAGCTACTTGAAGTCTATTACTTCATCTTTTCTTTACCCTTCTCCTTTCCTAAAGTCTCGGGTTTAACTGCAATGAAAGTCATGATATAGCAAGGATGAGCAACTAGTTTGCTCAGCAAGTTTAAATATAACAATAAAGGATATATCATGATGAACGGAATATAAAAAGGAATTCAACAACATGAATATCAGAAGCAAGAATAATAACAGCTTTTAAAATAAATGATAGTCAAGTAGACTTTGAACAATAAACTTCCAATGGAATCAATAGCTGATTGACCCTTTGGTTACTGGCTACAAAATATGTACTTGAGGGGATCTGCCTCGCGTACGCTATGTATATGCATAACATTCAACTCTGCTGTTTGTATCTTATATTAGATACATGGGGTACTCCCCTAAAATAAAAGGGGTGTTCACTTCAGTCTAAGAATCCATATCATAAATTGGCCTGGATAGCCTTTATATAAAAATTTCATGCAATTGTCTGAACGAACAAGGGTTCAGACTAAATCTTAAGTAGTTCATGAATTATAGAATTTTAAATAATGTATAAGTTCAAGACTGTACGAATTCAAGTGCACCAAGCGCGAGTATCAATAAAATCGATGTGGAATAATTATAAAGTAATTAAACCACTTAAAACATGCTTGGAAATAAGGTTCAAGCTTAAATAAATAACTTGTAATACAAAAATATCCTGCTCGAATAAAATCTGAATAGGGTTAAGGGATTTGCTCAATACAATATGAGTAAGGATAGGAAATGTAACGATCGGGAATTTTGAATTTCCTTGTAACCCGAGTAAATAAAATGAATTTTTATTTTTATTTATATTATTATGTGTTATGTGCTTAAAGGTTGTGTTATAACCTAGAATATGAGTATGTATTGAATTTTACATGTTGTAGTGTCGTTAGGGTGAATATTTTTACTTCGCAAAAAATCGCAAAATCACTATTCATGGGGCACGCTTATTGAGGCACTATTCACACCATAATATTTTTACGTCTTTTTCGACCTTAATAAATTTCAATAATACACGTGTGCGAAGTGATAATTTTTTTAAGTGTCAGACTTTCATTTTGAGCCCAATCGTGTTTTATTCGGTATCCGAAATGTATTATATGGGTGTTCCGAATATTTGGACAAATCCCATAATATTATTTTTATGTGTCCCAACAATTTATGAGAGTACCCATTTTAATTTTGGATGGAGTTATTGTGCTATTTTGGTACAGAAGTTGGAGTTTTCGGATATAGGAAGGGACTATTCGGGTATTATTTATTTGTGCGTCACCCAAATAGTGTTCATTAATTTGAAATTAACCAATCAAAGAGGGAGAGAGAGGGAGTGCTCGGCAGGATGCTCCCCATTTCCTAAATCCCATGCATCAAAAATCTCATTTTGGCAACATTCTTATCAAATCCATTTCCAAGGAACCTAGCAAAACAAACCCATTCCTTCTTTCCATACATTCCATCTGTTCCCCTCTTCTTCATCCAAAAATCATCAGCCATTTCTCTTCTCCCACTCCTTGTTGCTGCAAATAAAAGTTCTAGAGAGAGAAATAGAACAATATTGAGAGAGAGAGAGAGTGCTGCAGAAAATTTGAAGGAAGAAGAAGAAGAAGAAGACACACGGGAAGAAGAAGTGAAGAAGAAGAAGAAGGAGAAGGGGCTCGGGAAGGAAAGAAGAGGAAGAAGGGAAGTCCCTAGCTAGCTCAGTAACCATAGCAAGAGGTAATCTCCTTTTCCTTCCATTTTCCTCTATTGTTGAGCTTTGGAGCTTTCTTAGTTGGGTTTTGAGTTTCCTCGAGATTTTTATTATGATTGTTGGTTTTGTTTGGTTTATAATGTTACCAAGACACCTTGTAAGCTATTAACACCATTAAAGTGGAACAAAAACGAAGAATAATCCCTACCTATGCATAAAGGATGAAGCACATGAAGAACAATGGACTTTGGACATGAACATGGACTGTTGGACGATTTAGAGGACTTTCTAGCTATGATTTCATGTGTGTTTAATTTATTTGTTGTTATGGTATTGTAGTTCCATGGGTTACCAAGTTAAGCCAACTGGAATCGAGTAAAAAGGTGTAAAAATGAAGATTTGGTGATGATTTTAGTGAAGAACACTTAGAACATTTAAAATAGATTTGGCCTAAGATTTGGCCATGTTAATGTTAGTAGATAGCTCTGAATTTTTGATATGTTGTAGCTCTATGTCTTAGGGTCCATAGAGTCCGGAACGGACCAATTTGAAGGTCTAGAGAAGAAGTTATGAGGATTGGAGTGAAAGAGGGTCAAAATCGCGATGTCTGACAAGGGCCATCAGGCCACCCGCGCGCCCGCACCAAGGCCCCGCGCGCACGCTGCCGCACACCGTGTGCCTGATGCCGCCTGCCCGCGTGTGCGCTGCCCGACTCAGCTTCGACGTCCGTTGAAAAAATGGCCATAACTTTCTCATACGGATTCAGATTTGGGCGATTCAAGATGATCCGGAAAGCTTAGAGATAGACCTAATACATCCATTAATTAGAATAGAAATTTCCTAACTGGAGTAATTTTAAAATTGACTGTTTTTAGGGCTGTTGTGCAAACAGAAGGGGTCGGTCATGCGTGTGTGCAACATGTAATGCTTCCGACAATAAAAGACATTGTTTTAAGTCCTAAAACATGAATGTTGTGAATTATAATGATACATGGGATTAGCCAATGAGTATTAGACAAGTTGAAAAGGTGTGCTAGGCATACGTAATTACGCGTCGCTTGGGCGTTCGAATAGGCAAGTTTGGTGTATAGATGTACAAGCGTCGTAACGCCATAACTAGTAGGCATAACCTTGTTTAATATTTTGTTTCTAATATGAATAGGACATTATAGAGTAGTATAAACCAATATTTGGTACCCATTATGTCACTAATTGTTATTTGAATGTGTACTTGATTGTGTAGAATATTAAGGAGCGTGTGTTGTAATATTGTAGCAGACGCACCAGGCAAGTTTCTAAACCTTATGCACTATTTTTATTTCGTGCAAACAGGTATATGTCAGGCAAGTTTCCTAATGCTTGTCTAACCCTTGTGTTGAGCAAGTTTCCTATCTTATGCAAATATTGTATATTGTTGGAAGTATTACTCTATTAAGCGAGTTTCTTATCTTATTCAACATATTTTGGACAGATTCCTTTACTTCAATCATTGTCATGTTGCAGGTACTCTTAGAATGAATTGTTAATCGTTCACGTTACCTAGCACTGCTTCAACGCATGTTATTAAAGCTTTCAAATTCTATATTCCATGAACTGCATAAGATAGATGTCAAAGCCAATTGTTTCGGCTAGACGTATGTTTAATAATCATTGTTGTTAAGTAAAACTATCCGATCAAATTGTTTGGTTTGGATTCCTATGTAAAGCTGAGATGAACAACCCTCATAGTAGGGGAAACAGTATGTATGTCGGGGAACCGACACGCACGCGAACTATATGTAAAAAGTGGTTATGCATAACACCGGGTACACCCGGCTGATCACCTATTGTATTAGTATGTTGGGTTATCAGATGAATTTCTGGTGATTCTAGTAAAAGTTCAGTGTCATGATGACTACTTAGTATAGAATATTTCCTCTATTTGGGAACATTGAAATCATTCGGTCCATAGAGGCCTTACAATTGTGTTAAAGAGATCATTCGTAGAAATTGAGCAAGTTCTTGAGCTATCTTTTATTCTCTTGATTCTTGTAAGTCATAAAGTTTTCATTTGATGGTTCACGATTATTCTTATTATAATTGTTGAGCAAATTTGTTGCTCGCCCTTGCTTTCCTTAAAATATTTCAGTTAGTGGAGCTCGTGGTGAAAGTTCAGAGAAGGATAAAGGCAAAGGCAAAGCTACGGATTAGCTTTGTACCGTTAAGATTATCATTTTGATTATGTATTAAGACTCGTTGATGCTTGTGATGTATTAAGACTTAATTATCCTTATGTATTAAGTTATGTTTTGTAGAAGTCTTGGTTTCGAGACTTGGGACAGGATTATTTATATTATATCAATATAAATATTCCTTTATTTCCGCTGTAAAGTATCGATAGTATGATACATGTATTAGATAGTGATGAACCAGGTCTGCAGTCCAGGTGGCCCGGATTTGGCGCAGTCACAGGTTGGTATCAAAGCCTTAGGTTATAAACCTTTAGAGAAAGGTCTTTAGGCTATAAACTTAGGAAGTGTATAGAGTATAAAAGTAGATAAAACTCATGTAGAGTTTTGGGGCGATCTTAGATAGACGCATCCTATAGAGTTGTGAAAGGTATTTACACTCCTTACAATGAAGCTATATTTCTTTACGAGTTGTTAATAGAATGTGTCGCTCAAAGGTCTGCTTGTAGTACTCATGATAGATATTCTCGTTGTATATGAGATGATGACATTAAGCTTTCTTACGTCTAGCAGAAAATGAGGCCCAGACGCAACATACCACCCCCAGCAACACCTGAGGGATCAGTTAACAATGAAGGAGGTCCGACGGACCCCATGCAGCGGTTAGCAGATATACTGAAGAGAATTGAAAGGAGAAATACGGGACCCGTGAATCCCAACCCACCGGCAGCACCCATAACAAGTTTTAAAGACTTTAAAAGCATAGGACCCCCAGAGTTCAGGGGAACAACTAATCCGATCGAAGCCCAGTCTTGGGTGAAGGAAATGGAGAAGGCTTTCATTATTGCACGCGTAGGGGATGACTAGAAAATGGCATTTGCCACCTATATGATGAAGGGAGAAGCAAATTATTGGTGGGAGGCTAACCAACAGCGAGCAGGCGAAGGAATGATACCATGGGACAGGTTCAAGGAATTATTTTTCGAGAATTATTTCCCAAAGGGGCATGGAAAGACAAATGGTGTTGAGATTCTTAGAGCTGAAGTAGAGAGACATGACGGTGGCTCAGTATGCAGCCAAATTCAATGAACTGGCACGTTTTGCACCGCTTCAAGTAAGTACTAAAGAGCTGAAGACGCAAAGGTTCGAACAAGGGCTGAAACCGTGGTTGTATAACAAGGTAGCCATTATTCAGATTGAAACTTTTAGTGCACTGCTGGAAAAAGCCATCATCGCTGAAGGGGGGATTGAGGCCCTGAATCAACACAAAAAGAATAAGAAAAGTGGAGGAGACTATCGTGGTGGTGGCAGTAGCGTTGGAAGCAATTCGGGAAAGAGAAAATGGGACAGTGGCAACAACAACAGCCCCAACACTAATCAGACGGGGAATAATCAAGGAGGATTTAAGAAGAGGATTGAAGCGTGTTCCAAATGTGGGAAAAATCACAAGGGAGAGTGTTGGAAAGGGCACAATATCTGTTACAATTGCGGCCAGGAGGGGCATATGGCACCAAACTGCACAAACCCAAATAAGAACCGTGGATGTTATTCTTGTGGGTCAACGAAGCATCAAATCAAAGACTGCCTGAAGAAAGGAAGCGGTGGTGGAAATATCAACCGAGGAGGGGGCAGCAAACTAACAATTGGAGGACCGACTCCGCCGAACCGAACCCCTGCCCGAACATTCAACATGACTATCCAGGATGCAGTAATTGCTAAGGACGTGGTGTCAGGTATTATCCCAATCAATAATATAAATGCATGCGTATTATTTTATTCGGGTACACCCGTTCTTTTGTGTCTAAAGATTTTGCTAAACAGTTAAATTTATCCCAAGAACGGTTAGAAAATCCTTTGAGTATAGAAATTACGAATAATGAGGTAATTCCTGTAGACTTTATTCTTCGTAATTGTTGCGCTGAGATTAGGGGACATAATTTTCGTGTGGATTTAATCCCAATAAGGTTGGGAGAGTTCAATGTAATATTGGGAATGGATTGGTTATGTGACCATGCGACAGTGATCGACTGTTAGAAGAAAAGTGTGAACCTTCGGACCCCTAACTGGTCGAGGATAGTGTTTAATGGTAGCACATCGCTGAGACGTTCTTGTTGTCTTACGATAATGCAGGCCAGGAAGTTGTTAAAGAAAGGATGTGAAGGCTATTTAGCCTATATTGTAGATACCAAGAAAGGAGGGATAGAAATTACAGATATACCGATAGCGAGAGAGTTTCCAGATGTGTTTCCAAGTGAATTACCCGGTCTTCCTCCAGACAGGGAAATTGAATTTGCGATAGACTTAGTGCTAGGAACTGCACCAATTTCGAAGGCTCCGTATCGTATGGCACCAGTGGAAATGAAGGAATTGTTGATACAACTTCAAGAATTGCTGGACAATGGATATATTCAGCCGAGTGTGTCCCCATGGGGAGCACCAGTTTTGTTTGTCAAGAAGAAGGACGGATCGATGAGGCTCTGCATCGACTACCGGGAGTAAAACAAATCAATGATCAAGAATAAGTATCCATTACCAAGAATCGACGACCTGTTCGATCAACTGAAAGGAGCCAGACATTTCTCGAAGATATATTTGAGGATCGAATATCATCAGCTAAAAGTAAGGAAGGAAGATGTACCCAAAACTGCGTTTCGGACAAGATATGGCCACTTGTAGTTTTTGGTGATGTCTTTTGGTTTAACTAATGCGCCAGTAGCATTTATGGACTTGATGGACCGAATTCTGAAGTCGTACTTAGATAAGTTCGTAGTAGTTTTCATCGATGACATTTTGATTTATTTAAAAATCGAAGAAGAGCATGTCGACCATTTGAACAACGTACTGGAGACACTGAGAAGGGAAAAGTTATACGCGAAATTATCCAAGTGTGAATTCTGGATGGAAAAGGTGCAATTTTTAGGGCATATGATCGACAAAGACGGTATCTCAGTGGACCCTGCGAAGGTGGAGGCAGTTAGTAACTGGGAACAACTGAAGGCTCCGACAGAAGTGCGAAGTTTCTTAGGGTTAGTCGAGTACTATCGAAGATTTATCCAGGATTTTTCGAAGATAGAAACCCCATTGACCAATCTGACGAGGAAGACGGTAAAGTTTGTATGGTCTGAAAAGTGCAAAGACAGTTTCCAGGAGTTGAAAAAGAGGTTAAGCGAGGCGCCTGTATTGTCCCTACCAGATGATATGGGAGGTTTTGTAGTGTATAGTGACGCGTCACACAAAGGTCTTGGTTGTGTCTTAATGCAACACGGCAAGGTCATCGCATATGCGTCACGGCAGTTGAAGGATTACGAGAAGTGATACCTTACCCATGATTTGGAATTAGCAGTTGTCGTCTTTGCATTGAAGATTTGGAGACATTACCTTTATGGGGAGAAATATGAGATATACACGGATCATAAGAGTCTAAAATATATCTTCACACAGAAGGAGTTGAATATGCGACAGAGGAGGTGGTTGGAATTAATCAAGGATTACGACTGCGAAATTCTTTATCACCCGGGAAAAGCAAACGTAGTAGCAGATGCCTTGAGTAGGAAGGGGAACGAGAAATTTTTCATGTTGACAACTCACGAGGAATTAATACTGGAAATGGCGAGACTGGAAATTGAAGTGAAAAGTCTGGCAGAGGCAGCAGAGAAGTTATTCGTAATTGAAGCTCATCCGATGTTACTCGACAAAGTGAAAGAAGCATAGGGAAAGGATGAAGAGTGTGAAAGGATACATAAAAGGATAGCAGAAAATGAGGAAGAGAAATTCCGAATGGATAAGGATGGTATCTTGTGATACGAGGAGCGAGTGTGGGTGCCAGCCGTGACTGAATTAAGAGATGAGATCTTACATGAAGCACATAATTCAGCATATTCTGTTCACCCAGGAACCACGAAAATGTACCGGGATCTTCGTCAATATTTTTGGTGGCCCAATATGAAACGGGACGTAGCAGAGTACGTCAGCAAGGGTCTCACCTGTCAACAAGTCAAAGCAGAACATCAGATACCGAGTGAGTTACTTCAACCACTGAATATACAAGAATGGAAATGGGAGCATATCACTATGGATTTCGTGGTAGGACTTCCAGTTACACAAAAGGGTTATGATGCCATTTAGGTTATCGTAGATCAATTGATGAAATCAGCACACTTTCTACTACTAAAAAGTCGATTTAATTTGAACCAATTAGCCAAGTTGTATGTAAAGGAGATTGTTTCACGACATGGAGTGCCAGTGTCAATTGTCTCAGATCGAGATCCGCGTTTCACGTCAAATTTTTGGAAGAGCTTGCAAGAGAGAATGGGAACACAGTTGTGACTAAGTACTGCTTACCATCCTCAAACTGACGGACAAAGTGAACGAACAATTCAGACACTAGAAGACATGTTGAGAGCTTGTGTGGTGGATTTCAAGGGAAATTGGGATGACCATTTACCACTTATGGAATTTGCTTATAACAATAGCTATCATGCAAGTATCGGTATGCCGCCATATGAAGCCCTCTACGGAAGGAAGTACAGGACACCATTAAGCTGGGATGAGGTTGGCGAACGGCGACTGTTGGGACCAGAATTGGTATAGCAGACAGCAGAAGTGGTCGAAGTGATCAGGGCAAGATTAGTTGCAGCCCAAGACCGACAAAAGAAGTATGCAGATCAACATCGCCAGACGAGAGACTTCGACGTCGGCAGCTACATGTTTCTGAAGGTATCTCCCTGGAAGGGGAAGATACATTTTGGGAAGAAGGGAAAGTTAAGCCCGAGGTTTCTAGGACCGTTCGAAGTAGTGAGAAGAGTGGGTGAAGTGGCATACGAGATAGCCTTGCCTTCCGAACTGGAGCATATCCATAACGTGTTCCACGTCTCGGTGTTACGACCATACAAGCCCGATTATAAGCACGTGATATCCTATGAGCCCATCCAAATAGAAAAAGCTCTAACGTATGAGAAAATTCCTATTCAGATAATCAATAGGAAAGAGCAAGTATTAAGAAATAAGGTTATACCTTCTGTGAAAGTAGTTTGGCAGAACCACAATGTCGAGGAGGCTACGTGGGCATTAAAAGATCAGATGAAGGAGAATTACCCTAAACTTTTTGCTTAACCTTGTATTGGGATTCTAGGGACAGAATCCTTACAAGGAGGGGAGAATGTAACGATCGAGAATTTTGAATTTCCTTGTAACCCGAGTTATGTATAAATAAAATGAATTTTTATTTTTATTTATATTATTATGTGTTATGTGCTTAAAAGTTGTGTTATAACCTAGAATATGAGTATGTATTGAATTTTACGTGTTGTAGTGCCGTTAGGGTGAATATTTTGACTTTGCAAAAAATCACTATTTACGGGGCACGCTTATCGAGGCACTATTCACGCCATAATATTTTTGTATCTTTTTCGACCTTAATAAATTTCAATAATACACGTGTGCGAAGTGATAATTTTTTTAAGTGTCAGACTTTCATTTTGAGCCCAATCGTGTTTTATTCGGTATCCGAAATGTATTATATGGGTGTTCCGAATATTTGGACAAATCCCATAATATTATTTTTATGTGTCCCAACAATTTATGGGAGTACCCATTTTAATTTTGGATGGAGTTATTGTGCTATTTTGGTACAGAAGTTGGAGTTTTCGGATATAGGAAGGGACTATTCGGGTATTATTTATTTGTGCGTCACCCAAATAATGTTCATTAATTTGACATTAACCAATCAAAGAGCGAGAGAGAGGGAGTGCTCGGCAGGATGCTCCCCATTTCCTAAATCCCATGCATCAAAAATCTCATTTTGGCAACATTCTTATCAAATCCATTTCCAAGGAACCTAGCAAAAAAAACCCATTCCTTCTTTCCATACATTCCATCTGTTCCCCTCTTCTTCATCCAAAAATCATCAGTCATTTCTCTTCTCCCACTCCTTGTTACTGCAAATAAAAGTTATAGAGAGAGAAATAGAACAATATTGAGAGAGAGAGAGTGCTGCAGAAAATTTGAAGGAAGAAGAAGAAGAAGAAGACACACGGGAAGAAGAAGAGAAACGGGAAGAAGAAGAGAAGAAGAAGAAGGAGAAGGGGCTCGGGAAGGAATGAAGAGGAAGAAGGGAAGTCCCTAGGTAGCTCAGTAACCATAGCAATAGGTAATCTCCTTTTCCTACCATTTTTCTCCATTGTTGAGCTTTGAAGATTTCTTGGTTGGGTTTTGAGTTTCCTTGAGATTTTTATTATGATTTTTTGTTTTGTTTGGTTTATAATGTTACCAAGACACCTTGTAAGCTATTAACACCATTAAAGGGGAACAAAAACGAAGAATAATTCGTACCTATGCATAAAGGATGAAGAACATGAAGAACAATGGACTTTGGACATGAACATGGACTGTTGGACGATTTAGAGGACTTTGTAGCTATGATTTCGTGTGTGTTTAATTTATTTGTTGTTATGGTATTGTAGTTCCATGGGTTACCAAGTTAACCCAACTAGAATCAAGTAAAAAGGTGTAAAAATGAAGATTTGGTGATGATTTTAGTGAAGAACACTTAGAACATTCAAAACAGAGCATGAATTGATACTTTGGCCTAAAATTTGGCCATATTAATGTTAGTGGGTAGCTCTAAATTTTTGATATGTTGTAGCTCTATGTCTTAGGAGTCCATAGAATCTAGAACGAACCAATTTGAAGGTCTAAAGAAGAAGTTATGAGGATTGGAGTGAAGGAGGGTCAAAATCGCGATGTCTGACAAGGGCCATCAGGCCACCCGCGCGCCCGCACCAAGGCCCTGCACGCCTGCGCGTGCGCGCTGCCGCACGCCGTGCGCCTGGTGCCGCCCGCCCGCGTGTGCGCTACCCGACTCAGCTTCAACGTCCGTTGGGAAAATGGTCATAACTTTCTCATACGGACTCAGATTTGGGCTATTCAAGATGATCCGGAAAGCTTAGAGATAGACCTACTACATACATTAATTAGAATTAAAATTTTCTAACTGGAGAAATTTTGAAATTGACCGTTTTAGGGCTGTTGTGCAAATGGAAGGCGTCGGTCATGCGTGTGTGCAACGTGTAATGTTTCCGAAAATAAAAGATATTATTCTAAGTCCTAAAACATGAATGTTATGAATTATAATGATACTTGGGATTAGCTAATGAGTATTAGACAAGTTAAAGCGGTGTGCTAGGCGTACGCAATTACGTGTCGCTTGGGTGTTCGAATAGGCAAGTTTGGCGTATAGACGTACAAGCGTCGTAACGCCATAACTAGTGGGCATAACCTTGTTTAATATTTTGTTTCTAATATGAATAGGACATTATAGAGTAGTATAAACCAATATTTGGTACCCGTTATGTCACTAATTGTTATGTGAATGTGTACTTGATTGTGTAGGATATTAAGGAGTGTGTGTTATAATATTGTAGCAGACGCACCAGGAAAGTTTATAAACCTTATGCACTATTTTTATTTCGTGCAAACAGGTATATGTTAGGCAAATTTCCTAACGATTGTCTAACCCTTGTGTTGAGCAAGTTTCCTATCTTATACAAATGTTGTATATTGTTGCAAGTATTACTCCATTAAGTGAGTTTCTTATCTTATTCAACATATTCTGGACAGATTCCTTTACTTCAATCATTGTCATGTTGCAAGTACTCTTATAATTAATTGTTAATCGTTCACGTTACCTAGCTATACTTCAACGTATGTTATTAAAGCTTTCAAATTCTATATTCCACTAACTGCATAAGATAGCTGTCAAAGCCAATTGTTTCAGCTAGACGTATGTTTAATCATCATTGTTGTTAAGTAAAGTTATCCGATCAAATTATTTGGTTTGGATTCCTATGTAAAGCTGAGATGAACAACCCTCATAGCAGGGGAAACAGTATGTATGTCGGGGAACCGACACGCGCGCGAACAGTATGTAAAAAGGGGTTATGCATAACACCGGGTACATTAGGCTGATCACCTATTGTATTAGTATGTTGGGTTATCAGATGAATTTCTGGTGATTCTAGTAAAAATTCAGTGTCATGATGACTACTCAGTATAGAATATTTCTTCCATTTGGGAACATTGAAATCATTCGGTCCATAGAGGCCCTACAATTGTGTTAAAGAGATCATTCGTAGAAATTGAGCAAGTTCTTGAGCTATCTTTCATTCTCTTGATTCTTGTAAGCCATAAAGTTTTCATTTGATGGTTCACGATTATTGTTATTATACTTGCTGAGCAAATTTATTGCTCACCCTTGCTTTCCTTAAAATATTTCAGTTAGTGGAGCTCGTGGTGAAAGTTCAGGGAAGGATAAAGGCAAAGGCAAAGCCACGGATTAGCTTTGTACCGTTAAGATTATCATTTTGATTATGTATTAAGACTCGTTGACGCTTATGATGTATTAAGACTTAATTATCCTTATGTATTAAGTTATGTTTTGTAGAAGTCTTGGTTTCGGGACTTGGGACAGGATTTTTTATGTTATATCAATATAAATATTCCTTTATTTTCGCTGTAAAGTATCGACAGTATGATACATGTATTAGATAGTGACGAACCAGGTCTGCGGTCTAGATGACCCGGATTTGGGGCCGTCACAGGAAACTTGCATATCAATAACAACTTGCACATTGTGCGAATATCAATAAATATCATAGATGTGGAATAATTGTCAATAATTAATCCACTAACATACTTGAAATATAATAACTCGAGTTTGAGTTAGGAAACTTGTCTGTCTGCTCAGTTACAAATAATTCTAGCTTTAACTAATTGGCCTTGAAGGACCTAACATTGATAAAGTCGATCTATTAATTAGTATTGCGTAGTTGTATGTCTATACGTTCACTAAGGAACTTATCTACCACATAAGGTAAAAACATAATGCACATAACACAACATACTATCATTAACCCCATCATACTTAGGTTAATGATAGATTAACTTAGGAATATTTTTCCTAAGGGTTAAACACTTTTAAGCCTTTAAACAATTGAGTTTACTTGTTTAATTAAGGAATTATTAAACACTTCATATTCAAATAGCTCATTTCTCATTTGATTACCATTTAATATTAATTAAATGGAAAGCAATTAATTATCTTTAGTTATTATCTATATAATAACAAATTAGGTTTACTTATTATTTAATTATTAATTAAATAATAAATAATCACATTATTAATCTTAATTGTCGTTAATTATTATTTAATATTAAATAACAATCAATTATTTATTACCTTTGTTTATTATTTAATATTAAATAATAAATAATTAATTTTAACTTCATTAAATTTCTACTTAACCTTCACTAATAATAAGTAATAATTATCTTTAGTTACTATTTATAACTAATTAGGTTTATTACTTATTTAAAGTTAATCCAATAATAAATAATTTAAACACTAGGTAAGGATTATATTTAGTTATTATTTAATAACGAATAATAACTAATTAGGTTTATTTATTATTTGAAGTTATTCAAATAATAAACACTCAAATTAATAATCTTATTTACCCTTATTCATTATTTAATAGTAATTAAACAATAATTAGCATCTTAAATGAATATTTATCCCCTCAAGCAAGCTTTAAACTCCCCAATAAATTCCTAGTTAATTACCCATAACTTAGCAACAATAAATAGCATTAACAATCAAATACCCATGATTTAAACCAATATTTTTCATCAATAATTATTGTACTAGAATAAACAATGTTACACACATGTGTTAGCATACAAAATCCACCAAAACATGCCTCAAGCATCATGAACTTAAACATGGTATCAATAAAGCATACAAGATCATTATATCTTATTACTTAGATTTAAAATCATATTTGTTAAGCATGCTCTTAAAATAATATAGATCTAACAAGATAAAACCTAGATTTATAAATACTCCATTTCTTCCACAAATACCAAACAACAAGCATTAAAAATCCCAACACAATAGTGACTACTACTAATAAATGTTAGCCATTTAATATCAACAAGAAAACTAGGGTTTAAAAGAATGAAGATTTATACCTAGATTTAATGGATATTCTCCTCTTCTTTCCAAAGTATGTTGTGAAAGAGAATATGAACTAGCTAGAACTCCTTCACTAACTTGGTGACTCATAATATTTTTGCTCTCAAATGCTCTCAACTCTCTTAGGAGATGAAAGAAAAAAAAAATGCAAGTGTTCTCTCTCAAATGACTAACCAAAGGAGGTATACTTACAATAATATTACATATAGGAAATGTAAGTATACATTTTACCATCATTAAGGTAGTGTGTAGACTTGATATAGGGTGGCGATGTGACATTATAGGCTTAACCCATCAAATCCTATACATTTTACCATCATTAAGCTAGTGTGTAGAGTTGATGTAAGAGTTACTAATATCCCCCATATCTTTGTTGTCCCTTGGATAAAAGGCTTACTAATTGAATAATAGCAAGAACCCTCTACCTTTTGTCATCATGGAGCTAGTGAGTAGTCTTGTGTCACTAGGGTGGCTAATTGACAGCTTAGTAGGCTACACCATCAAGTCTAGCACACAACCTCCGACACAAGCTAGTTAATTAAATAAAATAAATTTTGAAAAGCAACTTGGTCTCACTCTCTCTCTCATTGTCGAAAATGCTAGGGGTTTGTCCCAAAAATGTTGTCCCCAACATGCTACAATTAATCATTTAATGTTACACCTTTAAATACCAAGTGGGCTAGGTTTTGGACTACACATTAAATACACATTGGGCTTTAAAATTAAATGATTGGGCTAATAAAATCAAATCTATTTAATGCAATATTGGATCATTTAATTTAACCCAATGATTGATTAATTTATTTGTCACACTATTAACTACTACATCCATGATCAAATAAATGATTGGTCTTAGTCCATTAATTAAATAACTTAGTCACTTAGTAAATAAATTACTAAATTGACTATTAATATTATTATTCAATTTGACAATAATCTCATTAATAACTACTTTCATTAATTAACTCACACATTTTATTTACTAACTATATCCAATTTACTTGAATATTTAATTTAGTAAATACTTTTCCAATTTTATGGTATTGAAGCCTTAGGGTTTGCTCACTAGTTTAAATATACTACTAGTGACTCATTTAACACAAATTAGATCAATAAATCACATAGTCACATAATCCACCAATACACCCAAAGGTTTAAATAAGAACACAAAGGTAACTCATTAAAATTAAATTATATATTTAATTAATAATGACGTTTAAAATTCACGGGCATTACAATTACAAATGGGTCTTTAGTGCTCCTCCTCCTCAGCTCCAATTTGCTAAGTAACTGAATCCTATTACATTTTATTTTAATAAAATAGAAATCTTGATTAACAGTTAAGGGGAAGTACATAAGAGGGAGAAAGAATTTATATCAGAAAATTAGATAAGTGAGGTACGTGTCTCTCCTCAGCTCCTGTGATGAATCTTTATTGTTATCAAGCATTCAAGCCTCTATCTCCAAACTAGGGTTTTTTTTAGTTCTAAGAGTGATCTCCCTTTTCAAATAGACTAAAGTCATCTATTTATACTTTTAAATCAAAGTCCTAACCGATTTAGAAATTACAATCAATTCTCAATCAAATCAGATTTAAATAAGAAAAGTAAACAATTTCAACAAATCGACTTGGCGCGACCAAGCAAGGTTTAGCCTTCCAGACAGCGCTGCCGCACCCTAAGCCAGATAGAGAATCCTTCTGCACATGGGTGCTGCCGCGCTAGTTCTGTGCTTCCTCACAGCGATGTCGCGCCCTAGTCCAGTCAAGCCATCTTCTTCTTGTTCCATGCTGCTGCTCCTAACCATTTCTCCCAATTCAGCTTCAATGTAATAAAACCTACAAAAACACATAAAATGCATGAAAAGTAACTAAAACCCATGGAAGTCGACAACAATCCACATCAATTGGTACCCTATTCGTAGGCATGAAACCTACACATCAAATACCCCCAAACTTGAACTATTACTAGCCCCCAAGCAACACAATGTAACACAATGTAACCCAATGACTTGAATGAAAACTACTATCTAACATGCCTATGAGTCCAACAAATAAATGATACGATACTTAACAACAAGCCTCAAAGATATCACCAAGGTACTTAAACAATAAATCCAATCAATGCAAAGTCAATAACTCAATCAATCAGACAACCCACACCTGTCATCACTCATATTGTGTGTGTTTGCTCATCAACCATTTCAACCAACCATAGATCAGGATTAGCCACATAACCAACTCCTTAGAAAAAAAAGTCTGGTTCCACTTAATTCTCTGTAAACATAACAATTCCGGCTAAAACTAAGCAATCACTAAGTCTAAGGGTCCCTACGAGATCACTAAGTCTAAGGGTCCCTACGAGGTTTATTTCTACCTTTATTCTTTCACGAGTGCGTTTTACGCTCCATCTCGTGTTTATACTCGACTGTGCAATGTCTCGCTCTCTTAGGCTTTTTAAAGTCACCCATGTAGCGAGCTTTCGATCAGTGACTCCCAAACCAGTTGGCTTTAGGGCACTAGTTGTTAAGACACCCCTACAGATCTAATTACCCGAGTAACAGAGGCCACATAACCAAAGTAGTCAATGTATTTATTTATATATTATTTATTTATTTATTTATTTATTTGAATTTTTTACTCTTTCTTTTAAACAACAATAATACCCCTAGACTCCCCCAACTTAAGTTTTCACCTCATCTTAGCCTTTACTGTCAATTCACAATTTTTCTTAAATTTTAATCAAGATTTTCTCCCGAGAAGCAGATTATGAAACCCTTGAACTAAGTTAATCACAACAGTCAATTCTTAAGTGCTATCCGGTTACATAAGTTTTTGACAGGCATAGATTATCCTCAAGATTAAAAATTATAACTAGGCATCACTCATCAACACTGTTCAAGTTATCATACAATACTAATCTAATGATCGGCTGAGCCAAAATCAAACCAATCAATTGCTTGGATTCATGCAAATAAACTATATGCATATATTTACCGCAAACAGGCATACAAGTAACTACTAACTACTAAATGTAATCATGCTAACAAATACTAAGAACAATTAATGCTAAACTGAATTACAAACTAATATGCAACACAAAACAAAGGAACACATGATAAAGGAAAACGCCCCAAAATTATTGAAGACAATGCCCTCATTAGATAATAAAAAAATATAGTAGATCAAAAAGAAAGACTCCCCTGATCCGAAGCATCATCCTCGTCCTCTCTATCATAAGGAGGATAAATCTATGCTAGCACAAAACAAAGGAACACGCAAGTTATGCAATAAGATCCATTGTAATCTTAAAAAGAAATTAGTTCATAATTGAATAAAAATCCATAATCCATAATTTAAATGGCATTCAAGATACTAAAGTAGAGTATAGAGAAGAGAATAAAAACTGTTGTTGCAATCCTTGTGTCTCTCCTCAGCTCCTGCGATGAATCTTTCTTGCTATCAAGCTGCTTCAAGCCTTCAAGCCTCTATCTCCAAACTAGGGTTATTTTTAGTTCTAAGAGTGATCTCTCTTTTTAAACATACTTACGTCATCTATTTATAGTTTTAAATCAACGTCCAAACCCATTAAGAAATTACAATCAATTCCCAGTCAAATCAGATTAAAATAAGAAAAGTCAACAATTTCAGCAAATCGACCTCGCACGGCCTCGCCATGTTTAGCCTTCCAGACAGTGTTATTGCGCCCTAAGCTAGACAGAGAATCCTTCTGCACATGGGCACTGCTGCGCCAGTTCTATGCTTCCTTACAGTGTTGTCGCGCCCTAGTCCAGACAAGCCATCTTCTTCTTGTTCCATGCTGCTACTCCTAACCATTTCTCCCAATTCAGCTTCAATGTAATAAAACCTACAAAAACACGTAAAATGCACAAAAAGTAACTAAAACCAATGGAAATCGACAACAATCTACATCAATTGGTACCCGATTTGTAGGCATGAGACCTACTCATCAGCAGTGTATAGATATATTCCTATTCAATACACAAATCCCTTAATCCAATCATAGAATATATGAGATCACAAGTTATTATATCCAGATCTAATCTTTGATTTTATTTTCTAATTTCATCTAAGATATATCAAATAATTGTTGATCAGGTAATTATAATTTCAAGCACAAGATATAATAAACAATTCGGCCATAATTAATTAATTAAAAGAAAGCAAATTAATCTAAATTATCATCGGGTTCCATTGAAACCTTAAATAAAACATTAGTTCATAATTATAGAGAGGAATATCATCAAATATCCAGAAATCATTTTAAGATTATAAGAAATAAAGATTGAGAATAAAGAAGAACTCTGTCGAGGTTGATCTTCAATCTCTGTCTTGAAATCCTTGCAAGCTTTTAATGCTCCCCTTCAACAGCTGATGAAATCCTAATTACGTAATCTGATAATTTCTCTGTCTCCTTTTTTTAATGTAACCTTAAACTAATGTACTTATACTGAAGACTTCAACCCTCAGACTTTGCAACTTGTTAGGTAACAAATATCAAGTGTGATGCCTCCGTGAAATGCAATCAGCCAATAAAAAATCATCAGCCAAGCCGACACGTGCCCGAACCATCACTAGCACTACTGCGCTATGATTGCAGTGCAGCTGCGCTACCACTATGCCTATACAACACTGATGCGCTATGAACCCAATGCTGTTGTGCTTAACTTTCTGTTAATTTTTCTTCCCTTGCTCGCATGCCCAAGTGGTCCGCCTCACCAACATTGTGCTGAACGCTTGCCCAAAGCCTACGCCTGACACTGCTAATGCCCAATATTGCATTCTAAGACTGAATAACTGCCCTTTAATGCTATTTACACCATTTCGGGTTGAATTCCAATTTTTGCACAAAAATACTAAAATGCATAAAAATAAAATAAAAATACTCCAAATCTTGTAGAATAATCAAGCTGGGAATACTTAATTTATAGGTATAAAACCTACTCATCAATCACTATCATTATCAAAAATAACAGTGGTTCTGTCTACTTCCGCACCTTCATCAAATACTTATTCGCCCAAGAACTCTAGATTATCAGACCTTGCTGTTACTTCTTTAGGGATTGGAGTTTCTTTAAATGCAGCTTCAGTTCCCTCCCTTGAGATGGAGTACCTTTTGCATAGAAGTAGGTTTGTTGGTTCATTTTTGATATCGTTTACCACATATTGAACGACTCTAGTAAGCTCCAAGGAATCATTAAAAGAACTTGAGGCTTTCTGCTCCCCCTCAGATATAACATTTACATGCTTTGTAGGCTTAGAGGCCTTCTTAGACATTTGCTTCTTCTTCTCAGTCAACTTCTTTAGTCTTCCCTTCTTTGGGATTGGCTCAAGTTCAAAAACCTTCCTAGCCATCAATTCTTCATTTGTTTGCTAAGGCTCAGAAGTCGTTCCAACCATCACTTCTTTATTAGTAGGCTCAAGCTTAGAAGTCGTCCCAACCATCACTTCAGCTATTGCTTCATGCTCTAAGATCGAAGAAATCGAAGACTCTACGATTGGCTCGACAAATATTGGATCTTCAACTGAAACGATCGTAGCAGCCTTAGCCATCATAGCAGCTTTTGCTTTCGTGAGCCGCTGCTTATTCCATTTAGTAAGGGTTATGCCTTCTTTAGCAGCAGCCTCAATGTATCTTCTGTCTAGTTCTTCATAGAACTCTTTAGCTTGTTCATGAGTGGATTTGAGAAGTGGCTAAACAGTGGTCTTCCTGAATCATTTACCCTTTCAACCTATTTCTTTGACAAGCTGACTCAGAGAGACAGAGTCATCCACTTTTTCTTTAGCTTTTTCCTTATTTACATCCCTCTTTTCAGGAACGTTTGATTCCTCCTAAGAGTCCTTGGAATTTTTCTAGTTGTCTTCCTTCTTCTTCTTTGGTAAACCATATTTCTTGGTCTTGATGGTTGTAGGGACCACCTTCACCTTCTTTTAAGTTGACTTTTCAGTAGTTGAAGCCAATGCCTTAGGTAAGCTTGGAGTTGTAGAGCCCCTTGATGTTTCTTCTTCTAGCTCTGCCAGCTTCCTCTTTGTCTTTACAATGGCAAACTTCTGAACTACACGGAGGGTCTTCTCACTCCCCTTAGACTGTTTGGATCTCAAAATTTCAACTGGATTACTCTTCTAGTTCTCAAACAGCTTCTTGGTTATCTTTTTGTTAATATTAAGAGCATCTCCCACATGTTCATTCAAATGTTTCCACATCTTCTTCTTTAGTAGAGTACTGATAAATCTTTCATAAAATATCTTTAGAAGAGGTTTTCATTCAGCCTTCCTCTTCTCAGTATCTTTAAACCATTTAGAGATCCATCCAGCTAGCACTACTCCAAAGTTGATTTTCTTTTCCATGGTTATGCCTGATATAACCTTTAGTTGAAGCTCACTGATAAAGTCATGAGCAGAGTCCTTGTAGAGAATGCACATTCCTACAAGGTCAGCCAAAAACTCAAAGTCTTGGGGGAACTCCTTCTTCTTGAACCCCTTTAGCTTTAGGTTCTTCTTATACCCTATAAATTTTAGCCCCTACTTCACATCGACACCTTTAAAATTTAGGGCTCCTTCATTCTCAATCCCTAGAAGGTGGTTGATCTCTTCAACTTCATAGGTGAAAGCAGTGTTTCCCACTTGGTAGAAATGACTCTGTTTGCACTAGAGTCATTAACATAAAACTCTTCCACCCATTTTGTGAAGATCCTTGTGTCAATGTTCAGAGCTCCGTAAAACCTTCCTTCTGCATTAGATCTAGCATTGTTTTGAAATGGGCTTTAATAACCTTAAATTCGTTGAAGAAGAGTTGATTTCGAGGGATGACTTGGCAGATTGACATGTTTTGAATGTTTGATTTTATCTAACAGACAAGAAATTAGTTAAGATTCGTGAACTTGTAAGATGAACTAGGGCTTAGAGAGATAGACAGTTAAAAGTTTAGAGCAGATAAATCAGAAAAGTTAAATTAAAAATTTTGAAATATAAATGTACTTCCCTCTATTTTGGCTGAGTGGGACACACGTTGAGTAGTTGTTGGAGGCATGTGCTATCTTAACTATAACTTGTAATTGTAAGGCATTTACTTTTTTATTTTACTCGTTTAAGCTTGATTTGCATTACACGCGTCTTAACTTCTGACTATCCACTCAACAATTTGATGGATATCGTAGAGCTTCCTTTTATAAAGCATCTTTAACTCTACAATTTCCTTTTTACTTTATGATCCACTCTACAAAATTTGCTTCATTTTCTCTTGTTCTACGATTTCTTCTTACATAGTTAGTTTCTCCAAAGCATAATATTAAGAATTAAAAATCAACATTCCTAATTCACTTATTGAATCTGGATTCGTCTAATGGTTTAGTAAACATATCTACTAATTGATTTTTAATATAGATAAAATGTAAAGATATATTTTCATTTTGAACATGATCTCTTATAAAATGATATATGATATCTATATGCTTAGTCCTAGAATGCATAACAGGATTATGAGTTATTGCTATTGTACTAGTATTATCGCAAAATATTGGAATAGATTTCAATTCAAACCCATAGTCAGCTAGCTGATTCTTCATCCAAAGATTAGCTTAAAATCTAGCACAAATTCAAGTAACATACTTAATATCTGGTCTGCTAGTAATTAAGTAAAGGAGAGATCCAATCATACCTCTGTATTGAGTATATCAACACTTTTATCTTGTTCATCTTTGTCAAGCTTGGTTGCAGATGCCATTGGTGTTTTCATAGGGATAGTGGATTCCATGCAATAATTCTTGAGTAAATCTTTGATGTACTTAGCTTGGTTAATGAATATCCCTTCATCAGTCTGCCTTGTAATCCAAGGACGAAGTTCAGCTCATCTCAAATTTGCTATGCATAAGCTTGACAAATCTCTCACGTAACTTTTCATCAGTAGAACCAAATATAATATCATCTTCATAAATTTATACTAAAAATGTTTTATCCTTATGCTTCCTAAGGAATAATATTGTATCTACCCTACCTCTAGTGAATCCTTTTCCAATAAGAAAATAGTTATTGTTTCATACCATGCCCTATGTGCATGTTTTAGTCCATATAGTGCTTTATCTAATTTATAGATATAATTAGAATAAGTAGGGTTGACAAAACCTGGAGTTTGTTCAACATAAACCTCTTCTTGAAGTTCACCATTGATCAAAGCACTCTTGACATCTATCTGGAATACCTTGAACTTCATGTGGGCAGCATATGTAAGGAAGATTCTGATGGCTTTAAGTCTTGCTACAAGTGCAAAGGTTTCATCATAGTCGATTCCTTCTTCATGAGAATATCCATTGGCCACCAACATTGTTTTGTTCCTTGTGATCACTCCAACTTCATCAATTTTATTCCTGAATACCCATTTACTGTCGATGACTGGATGATCTCTAGGCCTTGGAACTAATCTCCATACTCTACTTCTTTCAAATTGGTTCAACTCTTCTTGCATGACTTCAATCCAGCTTGAATCTTTCAAAACATCTTTAATCTTCTTTGGCTCTATCTTAGAAAGAAAGTTTAGGAAGAAACATTCATTTTGAGTTGCAGACCAAGTCCTGACTCTTACATTGGGATCTCCAATAATCAGGTCTTGAAAGTGATCTTTCACCCATCTACTGAGAATAGTATACCTTCAAGCCAATCACATAGGATGTGATAAGCATTTACTTTGTAATCTTGTTCATTTATTAATAAAAGAATTTATTTAATTAAAGGCATTCCTTATCCATGTTTAATTAGTTGAATTAAATAAATGTGAAAAACCTATAGTTTTGGAGCAATACTTTTAGAATCATGATGATGATCATGCTAATGATATCTAAATTATAGATAACTCAAAACTAGAACGTTCCTAATCATTGGATCACTAATGTGGGATTACTGATTCCGGATAGAGTAATACATACTATGTTTGCTCTGATGAAAAGGATGATTGATCTCATAATCATTTATGTGGAGACACTAAAACAAGTATGTATGTGCTTATTGGAGAATAAGTTCACTGAATATGACTCTGTAACGACCGTGAATTTTGGATAGCTTTGTAATCCGAGCTTATGAATATTATTTAATGAATGAATTTTTATAAATATTATTATGTGGATGTGTTTAAAGGTTATGTAATGACCTAGATTATATGTTTGCAATGTTATTAAGTGTTGTCTTTTGGTAGGAGTTATTAAGATGATTTCAGGTTAATATCGCTAAAATACTATTCACACCAAAAACGTCTTTTTATTTATTTTGACTTTTCTTATTTTTGTCAAAGTGTTAATGAGAGGGATTAATAATCCAAGTGTAGGATTTTATGAAGCCCATTGGGATTTAAATTGAAGCCCAATTGGATTTTTATTAGAAGCCCAAAGAATTATGGAGGCCCAATTGGAAGCCCAAGACCCATGGGTCAAAACCATGACCCAAACCCACCACTCATGGCCCAAACCCATGACCCAAGAGGGAAATGGGTCACAAAATTCTGCAGATGAAATTGAAGAGAGAGAAATGCATGCGGGAGGAAGAAGAGGGGGACTTGGCGAACGTGGGAATGCATGGGATAGAAACATTCTTGCATTTGGGAGAGGAAAAGAGAATAATAACAAATGGGGAGAAGGAAAGGGGGAGTACCCGAGCATCGGAGAGCCAAAGCTCTCCCTCCCGAACATGGGGAGCCGATGTTGTCTAGCATGCTCAGCTCATTCAAAGAGCTGAGCTCTTCCAGCTATTTATACCTCCCCCATTGCCTAGCCATTTCCTTTCCTTGCCTATCCAATACTTCACTTAGCAAGAACAAAGAACATACAAGAAGATAGAGAGAGAAAGTAGAGAAACAGAGAGAGTCGGACGAAGACGAAGAAGGAGAAGAAGAAGAAGAAGAGAAGAACTAGCTACTGTAACAAACTCATAACAACTAAGAAGAAAACTACAAGAAGTAAGTAAAGCAAACCCTAGCTCATCTTCTTCATTTCAAGCTTTGTTAAGTTTTTACATTGTTAATGGTAGATATTGTTGTTGTTGGTGTGATGGTTGTTGGTTGTTAATGAACGAGTTTATATGTTGTTAGTACCTTAAAACATCCGTTAATAGCATTCGAAAGTGGAACAAAAGAAAGAAAACTGCGTGAATACTTGTTGTTTAATGTTATGTTTATGGGTGTTGTGATGTACTCTTATGAGTGAGGATCATCACCCAACTAGAACGGGGTAAAAAGCTCTTAAAACGAATCCGTAGTGAAAGAATTAGTAAACTAGGCTTAATAATGAAACCTATGTGAATAGCGTCTCTAGAAGCAATTTCTGGATATGTTATGTTACCTAGGAGCTTATGAGCTTCTGGGTATGTGTAGTGCACTCAATAAGGAAGCCATAGGATTTTGAACGATCCCATTTCGACTTCATTTGAAGAAGTTATGGCGATTTGATGAAGGTATGTCTAGTTCGTAAAAATATGCAAAAAACTAGTCGAGTAGTCTTTTTGGAGCTTCGATTCGGACTTATTAGAGAGTCCGAAAAGTTATGAATTTAGGATATGTTGTAGTGTGTAGCAAGAGCTAGAGAATGGCTCAAGAACGAACTCATTCCGATAAGTGAAGAAGAAGTTATGAAGCTCTGAATCAGTTGCGGCACGAACCAAACTTAAAAACCCAGAAAATCTGGGAATTTTTCCAGAAACTATGAATGGCGCCGCAACGCCATTCATAAAGCTTAAATTGGCGTTGCAATGCCAGAAAAATGCCGTCGTTTTAATGACTCCGGCACCGCAGCGCCGTTATCACGGTATAAAATGGCGCCGCAGCGCCACAAAAACGTCACCGTTTCAGACCATCGGCGCCGCAACACCAGTACCGAGGCATAAAACAGCGCCGCAACGCCTAGTATGCAGTAACCTTATGAAATTGTCGGCGCTGTAGTGCCACTTATAGGCTTAGACACGGCGCCGCAACATCGGGTCGGGCAAGACCCAGTGAAGAATTTTTACGGGTCCGAAAGGGGGGAAATGTTATAGAATTGTTATAAAGATGTTATAAAAAAAATGCATAACTTAATTGCAATTTATGTTTGGCTTCCAGGGGGCGCTGCCCCCTTACACCCCTGACTACTTTGTCGTAGTGGTAATTGATGTAGTCTGATGATGTGATGACTGTACTAAACCTAGTCCTAATGTGACTAATCGTTGTGACGACTTTAATAAACTATGTAAGTTATGTTTTGAATACTAAGAGAACTCTTAAAAGAGTGTAATGTAGTGATTAATGTAAACCAATGTTTGGCGTCTATTATGTGACTAATTGGTATGTGTATATGTACTAAATTGTGTAGGATACTTGAAGGACATTTTACGTTAAGCCTAATCAACGAAAGAGGCAAGTTCCCTAACTTCATTCTTTCTATATATTGAATGCAAGTTTCCTTAGTCTTACTCAATTTATTTGTTGAGCAAGTTTCTAATTCTTGTTTAATTTGGTATTGAACAAGTTTTCTAGATTATTGCAAGTATTCCCATTTTATTCAAGTATCTTATTGAAGTCTCATTTCATGCAATGCTTATATATTGTATAAATTCCAAGTTTATGCAAATAATTTGATAATCGTTCAAGATATCCAGTTATGCTACAATGCATGTTATTACGGCTTTTGAATCCAAATTATGTATGAATGGTTTACGAAGAGAGTCGATGCCATTTGATTCGGCTAGACCAATGCCCATGACTTAGAAAGCGATCCAAACCAATTGCTTTGGTGCGAACTCTTTGCAGAGATGAACAACCCTCTTAGTAGGGGAAAATTATATTTTTGTCAGGAGACCGACATGCGCACAAGTTGAATGTTTAAGGGTTATGCATAACGCCGGATATTTTAGGCTGACCACATATTGTACCTGTATTTGTTGTTTTTAGGGTTAATATTGTAATACTGTTAATTCTAATGGAAGGTTAGTGCCATGGTGGCCGCATGTGATTCCTGCATTTAAAAAATGTGAAATCCTTGAATTCATTTGATATTTATCCGGTCCATAGTGACTCGCCAGTAATAGTATAGATGTAATATTCCGAACCCTAATAAGATCTGTATATGTAAATTATGTGTTTAATAAATGAAATTTCATGATCTGACTTGGTATTATGTGATTGTGTATTTTGTTAAACAATTAGGTCAAATAAATTTTTTTCGCCAAACAGCTGTGTCGTGCTTAATCGGACAAAATGATTTGTCGTGCTTTCGGTGAATTCACCGAGAAGCGTTTCGGCAAATTATTTTTGTAAGCTGCTGTGTCGTGCTTGGAACTGACGAAGTGCTTTGTCGTCCTTCGACATTAATATAATATTATATTAACTGATAAAATTTTAAAATAAGTTAAATAGGGTTTAAAATGTTACACGAAAATAGAAACCCTAAGTTGAAAACCCTAATTGATAATAATTGTCTGAATTGATTAATTAAAACCCTAATTATTGTACAATAATCTTAATTAATATAATTAAGATTTAAATAATGAATCATAATGTTAATTATGAATTATTAAGATTAAATTAAACCCTAAACGAAAGATTGAAACCCTAATTATATGATTGAAAACCCTAAACCCTAATTGGAAACCCTAAAACCCTAATTTGATTCAAGAACACTAAATTATGGAGTTATAAATCTTAATTATGATATAATATCTTAATTAAGGTATTACTAAACCTAAATTAACATCCTAATCATGATTAACAAAAATCTAGATTTAATTAGTAAGTAAATAAAGCAAAAATAAAATCCTAGCCAATGAAAATGAAGCTAGGAGTGTGCAAGCTTGTGCTTGACACACTTCAGCACAAGTAGGTGAATTAGGCCAGGTCATAAGCAGCACAAGTTAATTGGCTAGATATTTTAGGAGGCAAAAGTTTGGAAATTAGCTAGGAAACCCTAATTTGGAATTGCTATAAGAAGAATGAGATGCTGAGCTTTAAACCTACGAAATTGTGAACCTATACACTTATATTACCAGCCTAAACAAACCCTAGCAACCACAAGCTCAGAATCAAAAGCCAGAAATCAAATTTTAAAGAAAAAGGTGCACAAAACCCTAATTTATGTTTGATCTTCAAGCCTGCAAAATTTTTATGTTTTAGATGTTTAGGAATCCTTGTTAATATGTTATTTAGTGATCTGGGCGGTTAAAACATGTTTACATAACATCTAGATATGAAAATCAAGCCAAAAACTCAAACTGTTCTTGGCAGTCAAGAACAGTCTGACAAGCCTTTTTGTCAGAGCTTTTGATCGGCTTAAAATGTTTGTTTGATGTGTTTTGAAGCATGAATCAGTAGTATGTCATGTTAGCTTTAAGATCCAATTGGTAGAATAGTTAAATTATCTCTAGGTTGAAAGTTATTAATGGTCAAAACCCATTGACCGACCATGGGGGACTGATTTCTGGGTAACCCAGAAATCGTATGAATGTCTGACAGTTTGATGTCAAACTTTTGATCAACCCAGAAATGGCCTAGATGACATAGTTTGTGTAGTTTATTGATGTAAAGTTGTTGTATGATATATGAACTACAATCTCGAATCATTAAAACACCTAAACAATCAACCAGTTGAACGAAATTAACAGTCAAACCACGTTGACCGTTATGACTGGATGAGTTTCTGGGTTTACCCAGAAACTCAAGAACAGTCATGAACGGGGTAGTTTGACCATGCTTTTTAGATCATGATATGATATAATTTGAGGTGAAATTTGGTATGTCGTTATACTTTGCCATGCTAGGTATAACAACAAACAAAAATCAAGAACAAACATCAAACCAGCTGAGATTAATTTGAGGTCAAAAGTCACTGTTGGACGTTGACCAAGTATTCTTCATGAAGAATACCTTTAGCGACCAAATTCATAAGCAAACCCAGAAACCTATGATTCTATGCAGACCGTCGCTAAAGCCCTTTAGCGACGGATTTTTAATAAAAATAAAATAAAAATTAATTAAATAAATTATAAAATATAAAATAAATATTAAATAATTATTAATAATTAATAAATAAATCCGAAAATTCATTTTTAAATTATAAAAATTCATTTTTAATATTTTTATATATTCTGAAATATTATTTAATTTAATTAAATAATAAATAATAATTATGATAAATCATTTAATAATTGTTTTAATTATTTAAAAATGATATTAAATTATTAAATAATTATATTAATCATTTAAAAATGATATTTAGGTAAATAAAATTATTATATATAATAATTAAATAAAATATTAAATATTTAAAATATTATTAATGATAAATAAATCATTAAAATAATATATTAAGTATTTAAAAAAATGTTATAAATGAAAATTAAATCATTTAAATGTCAAATTAAGTTTTAAAAATTATTATAGGTAATAAATAAATTATTTTAATGATAAAATAAAGTTTAAAAATATTATTAATGATAAAATAAATCATTTAAATAATATTCTATCTTTCTAAAAATATTATAAATAATATTTTAAGTATATAAAAATATTCTAAATAACAAATAAATTATTTAAATAACATATTAAATGTTTTAAAATTATTCTAAATGATAATTAAATCATTTAAAAATATCTCTAAACTTGTAAAATTATTTAAAAATACTTCCAAGCTTCTGAAAATTATTTAAAAATAATACCAAGCTTCTAAAAATGTTATAAATAATAATTAAATTATTTAGACTAATAATTCGACTTCCAAATGAAGTTTTATCGAACAATCTATGTGATTAGCTATTAAGGACGCGACCGAGATACCGAATCAACGTCGAACCTTAATGAAACTTGTTTAGATTAACGTGATACATGTTTATATACGTGCTAACACTTATTATTGGTATACGTAGACTACGTGCGTTGACCGATTGTACTAAATTATAGTGAGCTACGCTAAGGCAAGTCTCCCAACTTTGTTATATTTAAGCAAGTATTATACATCTTGCTATCAATTATTGTGAAGTTATTGCTTCTTGTTCAGCATAACTTAAGAAATGAATCATTGTTCATATATTGTTTATTCGAGCTAAATTGTTGTGTCAAACCAAATTGTTTGGTAAGACATCTATACTGAGTAAATGGAAATGCCTTCATAGGAAGGCCAAGAAATGTCGATAATATATTGACCACAAATGGTAGGATGATATGCATACTCCTAGGATATTGGTGAGGCTGATCACCTACCAGATATCCAAAACTCAAATGGTTCTAAGTCTTTAAAGACTGATAGAACTAAATGAAATATATGGTTCTTATATAGAACCCTCAGTATACATTGTTGGTATCTTTCAAATCAAACACATGGTGTTTATATATTCAAATGAACTTGCTGAGCATTTGTAGCTCATTCTTGCGCATATCTTCTTTTGCAGCTATAAATGATATCCCTGACATGTCTGGGACTAACAAGGGGAAAAGCCATGCTTATTAAGTTTTATTTCTGTTGTTGAATACTTTAAGTCTTTTAAAGACTTGTTCTTGTAATAACTTAGTATAACGAATGATGTAACCGAACAAAATGTTATGTAATATATTATGATCCTTTATGTCATAGAATGCGTTATACTCTGATCTTTAAATCCTTTAGAATAGTTGTACTAACTTAAATACAGTGTCTATATGAACTATACATCTGAATGAGGATATCTAAATGATGTTGAGAGTCCTATAAGTTCTGGGGTTACACTTAATGAGCGCCGGTAAGGTGCCATCTTTACCGGAATGCGCCCCTCAGTTCTATGGACAATCTTATCATTAATACTGTGAATGTCAGATAGATAGGGAATATTGATATGAAAGAGATATTCATAAGATATGAATCTATATATCTAAGTGAGGGTATCCAAACACAGACAACGTTCTTGCCGGAACTAGTACCTGTTATGGGATACTGTGAATCTTGGATAGATAGAAGTCATATATTATTGAGTATTTACAGTTGTATAGTTCCACGTGAGCACAAATTCTACTACAGAGAGAGTAGAGAATTTGGGGGCGTCACAGGTTGGTATCAGAGCTGTAGATTATAGCTCTAAGGTAGTTGGGAAATACCTTAGGATATAGTCTTTGAGTCCGTAAAATACTTAATCATACATAAAATAATCTTAAAAGCTTTATCTTATGTGTAAATTTGTTTCCCCATAAATACTAAATAAATTAAAATTCTTTTGTAGGATGGCAGGAGTAAATCAACACATAGGATGGTTATCAGACAGTGAGCCCGATGAGGTGCCTGATTACGAGCCGGCTACCCCTGAGCTAGATTTAGAAGATGAAGACCCAGAGGAGGAGGAACTTATCCATGACGAGGAGATATTAGATGCAGAGGAGGCAGAGCACCCGGTAGATGGGCAGTTAGTAGACCCTGATTCTGAGGAGGATATTGGAGCAGGCCAGATGATGAGTGTCAATAGACACGATGAGATAGTTATTGAGTTGGTGCAGCAGTCGACGGTAGAGCTAGAGGCTGCTAACTCTCGGGCAGTTATAGCGATAGGGTTACTAGAGAGTGAGCGAGATGCGACTCGGCGTCTGAGGGCACTTCTCCAGAACACTCAGAGGGAGAAACAAGAGGCACAGATGCAGGCATACAGAGCCGATAGGAAGTGTAAGGCTGCAATGGATGGCCTAGAACGAAGGGTATTTAGGTATCCTGTGGAAGAGGAGAAGGATGATTATATGATCGATAGAGCAGTAGTCGGTCATATGATACGAGATGCTTATAAGATGGTGCGTGATAGCGCAGTTTAGTAGTGTTTAAGTTTATGTGTTGTACTTTGTACGATATCAAAATTTTGAGTTGTAAAATAGGAAATCCATGTAATAACTAGTAGTAGTATAACTACTAGTCGAATATGTAATCGTTATTGCATGTTATATACAAGTTGTGTTTATATAATCAAATTGTTAGTTCTATGTAAGCATATCTTTGTATTTATAGTTGCTTTTCTTTATTTTAGAACCAGGGCATCAGGACGAAGAGCTCAAGCCCGAACTGAGACCACCGAACCAAATCCCACACAACAATTAGTATATATCCTCTTAGAAACCTTACAAAATCGTCCACCACCTCAACCCACCCCAGTTAATCCATAGGGCACTATATTCAAAGACTTTAAACTTGTAGGACCACCGGAATTTAAGGGAGTTATGGAACCTATTGAAGCACAAACATGGGTTACTGAGATAGAGAAGTTTTTCAGGGTAACTAATGTTGGCGAAGATCAAAAGACGAACTTTGCCACTTTTTCCTCAAGGGTGAGGCAAACCATTGGTGGGAAAATACAAAAATTCGTGCAGGTGAAGATATAATTCCTTGGACTAGGTTTAAGGAACTATTCTTCGAAAATTATTTTCCCCAATCAATGCAGGATCGTATGGAGGTACGATTCCTAGAATTAAAACAAGGAGAGCTTACCGTATCCCAATATACGTCTAAGTTCAATGAATTAACCAGGTTTGCCCCACACCAGGTTAATACAGAGGTAAGGAAGACCATAAGGTACGAAGAGGGATTGAAACCCCAAATTCGTAGTAAGTTGTCAGTGTTTCAAGTGAAAACTTTTTCTGAAATTCTCGAGAAAGCTATCATAGCTGAAAATGAGAATGAAGCTTTAATAAAATTTCATAAGGAAAAGAGAAGTCTGAGTGAAGGAGGGAAGTTGAAAGGAGAAGTTAGTACAGGGAGTACTAATAATAACAAGAGGAAGTGGGATGCCACTGTTCCTACAAACTTTGTGAGGAGGGGTAACAATTACAACAATAATAATAACAACAACAACAACAACAACAGAAACCAGAACAATAACAATAAGGTGGGTCGTTGTGCCATATGCGGAAAGAATCACATAGGGTTATGTCGCTAGAGAGTGGTTACTTGTTACCATTGTGGCCAAGAGGGACATTATTCCTCTTATTGTCCTAAAAAGGGTCATGATAATACTCGTCAGAGTAACCCGAATGTCACCTGCTATACTTGCGGTGCAACTGGGCATGTGTCTAGGAGTTGCCCGAGGAACAGAAACCAATCTGGGGGAGGAAACCAAGTCCCAAATAATAACTCCAAACCAACAGTAGCAGGAGCTGGGGGTCCAGGTCGTCCAACCGCAAGAACGTTTAATATGACGACAAGGGATGTTGTTGCTGCACCAGACGTGGTAACAGGTATCATCCCTATCGACACTTTAAATGCATATGTGTTGTTCGACTCTGGTGCTACTTGTTCATTTGTGTCTAATAGCTTTGCTAAGAAATTGTCAATGCCATGCGAAGACTTAGACATACCTTTTAAGGTGGAAATCGCAAACAATGAAATAATTCCCGTCAGAACCATATATAAGAATTGTGTCGTAGAGATTAAAGGTCACAAGTTTCTGGTGAACCTCATTCCCATACAACTAGGGGAATTTGATATAATTTTAGGCATGGATTGGCTGGTGAATTATAATGCAATAATTGACTGCCAGCGGAAGCGAGTAAATCTAGTGACTGCTTCAGAGTCAAAAGTAGTGTTCAAAGGGGGTTGTTCACCTAAACGATCTCACTGTCTGACAGTAATGCAAGCAGAGAGATTGCTTAGGAAGGGTTGTACAGGCTAGTTGGCATACATAGTAGATACTCGAAAGGAAGGAGTAAAGCTAGATCAAATACCTGTAGTTAGAGAATTTCCGGACGTGTTTCCAGATGACTTACCCGGTCTACCTTCGGATAGGGAGATCGAGTTCGTTATCGATCTAGCACCTGGTACGGCACCAGTTTCCAAGGCACCGTATAGAATGGCACCTGTAGAGTTGAAGGAGTTACTTGTGCAGCTACAAGAACTCTTAGACAAAAAGTACATACAACCCAGTGTTTCACCTTGGGGAGCACCGGTGTTGTTTGTAAAGAAGAAGGATGGAACGTTAAGGTTATGCATTGATTATAGAGAATTAAATAAGTTAACAATAAAGAACAAATATCCTTTACCACGAATTGATGATCTGTTTGACCAGTTGAAAGGGGCCGAATACTTTTCAAAGATCGACCTACGATCGGGTTATCATCAATTAAAGGTAAGAAAAGAAGATGTGCCGAAGACAGCGTTTAGGACACGCTACGGACATTATGAGTTTCTTGTGATGTCTTTTGGATTAACAAATGCGCCGGCAGCATTCATGGACTTAATGAACAGAGTGTTTAAACCATGTTTGGACAAATTTTTCGTAGTGTTCATCAATGATATTTTAGTATACTCGAGAACAAAAGAGGAGCATGCTGAACACTTAAGAAGCGTATTGGAGATATTACGCAAGGAACAACTTTATGCAAAGTTTTCCAAGTCTGAATTCTGGTTGGAACGAGTCCAATTCTTGGGCCATGTAATTGACAAGAATGGAATAGCGGTAGATCCAGCCAAGATAGAAGCGGTTGTGAATTGGGAACAACCAACAACTCCAACAGAAGTAAGAAGTTTTCTCGGTTTAGCAGGGTATTATCGGCGTTTTATACAAGATTTTTCAAAGATAGCGACCCCGCTAACCAATTTGACTCGAAAGACGGTAAAGTACGTCTGGACAGACAAATGTGAAGAAAGCTTCCAAGAGTTGAAGAAGCGGTTAAGTATGGCACCAGTGTTATCTTTACCAGATGATACAGGAGGTCTCGTTGTTTATAGTGATGCATCACACAAGGGGTTAGGATGTGTGTTAATGCAACATGGGAAGGTGATTGCATATGCATCAAGACAACTCAAAGATTATGAGAAGAGGTATCCTACACATGATCTTGAGTTAGCCGCCGTAGTATTTGCCTTGAAAATTTGGAGGCATTATTTGTACGGGGAGAAGTGTGAGATATATACAGATCATAAGAGTCTGAAATATATTTTCACACAGAAGGAGTTAAATATGAGATAAAGGAGATGGCTAGAGTTGATAAAGGATTTCGATTGTGAGATCTTATATCATCCAGGGAAAGCCAATGTCGTAGCAGACGCACTAAGTAGGAAGAACTAGGAGAAATTGAATGTTATGACTAATAACGAGGTACTGATAAAAGAGTTTGACAAACTTGAGGTCGAGGTAAGAGTTTTAGTTAACTCTACCCAAAAGTTATTTGTCATGGAGGATAGTTCGACTTTATTGGATAAAGACAAAGAACTACAGGAGACAGATGCAGAATGTCAAAAGTGTAAGACTGACATAACTCATAAAAAGAATGTTAAGTTTATAGTGGATAAGGAGGGAGTACTAAGATACGAAAATAGAATTTGGGTACCTTCAGTACAAGAACTAAAAGACGAAATACTGAATGAAGCCCACAGTTCTAAGTTCGCTGTACATCCAGGGAGTACAAAAATGTATAAAGACCTGAGCCAACATTTTTAGTGGTCTAACATGAAAAGAGAGATAACAGAATGGGTAAGTAAATGTTTAACGTGTAAACGGGTTAAAGCTGAACATCAGAAACCAAGTGGATTATTACAACCTTTAGAAATTCCTGAGTGGAAATGGGAGCATATTACCATGGATTTCGTAGTTGGCCTTCCAACCACACAAAAGGGTCACAATGCCATTTGGGTGATTGTAGATCGTCTTACCAAATCAGCTCATTTCCTACCCATCAAAATCAACTTCAGTTTAGACCAGTTAGCCAGACTTTACATCAATGAAATCATTTCTAGACATGGAGTCCCTGTTTCTATATTATCAGATAGAGATCCACGATTTACTTCAAATTTTTGGATAAGTCTCCAGAAAAATTTAGGAACTCAGTTGAGACTAAGTACAGCCTACCATCCACAAACTGATGGTCAGAGTGAGAGAACCATCCAGACATTGGAAGACATGTTGCGCTCTTGCATCATGGATTTCAAGGGAAGTTGGGAAGATCCATTACCTTTGGTAGAATTTGCATACAACAATAGTTACCATGCCAGCATAGGAATGCCACCTTTTGAAGCCTTGTATGGAAGAAAATGTAGGACGCCTTTATGTTGGGACGAGGTTGGGGAACGACAAATGCTAGGACCCGAAATAGTGCAACAAACCACGGAGGTAGTTCGAGTTATACGGGGAAGATTACAAGCGTCACAAGATCGACAGAAGAAATATGCTGATCAACACAGGAAGTTACAAGATTTCGAAGTCGGTAGTCACGTATTCTTAAAAGTATCTCCGTGGAAGGAAAAAATACGTTTCGGCAAGAAAGGCAAATTGAGTCCCAGATTTATTGGGCCATTTCAAATATTGAGGAGGATAGGTGAGGTAGCCTATGAGGTAGCCCTACCTCCTGAACTAGAACATATTCATAACGTGTTTCATGTGTCCGTGTTACGACCGTACAAACCTGATTATAAACACGTTATTGATTATGAGCCCATTCAAATTGAAAAAGATTTATCTTATGAAGAGATTCCTATTGAAATTGTGGATAGGAAAGAATAAAATTTGCGAAATAAAAAGATACCTTCGGTTAAGGTTATCTAGAGAAATCAGAATATCGAGGAAGCTACGTGGGAGCTCGAGAGTAAAATGCGAGATAACTACCCACATTTATTTTCATAGACTACACTATAAATTTCGAGGACGAAATTCTTATTAGTGGGGGTGAATGTAATATTCCGAACCCTAATAAGATTTGTATATGCAAATTATGTGTTTAATAAATGAAATTTCATGATCTGACTTTGTATTATGTGATTGTGTATTTTGTTAAACAATTAGGTCAAATAAAAAATTTTCGCCAAGCAGCTGTGTCGTGCTTAATCGGACAAAATGATTTGTCGTGCTTCCGGCGAATTTGCGGCGATAAATTGAAAAAGATTTATCTTATGAAGAGATTCCTATTGAAATTGTGGATAGGAAAGAACAAAATTTGCGAAATAAAAAGATACCTTCGGTTAAGGTTATCTGGAAAAATCAGAATATCGAGGAAGCTACGTGGGAGCTCGAGAGTAAAATGCGAGATAACTACCCACATTTATTTTCATAGACTACACTGTAAATTTCGAGGACGAAATTCTTATTAGTGGGGGTGAATGTAATATTCCGAACCCTAATAAGATCTGTATATGTAAATTATGTGTTTAATAAATGAAATTTCATGATCTGACTTGGTATTATGTGATTGTGTATTTTGTTAAACAATTAGGTCAAATAAATTTTTTTCGCCAAACAGCTGTGTCGTGCTTAATCGGACAAAATGATTTGTCGTGCTTTCGGTGAATTCACCGAGAAGCGTTTCGGCAAATTATTTTTGTAAGCTGCTGTGTCGTGCTTGGAACTGACGAAGTGCTTTGTCGTCCTTCGACATTAATATAATATTATATTAACTGATAAAATTTTAAAATAAGTTAAATAGGGTTTAAAATGTTACACGAAAATAGAAACCCTAAGTTGAAAACCCTAATTGATAATAATTGTCTGAATTGATTAATTAAAACCCTAATTATTGTACAATAATCTTAATTAATATAATTAAGATTTAAATAATGAATCATAATGTTAATTATGAATTATTAAGATTAAATTAAATCCTAAACGAAAGATTGAAACCCTAATTATAGGATTGAAAACCCTAAACCCTAATTGGAAACCCTAAAACCCTAATTTGATTCAAGAACACTAAATTATGGAGTTATAAATCTTAATTATGATATAATATCTTAATTAAGGTATTACTAAACCTAAATTAACATCCTAATCATGATTAACAAAAATCTAGATTTAATTAGTAAGTAAATAAAGCAAAAATAAAATCCTAGCCAATGAAAATGAAGTTAGGAGTGTGCAAGCTTGTGCTTGACACACTCCAGCACAAGTAGGTGAATTAGGACAGGTCATAAGCAGCACAAGTTAATTGGCTAGATATTTTAGGAGGCAAAAGTTTGGAAATTAGCTAGGAAACCCTAATTTGGAATTGCTATAAGAAGAATGAGATGTTGAGCTTTAAACCTATGAAATTGTGAACCTATACACTTATATTACCAGCCTAAACAAGCCCTAGCAACCACAAGCTCAGAATCAGAAGCCAGAAATCAAATTTTAAAGAAAAAGGTGCACAAAACCCTAATTTATGTTTGATCTTCAAGCTTGCAAAATTTTTATGTTTTAGATGTTTAGGAATCCTTGTTAATATGTTATTTAGTGATCTGGGCGGTTAAAACATGTTTACATAACATCTAGATATGAAAATCAAGCCAAAAACTCAAACTGTTCTTGGCAGTCAAGAACAGTCTGACAAGCCTTTTTGTCAGAGCTTTTGATCGGCTTAAAATGTTTGTTTGATGTGTTTTAAAGCATGAATCAATAGTATGCCATGTTAGCTTTAAGATCCAATTGGTAGAATAGTTAAATTATCTCTAGGTTGAAAGTTATTAATGGTCAAAACCCATTGACCGACCATGGGGGACTGATTTCTGGGTAACCCAGAAATCGTATGAATGTCTGACAGTTTGATGTCAGACTTTTGATCAACCCGGAAATGACCTAGATGACATAGTTTGTGTAGTTTATTGATGTAGAGTTGTATGATATATGAACTACAATCTCGAATCATTAAAACACCTAAACAATCAAACAGTTGAACGAAATTAACAGTCAAACCACGTTGACTGTTATGACTGGATGAGTTTCTGGGTTACCCAGAAACTCAAGAACAGTCATGAACGGGGTAGTTTGACCATGCTTTTTAGATCATGATATGATATAATTTGAGGTGAAATTTGGTATGTCGTTATACTCTGCCATGCTAGGTATAACAACAAACAAAAATCAAGAACAAACATCAAACCAGCTGAGATTAATTTGAGGTCAAAAGTCACTGTTGGACGTTGACCAAGTATTCTTCATGAAGAACACCTTTAGCGACCAAATTCATAAGCGAACCCAGAAACCTATGATTCTATGCAGACCGTCGCTAAAGCCCTTTAGCGACGGATTTTTAATAAAAATAAAATAAAAATTAATTAAATAAATTATAAAATATAAAATAAATATTAAATAATTATTAATAATTAATAAATAAATCCGAAAATTCATTTTTAAATTATAAAAATTCATTTTTAATATTTTTATATATTCTGAAATATTATTTAATTTAATTAAATAATAAATAATAATTATGATAAATCATTTAATAATTGTTTATTTATTTAAAAATGATATTAAATTATTAAATAATTATATTAATCATTTAAAAATGATATTTAGGTAAATAAAATTATTATATATAATAATTAAATAAAATATTAAATATTTAAAATATTATTAATGATAAATAAATCATTAAAATAATATATTAAGTATTTAAAAAATGTTATAAATGATAATTAAATATTTTAAATATCAAATTAATTTTTAAAAATTATTATAGGTAATAAATAAATTATTTTAATCATAAAATAAAGTTTAAAAATATTATTAATGATAAAATAAATCATTTAAATAATATTCTATCTTTCTAAAAATATTATAAATAATATTTTAAGTATATAAAAATATTCTAAATAACAAATAAATTATTTAAATAACATATTAAATGTTTTAAAATTATTCTAAATGATAATTAAATCATTTAAAAATATCTCTAAACTTGTAAAATTATTTAAAAATACTTCCAAGCTTCTGAAAATTATTTAAAAATAATACCAAGCTTCTAAAAATGTTATAAATAATAATTAAATTATTTAGACTAATAATTCGACTTCCAAATGAAGTTTTATCGAACAATCTATGTGATTAGCCATTAAGGACGCGACCGAGATACCGAATCAACGTCGAACCTTAATGAAACTTGTTTAGATTAATGTGATACATGTTTATATACATGTTAACACTTATTATTGGTATATGTAGACTACGTGCGTTGACCGATTGTACTAAATTATAGTGAGCTACGCTAAGGCAAGTCTCCCAACTTTGTTATATTTAAGCAAGTATTATACATCTTGCTATTAATTATTGTGAAGTTATTGTTTCTTGTTCAGCATAACTTAAGAAATGAATCATTGTTCATATATTGTTTATTCGAGCTAAATTGTTGTGTCAAACCAAATTGTTTGGTAAGACATCTATACTGAGTAAATGGAAATGCCTTCATAGGAAGGCCAAGAAATGTCGATAATATATTGACCACAAATGGTAGGATGATATGCATACTCCTAGGATATTGGTGAGGCTGATCACCTACCAGATATCCAAAACTCAAATGGTTCTAAGTCTTTAAAGACTGATAGAACTAAATGAAATATATGGTTCTTATACAGAACCCTCAGTATACATTGTTGGTATCTTTCAAATCAAACACATGGTGTTTATATATTCAAATGAACTTGCTGAGCATTTGTAGCTCATTCTTGCGCATATATTCTTTTGCAGCTATAAATGATATCCCTGACATGTCTGGGACTAACAAGGGGGAAAAGCCATGCTTATTAAGTTTTATTTCTGTTGTTGAATACTTTAAGTCTTTTAAAGACTTGTTCTTGTAATAACTTAGTATAACGAATGATGTAACCGAACAAAATGTTATGTAATATATTATGATCCTTTATGTCATAGAATGCGTTATACTCTGATCTTTAAATCCTTTAGAATAGTTGTACTAAGTTAAATACAGTGTTTATATGAACTATACATCTGAATGAGGGTATCTAAATGATGTTGAGAGTCCTATAAGTTCTGGGGTTACACTTAATGAGCGCCGGTAAGGTGCCATCTTTACCGGAATGCGCCCCTCAGTTCTATGGACAATCTTATCATTAATACTGTGAATGTCAGATAGATAGGGAATATTGATATGAAAGAGATATTCATAAGATATGAATCTATATATCTAAGTGAGGGTATCCAAACACAGACAACGTTCTGGCCGGAACTAGTACCTGTTATGGGATACTGTGAATCTTGGATAGATAGAAGTCATATATTATTGAGTATTTACAGTTGTATAGTTCCACGTGAGCACAAATTCTGCTACAGAGAGAGTAGAGAATTTGGGGGCGTCACAATAGATTTCAATTGAAACCTTAGAAACTTTACCCGTGACTTCTCATTATCATTGTTGTTATACTTGCGGGGCAAACTTGTTACTCACCCTTGCTTTCCTTAAAACATTTCAGTTATCACCGAAAGAGGCGAGAGCTCGTGAAAGGATAAAGGCAATGCTACGGATTAGCTTTGTCATACTATGTTATATTTCTGTCAAGTATTAAGACTTATTTAAGATTATGTATTCTGATGTATTATGTATTAAGACTTAATTATAGTATGCACTATGTTATGTCAGGTGTTTGTATTGGTATCAAGACTTAGGACGAGAGTATTTATGTTATATCAATGTAAATTTTTTTATTTTTTTGCAATTAGTTATTGATAGAATGCTTTATGAGTTGCACAGTGATGCACCAAATCCGAGGTTAAGGCAACCCGAATTTGGGGGCGTCACAGACTCGCTTAAGGAACACCTAATGGAGTTTTACTTACCTAACAATAAGAGTTTTTATAGTGATAGTCATACAAGTGATCCTTAGAGTTGAGATCATCATAGTACCTTGTGTATTTTGAGTTATACTTTGTCATATTCCTTAAGACACTATGGAAGTATAATAGGGTATGTTCGGGTATAATAAAGTGTACATGGAGGTAGGCGAATGATCAACAAAGGATCTACCACTTTCAGTAAAGGGAGAAAATGTTCTATGCGATTTGATAAATGAAAACTCAGAAATCTTTAGCCAAGGTGAATGGAAATTAGAAAGGAGTTTCTAATTTACATTAACTAGAGTTGCGCATTTTAGAATCGAAATGGATATGATTAAATAAATAAGACTTGTTAGTAATTCCATGTCTTATATTTAATCGGGACATTGTATGATAGAAGGATTGAATTATACAGTAACTATTTACTGAATAGATTCTATGTGATTAAACGTTGATTTCATATTATACGGATAGTCATGATACACTGATGTAAGGTGTCCCTGATGATGTAGAGTAAATATTATTTATTTATAAATGAATTAAAGGATTTTAATTCATTATAAATAATATTAGAATGGTTCTAATTTATTGATTCTACTACCGGCATAATATTGAATCTAAAGGGTCACACCGCAAAAGAGAAATATTATTTTAGAAGTAATTGGCTTAATAACAATACTAATTTAGTATTTGGAGAAATACTACTATTTATAATTAAGTATTTAAAAAAATACTAAATTATAAATCAGTAAGAGGAATGTTATTATTATTATTATTATTATTATTACTATTATTATTATTATTATTATTATAAATGAATTGGCTTAATAATAATAATTTAGTGTTTGGAGAAATACTAATATTTATAATTAAGTATTTGGAAAAAATACTAAATTATAAATTAATAATAGGAATCTTATTATTATTATTAAATAATTTAGTTCCTAAATAGTTTGGGAATTAAATTAAAACTCCAAGTCCTAAAAGGTTTAGGATGAGGAAAAAAATCTATATAAAGAGAGACATTATGATAGATTAGGGTAACACACTCAATTGTTAGACAATTCTAATTGTCATTGGAATTCTATAATTCTCTACACCTAAGGAGTTAGGGGAGAGTGAGAATTATGGCTAGCCACCCAAGGTTTGGAGAAACTTAGATTTGCTTCTTCAATTGGTATTCTCTTGGTGGATCACCTTTAGAGCGCTGCACACACTGAGTAGCTTGCGTTCATCCGTGGAATCAAAGAAGCTTTGCAAGATCAAAAGATTGGAACTTGAAGATCACATCAAGGAGTTGATAATCCTCATAAGGTATATCTTTTATCCTTCCTCAATTAATAATACGCATAAGGTGATTCCTGGGATTGTAAAAAATTTTAAATTAGATTTATGTCATTCTTCCGTTGTTTTACAATATGATTGTATGTATGTTCACGTTTCTCCAAACTCATAGTGGCATCAAAGCCATTCTTATGCGAGTTATTAATTGTTTTGATTCAATATATATGTTGATATATATTTAGAACAATTTAATTGGGCATAATCGTTGGTATAAAAATCATGTTTTATGAAACAAAAATCGTAAAATCTGATTTGAAATAAAAAAATCGCGATTTAGTAATCTGGGAAAACGCAACAACTCTGCGGCGCTTCCCTTCAGAGCTGCGACGCTTGCCTTCATCGCCGTGGCGCTCGGGCACCTGTTTTCAGTTTTTAGAATTTTGAAATTCTTAATTAAAGGAAAATGAGTTTTGTTTTGATTTGGAATTAGATTAAAATAATAGAGTTTATTTTGACTTGAAATTAGATTTCATGTAAAATTAAAATAAAGGAGTTTATTTTGATTTGGAATTGGATTAAAATAAAGGAGTTTATTTTGATTCAAAATTGGATTTCATACAAACTTTTATTGCCCATTAAATGATATATATATATATATATATATATTGAATATTTTATTTTCATGAGATGAATATTTTATGATACATGTGATGAGTGTATTTTATACACACAATTTGGGTACTTTTGGCCTTGATAATTTGCAAGTCTTTAGGTATTTTATGTGGTTTTTATGTATTTTTATCTTATTTCTACATAAATTAGTTTTTAGTTATTTTTACATGTTTTATGTTGCTTTGATGCATTTTCATTATGTTTGTAGGAATTGAAATAAAGACCGCTTAGATCGTTGTTTGTATTGACTCAATGTCCGTGCCTGGACGTCTGTGCCCGAATGGTAGTATGATGGAAATTTGTGCTTGGCGACGCTCGGTGCTTAATTTGACAACATTTGGTAGTTGGGCGTGCACGGCGTCGGAAAGCGTGCACGGCGTGCGGCGTCGGCCAAGCCACGAGGGCAAGCCCGTGCTTAGATATCCGTGCCCGAATGATAACACGGTAAAAATTTATGTTTGGCGATGCTCGGGGCTTAATTTGATGACATTTGGAAGTTGGGCGTGCACGACGTTGGAAAGCGTGCACGGCGTGCGGTGTCGACCAAGCCGCGGGCACGGCGTGCGGCAGACGGGGCGCCAGCGTGCGGCACAGGCGCTGGGCGCGGGCGCATGGGCGCGACGTGCGGGCGCGCGCTGGGCGTGCGGGCGTGTTGGCGCGCTGGGCGTGCGGGCGTGGGCGGCGGGCACTGGGCGCTGGGCGCCGGCGCATGGGCGCGGCGTGCGGCGTTGGGCGCGCGCGGGGCCTCGGCAGCGGGCGTGGGCGTGCGGCGAGCGTGCGGCCCAGGCGCGGGGCGCGGGCGCGCGCGCTGGCGTGCGGGCGCGCGGCGTGGGCGTGCGGCGTGGGCGTGCGGCGTTGGGCGTGCGGCCAGCGTGCAGCCCAGGCGCTGGGCGCGCGCGCGGGCGGGCGCGCGGCGTGGGCGTGCGGCGTTGGGCGTGCGGCCAACGTGCGGCCCAGGCGCTGGGCGCGGGCGCGCGCGCTGGCGTGCGGGTGCGCCAACGCCGTGCTGAGTGCGATCTGACACAGTTTTAGTGCGATCTGAGCTCCATTTTGTCCGATTTTTTCTAGGGTTTCTTGATGGAGGCTATATATAATCTCTTCTAAGCTTCATATCAGATATCAAGGGATTGGGAGGCTAGACTAAAACATCAAAATAGAGAGCAAAGGTGCTGCAATACAAGGAAAATTCAGCTAAAGCCAAAGAACTAAGAAGGAAAGCCTTGTCAAAGAGACATCTAGAGAGAGGGAGGCTACAAAATACATCAACCAACAGAGCTCAAGGCTGGAAATCAAGCTGAATCAAGCCAAAAGCCAAGGAACTCGGTCAAGAAGAATTGCAAAGCTAAGGAGGAGAGCTAGAAACCTACAGCAACCAAAGGAACACCAGCTGAATAACTTCAAAAGTGGTTTCATTTCTAATTTTCCATCTCCTTTGTAATTCGAATTTGACAATGTATCAATTGAAAATGATGTTTATTGTAGCTATCATGAACTAACCTTATATTCTAAGATTGCAATGGAACCCAACACTTAATTTGAATTGAATTCTCTCTCTATTGATTTTAGTTATGCATTTGTGAATTGATTGTCATAACCTTTGCTTCTAGATTAATTGCTTGGCCCGTAATTACCGTGGGAACCTATATGAACTTGACAAACGGATTATAGGTTGAGACCTAGTTATGATAACATGCGAGAGTATAGATTGTTGTGGGTTATTAATCGGATTAAGTGACGTGTGTCTTATTAATTATCTGCAATAATAGGTATCTTGATAGTAGTTGGGATAGATATATACCTAATTACCGCATGCAACCTATTGAGAATCTAGTCTTAATGACTTCCGAGGTGAAAGTTGGTAATGGAAGGGAGGATTAATTAGATTTGGTGACACGTGTCTATAAATCATTCCTGAAATTAGTCTCTTGATAGTGTATAGGATAGACATATACCTATGCACCGCTTAGGAAGATTCGTGATTGACCATCTACAGAGGCTCTTATGTAGTTTTGATTTCTCGGTTGTCAATTCGTATGCTATAATTGACTGAAAAGAGAGAGTTAGGAGATTCAAATGACGTGTTGGGGGAAATTGTAATCTTAGACCTTTCTATCTTGATATTTCATCGCATTTTACTCATTACTTACTTGTGAACTCAACCAATCAACAATCAATCAAACCTTCATCGTTTAAATTAGATCAAATTGATATACGATTGGTACTTGGTTATTATTTGTCATAATTCCCTGTGGGTTCGACTCATATCTTATCATATATTACTTGTTGACCGCGTATACTTGCGCGTATTTATCGGTTGCGAAATCGACTAACAAGTTTTTGGCGCCGTTGCCGGGGAATTGTTTCTAATAATTATACCAATATTAATTACTATCAAATTAGTCTTAATTTAAACTTGTATATAAAGTTATTTTTAGTTTATTTTTAACATTTTTTTTTATATTTTTCTGTTTAATGCTTTCTTCGTTACGAGGTACACCATGGCCAACTATAATTATCAATGGCCTCACACGGGAATGACCCAATCAGAGGCGACATGGATGGATGGAATTGATGTGGTGGCGGCACATATAGAGGAGCTGTCAAGGAATGTTAACGCTCTAGTGGCCCAACGTACTCAACGTGTTGCGGTGAATTGTGATTATTGTGATGGAAACCATCCGAGTCATCTATGCACCATTAATTTTGAGTCAGCATGTTGTGGTGGCAACATCGGCGATTACTCTAATAGTTATGACTGTTCCGATGCTTATCACCATGATTGGGGGTATTACCCAGATTCTACATGGAGCTACGATTATGAAGATCAATACTATGCTCCGAGTCCAGCATATGCACCGGAATTCTCATGTCCACCTTCATTTCCACAAGAAGAAAATTCAAATGTGAAGGAACTTGGGTCCCAGACCATAACTTCGATTGAGGAGATTGTGAAAAGTCAGCATATGTCGATTCAAAATCTTGAGAACCAGTTGGGACAGCTTATTATCGCCTTCAACGATAGATATCAAGGCGAATGGCCCAATGACATGGTTCCCGAAACTGATGGATTTCACATGCCAAAGCTGCAACCAGACGTGCTAATTGATGATGATTCTGATATGGAAGAGACATGTGGGAAACAAGAAAAGGAGGTCGAGGATCTAGCCTTAAGCCCTAATGATGATGATGAGCTAATTTCGAGTATATCCCATATACCTTCTCCTCCAAAGCTCAAGGATCTGGGTGGTTTTGCAGTCCCGTGCCCATTGAGTAGTCATGTCATAGGCAAAGCTCTAGGTGACATGGGAACTAGTTTACAGTTTGAGCCATGGCATGATGAAGTAGAGGTTCATGAAAAGATAGATGAGGATCCACTTGTGCTTGAGAAACTTAATGTCACTATGTCATTCATAGACACAATAGAGCAGACCCCTAGCTACTGTCAGTTCATACAGGAGGATTTATATAAGAACAATAAGCTAGGTGAGCTTGAGACTATGGACCTCACCGAAGCAATGCCCTCAGATGTTTCTCCCCTACTAAAAGATGAAGCGAATAAAGAAAGTTTCTTTTTGCTGATAGAAGAAACTGAGTTTGGGAGTCGTCTAGTATGCATGCATGCCATGCAAATTAAGGAAATGACAGCACGAAGGCATGCTAAGGTCATTTTTGCAATCGAGCCAGACTAAAAGGAAACAGGAAGCTAGTCAGGCTGAGGACTTTAACTCAAGCGCTATTTGGGAGGCAACCCAAATCTCCATTTTATTTTTCGAGCTATTTTGTTTTTATTTTTTTTTATTTTAATCTCCAAAAAAAAAAAATGTTTGGTGTGTTTTGTTTTTGATTTTATGTTTAATTGTGTTTAACGTGTGTAATATTTCTTGCTGCAGTTTGATGCTTACGATCACTAGTGAAAACTATAGCAGAAGCACAACATCAGCACGTTGAGCAACAGGCACCAGCACGCTGAGCAACACAGCAGCAACACACTCAGCAGCGTGCATGCTAGCCATGACAGCCACCAACAGCTTATATGCACCCATCAGCTCATTTCTATAGTCCAACTCATATCTCTCTCCTCCCACTCCAAAGCCAACTTACATGCATTTTTCCCAAACTCAAATTCGTGCCCCATCACTCCAATTGGGCATCCAATCTCTGCAATCCATCAGCATTGTCATCTTCTAACTTGAACTTCAACAAGGATTTAGTAGATTTTGAAGAATTCCCATGGCTTTTCATTAGTTTTCCAAGAAAAGGTAACAAGGTCTGTTAATTTCAAATTTTACTTGCTTGGGTTGAGTTTTATTGCAGGAACACTTCAATTCTCCCATTGCAAGACTTTGTGGAGGGTTATCCCTGCTTCCCAATGCATTGACAACTGAGATTTTGGGAGGTGCACACCAAGTGTTCGATTTTTGGCCTAAGAGAGTTTCTTAGCTATTATGGGCTGTTCTTCATGAGGCATTGTTCTGGTATGGCTTCCAAACAACAAGTGGGGCGAAGCTTCATCGTCCAAGCCAATCATAGACCATGACAAGAATTTTGTTAGTCCGAAAGCGTCCAAGCGACACCACACTATAATGATGTTGCTTGATTACCCTCAGTGAAGTTCTCTATTTTAATTCTGTCTATTATAAACATCGAGGACTATGTTTGTTTTAAGTTTGGGGGTGTGCGTGTGGTAGTTTAAGTGAGTTATCCTTGTCTATCTAGTCGTGTTGTGCTGTGTGGTAGTCAAATTTAAGTTTGGGGGTAGTACTTCCTATTTGCGTATTTGTGTGTTTAATTTAGTTTTTGTGTGATTTAAGTATGTTTTTCTTTTCATTCAAAAAAAAAATTATTTATTTTTAGGATGTGTCCCTTGAGCATTGTTTTAATTTGATTTGAACTATAATCCATGGTCTATGATAATGACTTGTTCAAAGAGATTCTAACTCATGAGAAGTAGACAATTGTTGCTTAGTCTTTGTGCTTATCGTTTATTGGTTATTATTTTGCTTATGCGTCCTTTCACTTTCATGCACTTACCCATGAGTATTAAGCTAGTTGTATGCTTAGTGAAGGCTTTTATAACCGAATGCTTGTGAAAAATATCTATAAACTCTAGAACTCGTTTAAACATCACTCGAACCAAGGGGTCCAAATTTGTTATGTGTGAATTGATGGTCATGTGGTGAGTTGAGATGGAGCGTAAAACGCACTCACTCATGGACACATGCGTAGGAGAGATAGAGCGTAAAACGCACTCTCTTATAATTGTGATTAAAGAAAAAAAAATTGTTTATTGCAAATTTTGCATGGGGTTGAGGTTGAGCGTAAAACGCACTCGCCCATATGAGCGTGCTTAAGGTTGAGATGGAGCATAAAATGCACTCACCTAGAGCCCTTGATTCTCAAAATTTTTGGAATTGTGATTTGTATACCTTTGTATTGAGTGATGTGTTAAGCATGTTGTTTTGGGGTTTATTTTGATTATTTCATAAGGTAATGTGGTTGCAAAGTTCATCCGAGCTTGGTTGGTTTAGTGCTATTGGGTACTCACACACACACGGAAGGGGCCTTAAGCAAAGTATGACTAGCTAACTGAAATTTTAGACTTGCAACACCTTGTTTGTTCTCTTGAGTTCTTTGTGTTGATGCCTTTGAGACCATTGTCGGCTTATAAATTCATTGCTCAAGTTAGGTTATATTAGAAGTTTTTGAATTGTTTAGTTTAGGTTTGTTTTGCTTGAGGACAAGCAAAGATTTAAGTTTGGGGGTATTTGATGAGTGTATTTTATACACACAATTTGGGTACTTTTGGCCTTGATAATTTGCAAGTCTTTAGATATTTTATGTATTTTTATCTTATTTCTACATAAATTAGTTTTTAGTTAATTTTACATGTTTTATGTTGCTTTGATGCATTTTCATTATGTTTGTAGGAATTGAAATAAAGACCGCTCAGATCGTTGTTTGTATTGACTCAATGTCCGTGCCTGGACGTCTGTGCCCGAATGGTAGTATGATGGAAATTTGTGCTTGGCGACGCTCGGTGCTTAATTTGACAACATTTGGTAGTTGGGCGTGCACGGCGTCGACCAAGCCACGAGGGCAAGCCCGTGCTTAGATATCCGTGCCCGAATGATAACACGGTGAAAATTTATGTTTGGCGATGCTCGGGGCTTAATTTGATGACATTTGGAAGTTGGGCGTGCACGACATTGGAAAGCGTGCACGGCGTGCGGCGTCGACCAAGCCGCGGGCACGGCGTGCGGCAGATGGGGCGCCAGCGTGCGGCACAGGCGCTGGGCGCGGCGTGCGGGCGCGCGCTGGGCGTGCGGGCGTGTTGGCGCGCTGGGCGTGCGGGCGTGTGCGGCGGGCGATGGGCGCGGGCGCATGGGCGCGGCGTGCGGGAGCGCGGCGTGGGCGTGCGGCGTTGGGCGCGCGCTGGGCCTCGGCAGCGGGCGTGGGCGTGCGGCCAGCGTGCGGCCCAGGCGCTGGGCGCGGGCGCGCGCGCGCTGGCGTGCGGGCGCGAGGCGTGGGCGTGCGGCGTTGGGCGTGCGGCGTTGGGCGTGCGGGCGCGCCAACGCCGTGCTGAGTGCGATCTGACACAGTTTTAGTGCGATCTGAGCTCCATTTTGTCCGATTTTTGCTAGGGTTTCTTGATGGAGGCTATATATAATCTCTTCTAAGCTTCATATCAGATATCAAGGGATTGGGAGGCTAGACTAAAACATCAAAATAGAGAGCAAAGGTGCTGCAATACAAGGAAAATTCAGCTAAAGCCAAAGAACTAAGAAGGAAAGCCTTGTCAAAGAGACATCTAGAGAGAGGGAGGCTACAAAATACATCAACCAACAAAGCTCAAGGCTGGAAATCAAGCTGAATCAAGCCAAAAGCCAAGGAACTCGGTCAAGAAGAATTGCAAAGCTAAGGAGGAGAGCTCGAAACCTACAGCAACCAAAGGAACACCAGCTGAATAGCTTCAAAAGTGGTTTCATTTCTAATTTTCCATCTCCTTTGTAATTCGAATTTGACAATATATCAATTGAAAATGATGTTTATTGTAGCTATCATGAACTAACCTTCTATTCTAAGATTGCAATGGAACCCAACACTTAATTTGAATTGAATTCTCTCTCTATTGATTTTAGTTATGCATTTGTGAATTGATTGTCATAACCTTTGCTTCTAGATTAATTGCTTGGCCCGTAATTACCGTGGGAACCTATATGAACTTGACGAACGAATTATAGGTTGAGACCCAGTTATGATAACATGCGAGAGTATAAATTGTTGTGGGTTACTAATCGGATTAAGTGACGTGTGTCTTATTAATTATCTGCAATAATAGGTATCTTGATAGTAATTGGGATAGATATATACCTAATTACCGCATGCAACCTATTGAGAATCTAGTCTTAATGACTTCCGAGGTGAAAGTTGGTAATGGAAGGGAGGATTAATTAGATTTGGTGACACGTGTCTATAAATCATTCCTGAAATTAGTCTCTTGATAGTGTATAGGATAGACATATACCTATGCACCGCTTAGGAAGATTCGTGATTGACCATCTACAGAGGCTCTTATGTAGTTTTGATTTCTCGGTTGTCAATTCGTATGCTATAATTGACTGAAAAGAGAGAGTTAGGAGATTCAAATGACGTGTTGGGGGAAATTGTAATCTTAGACCTTTCTATCTTGATATTTCATCGCATTTTACTCATTACTTACTTGTGAACTCAACCAATCAACAATCAATCAAACCTTCATCGTTTAAATTAGATCAAATTGATATACGATTGGTACTTGGTTATTATTTGTCACAATTCCCTGTGGGTTCGACTCATATCTTATCATATATTACTTGTTGACCGCGTATACTTGCGCGTATTTATCGGTTGCGAAATCGACCAACAACATGTGATGACATGTATGATAATAAAGGGGATGATTATGGACTATTGACCAATGAGACTGAATTTAATTATTATGAATGCTTGAATGAATGAGTTTTTATAAATAGGGTCTGCAATGATTGTAAATATTCGGATCCTTGTAATTCGGGTTTCCGAGTATACTTGAATAAAAAAAGAATTATATTGATGATATTGTGTTTTTGTAATTTAAAGGTCGATATTGACCTAATGAACGTGATATGTGACTATGTATATGTGTTGCGATTTCATAGAAGAAATATTAACTTTTTCGAGAAAAATGCCGAAAACACTATTCATAAAACGCAAAAAATGTCTTTTTCATTTTTCAAAATTTTGAATCACGGGATGTTATTTGTTCGAGGATGGGAGACAAAATCTCCAACAAAACTGACGAAAGAAATTTCACAGTTTTCGTATGCGTGATGAGTTAGAAAATCTAATTAGAACGAAATCAAGTAACCGAGCGAGTTCGGATAAGTAAACCCTAAACGATTTAATAAAAAGGGTAAAATGGAATTTTGGCTAGCTATAATAATTATAATAGTTAACTAAAAAGGAAACTAGAAATCGAAACTAAGTTTCGAAGTAACCGCATCGAAAATGAGCTTAGGGTTTAAAGTGGCTTGGTTAAGATTCGAGGTGGCTCGGCTAGGGTTGAGTTAAGGTTGATGCGATTGAGCCATGGCTCTCTAAGGTTAAAACCTAGAGACTTAAGGGCTAAGCAAGCTAGGATGAAATGGGAGTTAAATGAAACTCAAATTAAAGCAAGTGGTAATTTTAAACCACATGAAGGGTAAATTTGGCCAAAGTGGCCAGCCATGTGTTGCAAGAGGGGACAAATGGTGAGTCATCTAGCATGATTCACCTTCTTTAAACCAAACATTTAATGTTTGGTTCCCCATTAATTCATTTAAGCTAGCCAAACAAGGCCTTAAGCAATGATTAGGTTTCTTAATCATGCATAAGTTAACTTAACTAGGGAGGATGGTTAGGTTTGTTAGTGGGAAAAATAAGCTAGGTTATCAAGACTTAGTCATTTCTCATCTTCATTCCCATTCCAAAAGCTAGAGAGAAAAGAGAAAAGAAAGAACAAGAGAAAGAAAGAAAGAGAGAAATCAAAAGAGATTGTTAAGGATTAAGAAGGAGAGTCAAGGCTATAGACTTTGATCATCGAGCAACTAGAAGCAAGAACAAAGATAAGAAGCTAAGAGCAAGACGAAATAAGAAAGGTAAGCATAAAAATCAATCATCTTCATTTTTTTCTTTTCTAGTTTTAGAACTTTAAAAGCTTTTTAGTATGTTATAAAGTGCTTGTCGGTGGTTGTTGTTATAAAGATCATAGAAGGGTCATGGAGAGATAAAAAAGTTGTAATATATAAGAACCTTGTGAATACTTACCAGTAAATGCCATGAAAGTGAGAACGAAAGTTAAAATCCTAAACCTATGCATAATGGATTGAAAATTTGTAGAGGACGTAAAATGGACCAAAAAGGTGGCTATTGTTTCATGTGATATAGGCCACCAATGTGTTATGGAAACTTCCACGTGGAACGGGGGAAAAATTCGCTATAACGAAGTTATGGCGAAAAATGTCCGAAATGCGTTTTAGAACGAAAACTATAGTTTAATAACGCTTTAGGTGTAAGGTTTTTGCTAACGCATCTGAATGAGTCTATAATCATAGGGCTTTTGAAGGTCATGTAAAATGTGAGTCGTGGGCTCAAGAACGAGTTTAATCCAACTTCGGATGAACGCGTTATGCTAAAATGAAAGTTAACGTCGAAAACGTCGTTTATTGAAAAAGTACTCCGCGCGGGACTTTTGAGCCAATGTTTGAGCTTGCTAGAAATCCGAGAAAATTGTCCCGAATATGTAAAGTTATAATTAAGTGGTATACTAGAAGTAAATTGGAGCGTTGGAAGTCAATTACGCGTCGAAAGCCTAAATTGCAGAAAAAGAAAAGAATTTTTTTTAAGTTCCAGACCAATCCGTCGGGGCGGATTCAAATGCTTATTAATTTCACTGGGGCAAATCCGGCAGAAAGCTTCTCGCTGGGGTGAGCTCATTTAGCCTTGCTAAGTTCGCTGGGGTGCAGATGCCCTGAGCCTAGTTTTGCGATTTTTCGACTTTCGTTCGATCAAGCGTAACTTTTACATACAAACTCCGATTTAAGTAATCCAAGATATTTCGAAAAGCTAACAAAGAGACCTACAATTTCATTCAAAGAGAATTAAAGGTTGAGGGTCGGAATTGATTTTGAATAAAACTTTAATCAAGGCTATCGTATAATCGGAGGGTCAAAGCGAGATAAGGTCTTCAGAATGCTGAACCAACGAACCTCGCTAGCTTAGATTCTCGAGTCTAATCATTGGACATTGAGAAATATAGTTTAATATTAATGTAAACCATAGATGGCGACCATACGTGGCTAATTGGTATGTTTATGTGCATTGAATGTGTAGGACTTATAAAGGGCGATTAACGCTAAAAGTCTAAAGACCGCAAAAGGCAACTGTTCTAACCTTGTGCAATTTATTATGTGCAAGTTTTATATTTTATTAATCATACTCTCATGAATGTGTATAAGTATGTTATGATTATGTAATGTGTGTATATTATGAAAAGTTTCAAACCTGCAATGGTATAAGTTGATCAAGTTTTACTTTAATGCTATGTTCTAATATAGTTAAACTATTTCTGAAGAATGATCTAAGCCATTTGTTTCGGCTAGACACATGTTAAACATTTTATTGATTTCAATTATAATCCTCTGAAATGTTATTGGTTTCCAACCAATTGTACTTGGTATGGATTCAAGTCTGAGAATGAACAACCTTGAAATGGGGAAGATTTTAGTTGGACATTTCCCGGCAAGGCTTCAAGCGCCTAAAACAAAAACGCAAATGTCGTTTCAGTATGTAGTGTTGATCAATGCAGGGCATAACGGGCTGATCACCCACCGTGCCCGTAAGTTAAGACGATTTCACAGTTGAATTACTGTTGAACCTTTTCAAAAGAAAAACAAAAGTTCTTGGTCTTTCGACCGCTCAGCATGTCAGTCAATATTAGTGTCAAAAGTATTTGTTAATCAGAATTGTTTTTGATTTCTTCACAACTGTTGTTCAGTTGTTGAAGCTTGTGATAATGAAAATATTTAATTCTTGTTTATATTGTTATCGTTAATTGTTATTACTTGCTGAGCAATCAAATGCTCACCCTTGCTTATAATTAAATATTTTCAGCAAAGCCCGAATGTGTGGAAGGTTCTGGTAAGGATTAGGGGAAAGGAAAGATGAACGAGTAAAGGCACAACAGTACTATGTAATAGTTAGGTTTATTTTAAATAATACTTAAATGATATTATGTATGAACATTTTAAAGGTCTTAGAACTTGGGTTTGTAAGAATATGTCTGTAATAACTAGTAATTACATTCATCTTGTAGAGATAGTAATGATGGATGTTAGTAGTATGGATAGTACCGTGTTGCACCGAATATGGGTTTGAAGGTACCCGGATTTGGGGGCATCACAGGTTGGTATCAGAGCTGTAGGTTAGAAACCTTCGGTGGGGATTACCTTAGGCTATAACCTTAGAAGAGTTAGAGATAAGGAAAAGAAATAAACTCATATAGAGTTCGTATAGAGATGGATTGAGGAAATTCATCTGAAAGAAGTATAAAGAAGTAAAAATAACATAAATTTAATTGTTATTTGTTATATATAATATATTTGATGCTATGTGCTAATCAGATAATAGTTTTATTGTAGATGTCAGGTGATGATGATAGTAGAGATGTACCAGTAGTGTATGAGGAGCTAATCATGTTGGGTTTGTATATAACGCAAGCATGCAATCAAATTACATAAATAGGGCGGAAGCATGATAAAAAACGGTTTTTAAAATTTTTCATACAAACCATCACCATGATCTTTCCTTGTGTTCAATTATCAATTAACGAAAGAGATAGAGATAGAGAATTATACCCTCATTAATCAAAGTTTCCTCGGGTACAAGTTCACCTACAATTCCTTCTACCATACAATGTCCTAATTAAATATAAGACATGGATTTACTGTCAAGTCTTATTATATTTAATTATATGTATTTCGATTCCCAAATGCACAACTCTAAATAATGAAAATTAGAAACTCCTTTCTAATTTCATTCTGCCTTGGCCAAGGACTACTGAGTTGTCATTTATCGAATCACATAGGACATTCACATATTTTACTAGACGTGGTAGATTCTTTGTTGATCATTCTCCTATCTCCATGTACAACTTATTATACCCAATAATCGAGATTCTTCATTACTTTCAATTTTAACATAAATTGGTCTTACTAACCCGATCGATTTGAATTTGATTTTAGAAGATCTTTTTCGCTTTGTTTAGAAATTGTTTTGGTGATAAAAAGGAAAAAACAAACATCGAGTAGAGTCAGGGTCACTCGTGGGCATGTAAGCCATCTCAATGGTCCCGAACATTCGCAATCACCATTTCCTCTATCATGGAGCCTTAAATTCGATTTTTGCGAGATGAGACCCTTGATCCCGTTTTAAGGCCCAAACATTACATATACAAGGATTGAATAACAATTTTACAATCACAAATACGTCCATCGTGGGAATTAGGTCAAGATCCAATTCGTGGATCGACCTACATATTCCTAAGCTCACAATGGTAAATAATACATCACATCAAATATACAAAATAGAGTTCTAGAGAAGGCTCCAGCAAACCCCATCTCACAGATCGCATAACCGAAACCCACATCGCGAGGGACTATAGGCATTGACGAGATCCACTGACAGGACTTAGGATCATAGGATTAAAATCCATAGATCTAAGATTCCCTAGATTTATATAATGCCGTAAACGGGATTTAAATATATAAAAAATGTATCCTAAACTGGCTATCAGGTGATTCAATTGGTAGAATCCCTTAACAGCGGGTAAATAGGACCCCTTGACCACTAGATATGGATCTAGGATTTTACGGGGTAAACAAAATAGACATAAAAATAAAAACACGTAGATTTACATTAGATCTTCGTCGAATCTAACATAAAGGTTAAAGCTTTTGGCTTTAAATCCAATGATGAGTTAGATCCAAGCTAGATCTCATATGAATCTAGGAAAAGATTCAAACTTTATCATTACATAGGCAAAACAATCGATGAAAAGAATGATAATGCTCACAAATATGATAATAAATCATAAATTGGGCATCATCGGGTGATTAGAAGGAAATTGTATTCACAAGAAATCCTCTCTAACCACCCAAGCCTATAGATATAGCTTCAAAGGGGCACAAAATACCAAAAACAATTGAATCTTTACAATGAAAATGAATTCAAATCACTAGATTGACACATTATGCAATAGATCTACATCAAATGTATGCTAAAAATACAAAAAGATTGAATCTTTCACCTTGGGGTGAAGGAGGGATGCATCCTTAGGCTTAGATTTGAGTGAATCTAGCTATTCTAGTACAAAATTTGGAGAAAACCTAATAAATTTAGATCAATTTTCAAGCTTCTCTCTCTAGAAATCCTCCACTTTCTCTCTCTAAAATGGATATTTTTTTGAAAATATGTTGAAATCATCCATTTACAGGGTTCCCTAGCTAGCTGCAGGTGCACCTGCAGTTGGCCCATGTGGGGCCCACCCGCTCCATTTTTTGTGTCATGTAGTCGGTTGTTCGTCCTATTTGCTGAAATGTCCGTAACTTTCAATCCGGGAATAATTGGGAGACGTGGTATACCATTTCAGAAAGCTCTTTTGTAGAGCTACACACTAACATAAAGTTTGGCCAATTTTAGGTTTGGGAAGATAAAGCAAAAGGTAGAAACAAATCTTCCCAAAGATGCCGACTGGTCCAGTGTACTTTGCGTAGTTTGTCACTCGGTGGTCGTTGAGATAGCTTCGTGTACTTTGACTTGAGCCTTAAAATCCTCTATTCGGATGTCTCGTCCTCCGACTAAAATGACTTTTTTGCCCTCCTACTAGGGTTAGAAAATATGTGCAAAATTTTGGGTGTCTACAGATGCCCCTCTTTGTCATGTTTATGCAATGTAATGAAGTGAAGATGACAAAGATATACACACCCGATGCATAATAAGGTGTATGTATGATGAAATGACATGTCAATGCTAAAATGATACGATGATGCAAATGCCTAAGTTTGATATCGTGTTGCTTTGCTGGGGATAATTTTAGACTACCCGTCATTTAAGGGATACCGTTGCTGATGATAAAGTTGGATTACATCATCAGGTCTCATCCCTGATGCCTCTATTGAGTCTCGTCCCCAACACTTACATCACCGGGTCTCGTCCCTAATGCCCTTGTTGAGTCTCGTCCCTAATGCTAACGTCACCGGGTCTCGTCCCCAACGGATTTTTATCACCAGGTCTCATCCCTGACACTTTGGTTGAGTCTCATCTCCAACGGATTTTATCACCAGGTCTCGTCCTTGACACTTTGGTTGAGTCTCGTCCCCAACGAGTCGTGTTGCCAAGTTTCGTCCCTGACACTTTGATTGAGTCTCGTCCCCAGCGAGTCGTATTATCAAGTCTCATCCCTGACACTTTGGTTGAGTCTCGTCCCCAACGAGTCATATTGCCAAGTCTCATCCCTCACACTTTGGTTGAGTCTCGTCCCCAATGAGTCGTATTGCCAAGTCTCATCCCTGACACTTTGGTTAAGACAATTTTCTGATTGATTGTAACACTTTGATTCGTTTTCAAGCATTATTTTTTTTCATTTCGGCCCCTAAGGCCCACCGTTTGTCCGTTTTCAATTTTTTTTAGATTTTTATGCTCGTCATGGTTCACAAGTGCCATTTTAACCCTTAAAATTGCATTTTTCTTTAGGGTTACATCTATTTGGACTGAAAGGAACGTGCTTCAACCTCAAGTGCACCAAAATAGAGGGAATGAGGCCCACTAGGCTTGGCCGCAGGTGCACTTGTAGTTGGCCGCAAGTACATCTGCGACTGCCCACAGTGGATATACCCCACTCGGGCGGCCTTTCCCTTTCATTCCTTTTGAATTCTTTTGATTCTTCTTCTCATATTCTCTTGCCTTTCCACGCATATTCTCGTATATTCTGCTTCGTGGGGTTTGATTTTGCCATTTCTGACTCCGTACATTCATTCATCTATTCGCATGTAACATATTCGTATAACTTTTTCATGTCTATGATCCTACTTCATTAAATTATGGATATCATTATGTATGATGCAATGTATCAAAAATGTATGCTTAAATGACTTGATAAAAACATTTCGCTTTTATGCATGCATGCACATGGGTACGCGGGACATGTGGGTGCAAGAAATTTCATGATCTGAGACCATTTTTCATCGCTTGTTTTTGACAAAAATTACCCATTTTTACGTTGGAATTAACTCTAAAAGCAAGTTTCCACCTTTTGGGACATTTTTGCCGCTTTCGTGCACTTTCGTTGGGTTTATATTATTAAAAAGATAGTATATTATACATATCTATCATGTTGTGCTTTAGGGACCTATAAATGGTCATATATGCATACCAATGTGCATGGGGATAGTTCGTATTTTAGGGGAGACTCTGCCGAAATTTTCTCCCAAGCAACCTAATGGGTCGAAGTTATGCATCTAGATGTAATGTCGTAGTCTTGCTTTAATGAATGTGCAAACCATGCATGATGCTATGTCCTAATATATTCGTACGCATGACATTGATATAGGATAAGATAGGGTGTACCTCACGTCGTATCGTTTGATATTATAGTCATCGACCCAGACATGCCGGGTAGTTCCACATCCCATAGGGCCTCTTCCGGACTTCGTCGTACGGCAGCCTCTACAGTTCCATCCCCTCATATTACGAGACATGTTCAATGCCTGATGGAGGCCTGTATTCGTCCGATTGGCATGGATAGAGCTGATGCTGCTGGCATAGATGAGGATCTTCCTAATACTAATGCAGTGATCCCGCCTGTTCGTGGTCATTGACTTTCTAGCGCTTTAGTGGCCATCCCAGATCTCTTGGGGCTTGATTTGAGTCGTCATTCGTCAGCGTATTTGTGCGCTAACGAGGTATATTTACGAGAATCTTCGAATCATTTCGCCCCTCTTTTCCTCGGTTTCCTATTGCAGTCGTCTCATTTGTTAGTATTGCATATCCTAGAGTTCACACAGCCACAAGGCAACTACTTTAGTATTTATTCCCTCTACCGGGCCCTTTATGCTAACTATCGGGCTCGGGTAGATTCTTGGGGCTTCGATCAATTTTTTACTATAGCTCCACGACGCTGCCCCTGGGGTTATCATCGTGCTTTATCCGAGAAGTGGTTCATCAGAGCCATTCTCTTCACCTATTAGATTGTGAGGTGGTGATGACACCTTTGGACTGACGCTACATCACGAGCATTGAGTTCACCGGCCAGTAGGTTCTTTTAGAGGCTGACATTTCTCCTACCGTCGTTGTGACACCCCCAAATCCGGGTTACCTTAATCTCGGATTCGGTGCACCACTGAACAACTCACAAGCATTCTAAGAATAACTTAATGAGGAAATAAAGGAATATTTACATTGATTTAACATAAATATTCTCGTCCCAAGTCTCGAAACCATAACTAAAACATAATACTAATAAGTCTGAATACATAACACAGCTTAGAACATAATCTTAACAAGTCTTGACACAAGACTGGAACAATAACATAGCAGGACAAGCTATTCTGTAGCTTTGCCTTTGCCTTTATCCTTTCCCGAGAATTCGCCACGTTCTGTAGCAACTATAATGTTTAAGGAAAAGCAAGGGTGAGTAACGAATTTGCCCATCAAGTATAACAACAATAATAATGAATAATCAAGAGTAAGGCTCCGCAATCAAAAAGGTTAAAACTATTGATGATAGCTTGGAAATTAATCATATAGATTGTAAATAAGGTACGTCTCAAACGTTTCAATTCAATTCTCCACTAACATTGGTGAGTCACTGTAGACTGGATGATAATCAATTGGATGCGATGATTTTAAATTTTCAAAATGCAGGATTCACTGTGTGGCCACCATGGCACTTACCTTTTTGATAGGATTAACAGTATTACACTATTAACCCAAAAACAGGTATAATAGGTGATCAGCCTAAAATACCCGGCGTTATGCATAACCCTCAAACGTTCAACTTGCGTGCATGTTGGTCCCCCGACAAAACATAATTTTCCCTTACTAAGAGGGTTGTTCATCTCTGCAAAGAGTCCGCACCAAAGCAATTGGTCTGGATCGCTTTCTAAATCCTGGACATTGGTCTAGCCGAATCAAATGGCATCGACTCTCTTCATAAACCATTGGATTTAAAAACTTTAATAACATGCATTATAACATAACTGGATATCTTGAACGATTATCAAATTATTTGCATAAACTTGGAATTTATACAATATATAAGCATTGCATGAAATGAACTTCAATAAGATATTTGAATAAAATGGGAATATTTGCAATAAACTAGAGTACTTGTTCAATACCAAATTAAACAAGAGTTAGAAGCTTGTTCAATAATTAAATGGGATAGGATTAGAAACTTGCATATTTATAATAAACTCGCACAATATAAAAGAGTTGTACGGGTTAGGAAACTTGCTCAATAAATAATTTGAGTTAGGATAGGAAACTTGCAACAATATACAACATTTGTATATAATATTAAACATGCTTAAGTATAATTCGAGTAAGGTTAGGGAAACTTGCCCAACACAAGGGTTAGACGAACGTTAGGAAACTTGCCTCTTTCATTGATTAGGCTTAACGTAAATTATTTTTCAAATATCCTACACAATGTAGTACATATTGACATAACAATTAGTCATATAGGGGATTCCAAACATTGGTTTATACAACACTATAATGTTTCACTCATATTAGAAACAAAATATAAAACAAGATTATACACACTAGTTACAGTGTTACGACGCTTGCGCGTCCGCACGCCAAACTCGCCTATTCAAATGCCCAAGCGACACGCAATTGCGTACGTCTAGCACGCCCATTCGATTTATCTAATACTCATTGTTTAATGCTAAGTATCATTATAATTCATAACATTCATATTTTAGGACTTAGAACAATGTCTTTTATTATTAGAAGCATTACACGTTGCACATGCACATGACCGACGCCTTCTGTTTGCACAACAGCCCTAAAAACGGTCAATTTTAAAATTTTAATTCTAATTAATAGAAGTTATAGGTCTATCTCTAAGCTTTTCGGATCATCTTGAATCATCCAATTAGGAGTTTATATGAGAAAGTTAGGTTTGTTTTACTAAAGGAGGTCAGCATCGCACAACGAGCTCGCCCCGGCGGGCTCCTCTCTGACGAGCTCGCCTGTAGACCAAATGAGCTCGCCCCCGAAGGGCTGAGCTCGCCCTAGGACATATGTGCTCGCCCCCGAAGGGCTGAGCTCGCCCAAAATGAGCTCGCCCAAGCCAAATGAGCTCGCCTCCTCTCTGTCGAGCTCGCCTAGACCAAATGAGCTCGCCCCCGAAGGGCTGAGCTCGCCCCCGAAGGGTTGAGCTCACCCCTGGGCCAAAATGGTTTGGTTGTTTCCCACTTGGTGTGACAAGCCAAAATAAATACCCAAATACACAAAAATATATCCGAATACTCTCACATTTGTACCCAATTTGGTAAATACTCTACCCAAAATTAAAATGGGTACTCCCATAATTTATTGGGACGTATAAAATAATTATTAGGGGATTTGTTCATTTATTCGGAACACCCATATAATACATTTCAGATACAGATAAAATCACGTATCAGCTCAAATAAAATTTCCGACGATTGGAAAAATTATTCATTCGCATACACGCATTAACTAAATTATAAAAATCGAAAAGACACAAAAATATTATGGCATGAATAGTACCTCGGTAAATGTGTCCCGTGAACAGTGATTTTGCGGTTTCTCGCAAAATCATATATTCACTCCAACGATACAACAACATGTAAAAATTCATGCATACACATATTCTAGGTTATAACACAACCTTTAAACACATAACACATAATAATATAAATAAAGAAAATAAAAAATCATTTTATCCACACATAAAAATCGGGTTACAAGGAAATTCAAAATTCCCGATCATTACATTCTCCCCCCTTATAAAGATTCTGTCCCCAGAATCACAATACAAGGTTAAGCAAAAAGTTGAGGGTAATTCTCCTTCATCTTATCTTCTAATTACCACATAGCCTCCTCAGCATTGTGGTTTCGCCAAACTACTTTTACAGAAAGTATAACCTTATTTCTTAATACTAGTTCTTTCCTATCAATTATCTGAATGGGAATTTCTTCGTACGTAAGATCTTTCTTTATTTGAACGGGCTCATAGGATATCACGTGCTTATAATCGGGATTGTATGGTCGTAACACTGAGACGTGGAACACGTTGTGGATATGCCCCAGTTCGGGAGGCAAGGCTACCTTGTACGCCACTTCACCCACTCTTCTTAACACTTCGAACGGTCCTACGAACCTCGGGCTCAACTTTCCCTTCTTCCTAAAACGTATCTTTCCTTTCCAGGGAGATACCTTAAGAAACAAGTAGCTGTCGACGTCGAAGTCTCTTGTCTGGTGATGTTGATCTGCATACTTCTTTTGTCGGTCTTGGGCTACAACTAATCTCGCCCTGATCACTGTGACCACTTCTACTGTCTGCTGCACCAATTCTGGTTCTAACAGTCGTTATTCGCGAACCTCATCCCAACTTAATGGTGTCCTGCACTTCTTTCCATAAAGGGCTTCATATAGCGGCATACCGATACTTGCATGATAGCTGTTATTGTAAGCGAATTCCACAAGTGGTAAGTGGTCATCCCAAATTCCCTTGAAATCCATCTCACAAGCTCTCAACATGTCTTCTAGTGTCTGAATTGTTCGTTCACTTTGTCTGTCAGTTTGAGGATGGTAAGCAGTACTTAGTCGCAATTGTGTTCCCATCCTTCCTTGCAAGCTTTTCCAAAAATTTGACGTGAAGCGTGGATCTCGATCTGAGATAATTGACACGGGCACTCCATGTCGCGAAATAATTTCCTTTATATACAATTTGGCTAATTGGTTCAAATTAAATCGGATCTTTATCGGTAGAAAGTGTGCTGATTTCGTCAATCGATCTACGATAACCCAAATGGCATCATAACCCTTTTGTGTAACTAGAAGTCCTACCACGAAGTCCATAGTGATGTGCTCCCATTTCCATTTTGGTATCTTCAATGGTTAAAGTAGTCCACTCGGTCTTTGATGCTCTGCTTTGACTCGTTGACAGGTGAGACACTTACTGACGCACTCTGCCACCTCCCGCTTTAAATTTAGCCACCAAAAGTGCTGATGAAGGTCCCTGTACATTTTTGTACTTCTCGGGTGAACAGAATATGGTGAATTATGTTCCTCATGTAAGATTGCCTCTCTTAGTTCGGTCACAGCTAGCACCCACACACGTTTTTCGAATCTCAATATACCATCTTTATCCAATCTAAACTTATCTTCATCGTTTTTTGCTACTCTCTTCTTTATCTTTTCACATTCCTAATCATCTCCCTGTGCCTCCTTCACTTTGTCTAGCAACGTCGGATGAGCTTCCATTACGAATAACCGCTCTGCTTCTCCTTTTGGAATTTTCACTTCTATCTCCAGTTGCATCATTTCCTCCACTAACTCCTCCTATGTTGTCAACCTGAACAAGCTCTCCCTTCCTTTTCTACTCAACGCATCTGCTACTACGTTTGCCTTCCCCGGTTGATAAAGAATTTCATAGTCGTAATCTTTGATTAGTTCCAACCACCTCCTTTGTCGCATATTGAGCTCCTTTTGTGTGAAGATATATTTCAGACTTTTGTGGTCCGTATATATCTCACATTTCTCTCCATAAAGATAGTGTCTCCAAATCTTCAATGCAAAAACTACCATGGCTAACTCCAAGTCATGGGTAGGGTATCGTTTTTCATAGTCCTTCAATTGATGCGACGCATACGCAATTACCTTGCCATACTGCATTAGAACACAGCCAAGGCCTCGGTGCGACGCATCACTATATACTACAAAACCTCATGTATAATCCGGTAGAGATAACACAGGAGCCTCACTCAATCTCATCTTCAACTATTTGAAACTTTCTTCGTACTTTTCCGTCCAAACAAACTTCACAGTCTTCCTTGTTAAATTGGTCAACGAGGTCGCTATCTTGGAAAAATCTTGGATAAATCTTCGACAGTACCCAACTAGCCCTAAGAAACTCCGCACCTCAGTCGATATCCTTGGTTGTTCCCAGTTACTCACCGCCTCCACCTTTGCCAGATCCACTGAGATTCCATCTTTGTCTATCACATGCCCTAAAAATTGTACCCTTTCCATCCAAAATTCGCATTTAGAAAATTTCGCGTACAACTTCTCCCTTCGTAGTGTTTCTAGTATCGCCTCCAGATACTCGGCGTGCTCCTCTTTGGTCTTCGAATAAATTAGAATATCGTCGATGAAAACTACTACAAACTTGTCTAGGTACAACTTGAGAATTCAATTGATCAAATGCATAAATACTGCTGGCGCATTCGTCAAACCGAAAGACATCACTAAAAATTCATAGTAACCGTACCTCGTACGGAATGCAGTCGTAGGCACATCCTCCTTCCTTACCTTTAAATGGTGATATCCGGTCTTCAAATCTATCTTTGAGAAACATCTTGCTCCTTGCAATTAGTTAAAAAGGTCGTCGATTCTTGGCAATGGATACCTATTCTTGATCGTTGCCTTGTTCAACTCTCGGTAGTCGATGCACAGTCTCATTGATCCATCTTTCTTCTTAACGAATAAAACTGGTGCTCCCCATGGGGACACACTCGGCTGAATATACCCTTTATCTAGCAATTCTTGAAGTTGTATCATCAATTCCTTCATTTCTACTAGTGCCATACGATACGGGGCTTTTGAAATTGGTGTCGTTCCTGGTGCTAAATCAACTACGAATTCAATTTCCCTGTCTGGCGGAAGACCGGGTAAATCATCTGGAAACACATCTTGAAATTCCCTCATGATCGGTATATCCCTCATTTCTACTCCCACTTCCTTTGTATCCACAATGTAGGCTAAATAGCCTACACATCCCTTCCTTAACAATTTCTTGGCCTGCATCATCGTAAGATAACACGATTGTCTAAGCGATGTGCTACCATAAAACACTACCTTAGACCGGTTCGGGGTCCAAAGGTTCACACTTTTGTTCTGACAGACAATTATTGCTGCATGGTCATACAACCAGTCCATTCCCAGTATCACATCAAACTCTCCCAATTTAATCGGGATCAAATCTACATTCAGGTTATGACCCCTAATTTTAGCACAATAATTACGGTATATGAACTCTATAGGGATTACCTCCTCATTAGCAATTTCTACACTTAAGGGATGTTCTAGCCGCTCTTGGGGTAAGTTTAATCGTCCAACAAATTCTTTAGACACAAACGAATAGGTAGCACCCGAATCAAATAATACGTAAGCATTTATATCATTGATCGGGATAATACCTGAAACCATGTCCCTTGAAGCTACGGCATCCTGGGCAGTCATGTTGAATGTCCTGGCGGTTGGTCGACTAGGCTGAGCAGGTCCACTAATCATTGGCTTATTGTTTCCTCCTTTGTAGCCACTTCTTCCACTGTTTCCTTTCTGGGGGCAATCCTTGATCCGGTGCTCGGCCGATCCACATGCAAAACATCCACGGACTTTCTTCGGGTTTGGGCATTTTGGCACTATATGTCCCTCCTGGCCACAGTTATAGCAGACACTGCGTCCCTTCCAGCATTCTCCCAGGTGATGTTTCCCATATTTTGGACATGCCTCAATTCTCTTTTTGAATCCTCCTTGATTGCTTCCGGTCGGATTGGTGTTGGTACTATTATTGTTGCCTCCTTCCCACTTTCTCTTCCTTAGGTTTCTTCCCCCACTACAACTTCCTCCACGATGGTCACTTCCGCTATTCTTATTCTTCCTTTCCCTATTGTATTGACTCAAGGCCTCACTCCCACCTTCAGCAATGATGGCCTTCTCTAGTAGTGCATTAAAAGTTTCGATCTGGAGCACTGACACCTTACTGTATAGCCATGGCTTCAACCCTTGTTCGAACCGTTGTGCCTTCCGCTCTTCAATATCCACTTGGTGTGGCGCAAAGCGTGCCAATTCATTAAATTTGACGGTGTACTATGCCACTGTCATATCCCCTTGCTTCAGTTCTAGAAACTTTACTTCCATCCGACTTTTCATGCTCTTCGGAAAGTAGTTCTCGAAGAACAGTTCCTTGAATCTTTCCCATGGTACTACACCTTCGCTGCCCATTAATGATTGACCTCCCACCAATAGTTTGCCTCTCCCTTCATCATATAGGTGGCAAATGCCGTTTTCTGGTCTTCTCCCATGCGTGCGATGGTAAAAGCCTTCTCTGTTTCTTTGACCCAAGACTGGGCCTTGATCGGGTCGGTCGTTCCTTTGAACTCTAGGGGTCCCACACTTTCAAAGTCCTTAAAATTTATTATGGGGCAATTGGGGGAATGGGGTTTTCGGGTCCCGCATTCTTGCCCTGGAATACACCCTATAATAGGTCTGCTAGCCGTTGTATGGGGTCTGCTTGGCCTCCTCCATTATTCACCGATCCCTCGGGTGTTTGTGGAACTAGTATTCTACGCGGCGGCATCTTCTGTTTAATGGAAGAAAACTTAATGTTATAATCTCATTACACCTCGCACATATTTATTCTAGTGCGATAATAGAATATAGCAATATACATAACAAAAGGTTGGGGCATACAACACTTATCCCATACGTAACGCATAACGTCGGGATTACAATCACAAAATCACACACTTCTAGACACATAAGCTAAATAGTCCATTCGAGTATGTCGTGCTCCATCACGCTATCATACTCCATATGCCCCATACGGGTCATCAATTCTCGACTCGTGGCACGACGAGTCTGTCTTTCCTCAACCTGATAATAGTATACACCATCTACCTATCTAGTAGTCGTCATACTAAAAGCGTAGCCCATTCTATTCATCTATCTCTGGCATCCCATAGCCATGATACACTACAAACAAACCCTATTAGAATCTCTTAGAAAAATATAAATCCGTTGTAGGGAATAAAAGTATATTTCGCTTCGCCACTGACTCACTCCAAAACAGTCTACTAAATTAACACGTAAAACTCTATATGAGTTTTGTCCCATTCTATTTCTTTCCTTCACTTCTAAGGTTATAGCCTAAGGGTTCTCTCTCCGAAGGTTATAACCTATGGCTCTGATACCAACCTGTGATACCCCCAAATCCGAGTTACCTTAATCTCGGATTCGGGGCACCACTAAACAACTCACAAGCATTCTAAGAATAACTTAATGCGGAAATAAAGGAATATTTACATTGATTTAACATAAATATTCTCGTCCCAAGTCTCGAAACCATAACTAAAACATAATACTAATAAGTCTGAATACATGACACAGCTTAGAACATAATCTTAACAAGTCTTGACACAAGACAAGAACAACAACATAGCAGGACAAGCTATTCTGTAGCTTTGCCTTTGCCTTTATCCTTTCCCGAGCTCTCACCACGTTCTGTAGCAACTGTAATGTTTGCCCAGCAAGTATAACAACAATAATAATGAATAATCAAGAGTAAGGCTCCATAATAAAAAAGGTTATAACGATTGATGATAGCTTGGAAAATAATCATATAGATTGTAAACAAGGTACGTCTCAAACGTTTCAATTCAATTCTCCACTAACATTGGTGAGTCACTGTAGACTGATGGTTATCAAATGGATTCGATGATTTCTAATTTTCAAAATGCAGGATTCACTGTGTGGCCACCATGGCACTTACCTTTCCTATAGGATTAACAGTATTACACTATTAACCCAAAAACAGGTACAATAGGTGATCAGCCTAAAATACCCAGCGTTATGCATAACCCTCAAACGTTCAACTTGTGCACATGTCGGTCCCCCGGCAAAACATAATTAACCCATACTAAGAGGGTTGTTCATCTCTGCAAAGAGTCCGCACCAAAGCAATTGGTTTGGATCACTTTCTAAATCCTGGACATTGGTCTAGTCGAATCAAATGGCATCGACTCTTTTCATAAACCATTCATACATAATTGAGATTCAAAAATTTTAATAACATGCATAGTATAACTGGATATCTTGAACGATTATCAAATTATTTACATTATCTTGGAATTCATGCACTGCATGAAATGAACTTCAATAAGATATTTGAATAAAATGGGAATATTTGCAATAAACTAGAGTACTTGTTCAATACCAAATTAAACAAGAGTTAGAAACTTGTTTAATAATTAAATGGGACAGGATTAGAAACTTGCATATTTATAATAAACTCGCACAATATAAAAGAGTTGTACGGGTTAGGAAACTTGCTCAATAAATAAATTGAGTTAGGATAGGAAACTTGCAACAATATACAACATTTGTATATAATATTAAACCTGCTCAAGTATAATTCGAGTAAGGTTAGGGAAACTTGCCCAACACAAGGGTTAGACGAGCGTTAGAAAACTTGCCTTTTTCGTTGATTAGGCTTAACGCAAATTATTCTTCAAATATCCTACTTAATGTAGTACATATTCACATAACAATTAGTCACAAAAGGGATTCCAAACATTGGTTTATACAACACTATAATGTTTCACTCATATTAGAAACAAAATATAAAACAAGATTATACACACTAGATACAGCGTTACGACGCTTGCGCGTCCGCACGCCAAACTCGCCTATTCAAATGCCCAAGCGACACGCAATTACGTACGTCTAGCACGCCCATTCAATTTATCTAATACTCATTGGTTAATTCTAAGTATCATTATAATTCATAACATTCATGTTTTAGGACTTAGAACAATGCCTTTTATTATTGGAAGCATTACACGTTGCACATGCACATGACCGATGCCTTCTATTTGCACAACAGCCCTAAAAACGGTCAATTTCAAAATTTCTCCAGGTAGTAAATTTCAAATCTAATTAATAGAAGTTATAGGTCTATCTCTAAGCTTTTTGGATCATCTTTAATCATCCAATTTGGAGTTTATATGAGAAAGTTAGGTTCGTTTTACTAAAGGAGGTCAGCATCGCACAACGAGCTCGCCCCGGCGAGCTCCTCTCTAACAAGCTCGCCCGTAGACCAAATGAGCTCGCCCCCGAAGGGATGAGCTCGCCCTAGGACATATGTGCTCGCCCCCGAAGGGCTGAGCTCACCCAAAATGAGCTCGCCCTAGGCCAAATGAGCTCGCCCTAGGCCAATTGAGCTCGCCTAAGCCAAATGAGCTCGCCCAAGCCAAATGAGCTCGCCTCCTCTCTGTCGAGCTTGCCTGGACCAAATGAGCTCGCCCCTGGGCCAAAATGGTTTGGTTGTTTCCCACTTGGTGTGACAAGCCAAAAATAAATACCCAAATACATAAAAATATATCCTAATACTCCCACTTTTGTACTCAATTTGGTAAATACTCTACCCAAAATTAAAATGGGTACTTCCATAATTTATTGGGATGCATAAAATAATTATTACGGGATTTGTCCATTTATTCGGAACACGCATATAATACATTTCGGATACGGATAAAATCACGTATCAGCTCAAATAAAATTTCCGACGCTTGAAAAAATTATTCATTTGCATACACGCATTAACTAAATTATTAAAATCAAAAAGACACAAAAATATTATGACGTGAATAGTGTCTCGGTAAACCTGTCCTGTGAACAGTGATTCTACGGTTTCTCGCAAAATCATATATTCACTCCAACGATACAACAGTAAGCTGACTATCGGAGGACCAAAGGAACAACAGTAAGCTGACTATCGGAGGACCAGCACAGCAGAACAGACTAGTACCACGCACCTTCAACATGACAGTGCAGGATGCGATGGAATCGAAGGACGTGGTGTCAGGTATTATTTCAATCAATAATATCAGTGCATATGTATTATTTGATTCGGGTGCTACCTGTTCCTTTATTTCGGAAGATTTTGCTAAACGGTTAAATTTATAGAAATTGTTGCGCTGAGATAAACGGGTATAAATTGAGCGTAGATTTAATTCCGATATGACTGGGAGAATTTGATGTAATTCTTGGAATGGATTGGTTGTCTACTCACAGAGCTGTGATTGACTGCCAGAAGAAATGTATACACCTGAAGACTTCAGATAAGTCGAGGGTTGTATTCTATGGAAGTAAATTGCCTAGACAATCTCGTTGTCTGACGATGATGCAAGCAAGGAGATTGCTTAGAAGGGGTTGCATAGGTTATCTGGCTCACGTGGTTGATACTCGAAGAGTAGGGAGTGAAATGGGTCAGATACCTGTAGTAAGGGAATTCCCGGATGTTTACCTAGAAGATCTACCTGGTTTACCGCCGGATAGAGAAGTGGAATTTGTGATCGACTTGGTATCGGGAACCGCACCGATCTCAAAGGCACCATACAGGATAGCACCGGTGGAGATGAAAGAATTGATGGTCCAACTGTAGGAGTTGCTAGATAAGGGGAATATTCATCCTAGTGTATCTTCATGGGGAGCGCCTGTACTATTTATAAAGAAGAAAGACGGATTACTTAGGTTTTGGATTAACTATCGGGAGTTGAACAAAGTCACGATTAAGAACAAGTATCCGTTACCCAGGATTTATGATTTGTTTGACCAATTGAAGGGAGCGAAATACTTTTCGAAGATTGACTTGAGGACGGGATATCACCAACTGAATGTGAGGCAGGAGGATATACCGAAGACAACATTTAGAACTCGATATGGACACTTTGAGTTTTTGGTGATGTCATTTGGGCTGACGAGCGCGCCAGCAGCATTTATGGACATGATGAACAGAGTGTTCAAGTAATACCTAGATAAATTTGTTGTCGTTTTCATAGATGACACTCTAGTCTACTTGAAGACGGAGGAGGAACACGTCAAGCATTTGAGGATAGCCCTGGAAATGCTGAGAAGAGAGAAGTTATATGCAAAGTTTTCCAAGTGTGAATTTTGGCTACAAAAGGTGCAGTTTTTGGGGCACGTAATTGAGAAGGATGGTGTATCAGTGGATCCTGCGAAGGTAGAAGCGGTAATAAACTGGGAGCAGCCAAGGACGCCGACAGAATTTCGAAGTTTCTTGGGATTAGCGAGTTACTATCGGAGGTTTATTCAGAACTTTTCAAAGATAGCGACACCGTTGACAAATTTGACAAGGAAAACTGTAAAGTTTGTATGGACGGATAAGTGCGAAGAGAGTTTCTTGGAGTTAAAGAAGAAACTTAGTGAAGCACCTGTGTTCTCACTGCCAGATAATACAGGGGGATTTGTGGTGTATAGTGATGCGTCACACAAAGGCCTTGGGTGCGTACTGATGCAGCATGGGAAGGTCATTGCGTACGCGTCACGGCAGCTGAAAGACTATGAGAAGGGATATCCGACTCATGACTTGGAAGTAGCGGCAGTGGTGTTTGCTCTGAAGATTTGGAGGCACTATCTATATGGGGAGAAGTGTGAGATATACACAGACCACAAAAGTCTGAAGTATATCTTCACTCAAAAGGAGCTAATTATGAGGCAACGACGATAGTTGGAGTTGATCAAGGATTATGATTGTGAAATTCTGTACCATCCAGGTAAGGCCAATGCAGTAGCTGATACTCTAAGTAGGAAGGGCAGAGATAAGTTGATGATGCTGACAGCTCAAGAGGAAAGACTGGAGTTGGAAGTCAAGTATCCGACAAATGCAGACGAGAAACTGTTGGCAGTGGAGGTGAGCCCGACTTTATTAGACAGGATAAAGGAGGCTCAAGAAAAGGATGATGAATGTATCGCCATAAAGAAGCGAATCTCAGAAGGAGAGGAATTAAAGTACAAAATTGATGGCATGGGACTACTAAGGTTTGAAGGGAGAATCTGGATACCGATGGTTCCGGAGTTAAGGAAAGAGGTTCTGCAGGAAGCTCATTCTACAAGGTATTCGATACACCCTGGTAGTACCAAGATGTATCAGGATTTGTGCCAACACTTCTGGTGGCCGAACATGAAGAGGGAGGTCGCGGAATGTGTTGGACGATGTTTGGCATGTCAGAGGGTAAAAGCAGAACATCAGAAACCGGGTGGACTCCTACAACCGCTGGAGATTCCGGAGTGGAAGTGGGAGCATATCACGATGGATTTTGTGACGGGGCTTCCACCAACTCAGAAGGGTTACGACGCGATCTGGGTGATCGTGGATCATTTAACTAAATATGCACATTTCCTACCGATCAAGATAAGGTACAATCTGGAGCAGTTAGCAAAGTTATATGTGAAAGAAATTATCTCGCGACATGGGGTACCGGTATCTATTGTGTCTGACAGAGATCCACGCTTCACGTCAAATTTCTGGAAGAGCTTGCAAGAAAGATTAGGAACTCAGTTGAGGTTGAGTACGGCGTATTATCCTCAATCGGATGGGCAAAGCGAACGAATGATATAGACGCTTGAAGACATGCTTAGAGCATGTGTAATGGATTTTAAAGGTAGCTGGGATGGTCACCTACCATTGGTGGAGTTTGCCTATAATAACAGTTATCATGCAAGTATTGACATTCCGCAATATGAAACATTATACGGAAGGAAGTGTCGAACACCTCTGTGTTAGGACGAAGTCGGTGAACGGAGACTGTTGGGACCTGAATTGGTACAGCAGACTGTGGATGTCGTTAAGGTGATAAGAGCTCGATTGGTAGCGGCTCAGGACCGACAGAAAAAATATGTCGATTTGCATCGTTAGAAGCGAGACTTTGAAGTCGGCAGTTTTGTGTTTTTGAAAGTATCTCCTTGGAAAGGAAAGATTAGATTTGGGAAGAAGGGGAAATTGCGTCCCAGGTTCATAGGACCATTTGAAGTTTTGAAGAGGGTAGGTGAAGTGGTGTACGAGGTATCTCTACCTCCTGAACTTGAGCACATTCATAATGTGTTCCACGTTTCTATGTTACGACCCTATAAACCCGGCTACAAGCATGTGATATCCTATGAACCGATTCAAGTTGAGAGAGATTTATCATATGAAGAGATTCCTATCCAGATATTAGATAGGAAAGAGCAAACGTTAAGAAATAAGGTCATCCATTCGGTCAAACTGCTTTGGAGGAACCACCCAGCTGAAGAAGCCACGTGAGAGCTAGAAGAAAAGATGAGGAAGAATTATTCACATCTTTTAGAGTGAACCCATGTTAAGTTTTCCGTACCTAGGCTGTAATTCTGGGACAGAATTCTTATAAGGGGGGAGGATGTAACGACCAAGAATTCTGGGTTTACCTTGTAATTTGAATTTTTGAATATTAGCGGATATATTATATTTTATTAATATTATTTTTATGTTGCATGTTTAAGGGTTGTGTGACAACCTAAATTATGTAAATGCATGAAATTTTACGTGTTATAGTTTTGTTTAAGTGAATAATGGATTTCGCGTAGCGTCGCTAAATTACTATTCACGGGGCACGTTTCCCGAGGTGCTATTCACGCGATAATATTTTTGTGTTTTTTTTTACTTTAATAAATTTCATAAATACGTGTATGCGTACGAATAATTTTTCCAAGTGTCGGAAATTTTATTTGAGCTGATACATGATTTTATACGTATCCGAAATATATTAAATAGGTGTTCTAAATATTTGGACAAATTCCATAATAATTATTTTTACCCATCCCAATATTTATGGCAATACCCATTTTAATTTTGGGTAGAGTTATTTACCAGTTTTGGTACAAAAGTGGGAGTTTTCGGATATAGGAAGGGACTATTCGGGTATTATTTATTTGTGTGTCACCCAAATAGTGTTCATTAATTTGAAATTAACCAATCAAAGAGGGAGAGAGAGGGAGTTGTCGGCAAGCTAGCCCATTTACTAGACACCATGTTCATTGAGAAGCCAAAAATTCCCCTATATGCTCCTTAAAATCCTTTCCAAGGTGTATGGTTATACTAACTCATCCCTCTCAAAACATTCCACCCGTGTCTTACCCTTCTCCATCCCAAAAATCATCAGCCATTTCTCTTCTCCCACTCCTTGTTGCTGCAAATAGAGGTTCTAGAGAAAGGGAGAGAACAATATTGTGAGAGAGAGTGCTTCAAAAAATTTGAAGGAAGAAGAAGAAGAAGAAGAAGAAGAGAGGAAGAGAAGAATAGGTTCAGGTTTTGAGCAAGGAGGAAAAAGGAATAGCAAGCTAAGCATCTACACCATCACCACCATCTTCATCTTCAAACTTCAAAACTTCTAGAGAGAGAGAGAAGTGGGTGTGAGCTAACTTGAAGTAAAGGCTTCGGGAGAACTCAAGGAGGTTGAGGAGAGTTTCTAACCAAGCTCTAAAAGAGTTCTAACATCTAAGAAGTAGCTACAAAAGGTAAAATTTTAACTCAATCCACTCCATTTGATTTGGTTGAGGTTTTTCAAAGTTTTCTTAGTTTGTAAGCTTTTGTGCTTGTGGGTTAGGTCTTGTTGTGATTTTTGTTGTTTTTGTTTGTGTTGGATGTTTGTAAATGTTATTAAGAGGTTATATAAGCCATTAATAACATCAAAGTGGAATAAAAACGCAATAAATCTGTTCCTATGCTTAAGGAGGATGAAGAATATGAAGAACAATGGACATTTTGGACAAATCTTGGACCAATGAACTGTTTTGGACAATTTGTAGCTAATTTTTCTTGTTGGTTTAATTTTTTTGTTATTATGGTATTGTAGTTCCATGGGTTACCAAGTTAACCCAACTGGAATAGAGTAAAAAGGGATTAAAACAAAGATTTGGTGATGATTTTTGTGAAGAACGCCAAGAACACCAAGAACACGAAAATATAACATGAGTTGATACTTTGGCCTAAGATTTGGCCATGTTAATGGTAATGGATAACTCTAAATTTTTGATATGTTGTAGCCCTATGTCTTAGGAGTCCATAGATCTGGAACGGACCAATTTGAACGTGTATTGAGGTAGTTATGGTGGTTAAAAGCAAGATAGGTCTAGAACAACAAAACAAAGCATTCCGGGAAGCAAAACGGGTTGGGGACTCAAGCCGAGTGCCTAAGGCGCTGGATAGGAACTGGCCACGAGTCCAGCTACTATGAGAGAGCGCTTTAGGTGCTGGTCATAGGCCATTTTGAGCGCCTAAGGCGCTGGACAAGAGACTGTGCAAACAGCTTCAACGTCCTTTAGTAAAATGGGCATAACTTTCTTATACAAACTCGGATTGAGGTGATTCAAGATGATTCGGAAAGAGAACGAGTAGACCTACAACTTTCGTTCTTTACGTTTTTCAATTTGAGGTCTGTAGCATGGTCTAAATTGGCCATTTATAGGACTAATATGAAATTTTGGGCAATCGGAGGGTGTCGGGCATGCGCGTAAGCACATGTAATGCTTCCGACAATGTAAAATATTGTTATAAGTTCTAAAATATGAATGTTATGAGTTATTATGATACTTAGCATTAACCAATGAGTATGAGATAAATTGAATGGGTGGGCTAGGCGTACGCAATTGCGTGTCGTTTGGGCGTTCGAATAGGCAAGTTTGGCGTACGAACGAACAAGCGTCGTAACACCGTAACTAGTGGGCATAACCTTGTTTAATATTTTGTTTCTAGTATGAATGAGACAATATAGAGTAATATAAGACATTATTTGATATCCAGTATGTGACTAATTGTTATGTGAATATGTACTTAGGTATTCCAACTTGCTGGTTTAAGTATTCAGGCTTAATGGATTATAAAGAGAACTTATAAAATGAAAGACTTAGTGTTAAGTCATAAAATTTATGATAAAGTAGTAGTACAGTCGTGTTCTTTAATAGTTGATGTATAGTAGTTGGGCTAAACAATTTCTTCAAGCAGCGGAGGTATATACGAACTAGCAACCAATCTAACTCACTGTGAAAATAGTGTAGAGGAGACGGAAACTAGTTTGTTGGTTGTTTGTGGGAAACCACTCAGCATACTATATTGAACACTGTTAAAGACTCGATGTGTACTACCTTTAGAATTATGAATGCGTATGGTGCTAAGATGTTATCTAATATTTAGTTATGTGGTCAAATGTTAGATAATTTATTGATAAAGAAGTGATATTATAAGATGATATATGTGATGCTAATTGAAAGACCAATCTTATAACTGATAGGTCTTTCATAAGAGATTAAGTTAAATTGTGTAGCTGTAATCGACGGCACATGCAAGTTTTCTTAACCTTACTCAAGTTTATATTGAGCAAGTTTCATCTTACTCAACGTTTATATTGAGCAAGTTTTCTATCCTTGTGCAAGTATCTTAACTTCATTTTCATATTGAAATGCAAGTTCCATCTTACTCAACTTTTATATTAAGCAAGTTACTCTTAACTCAAACTTGAGTTGCTATATTTCAAGCATGTTAGTGGTTTAATTATTGATAATTATTCCACCTCCTTAAATTATTGATTCGCACTTAGTACATGTTGTATATGTTCATCAGGTATGAAAGGCCGATCACCTTCATTACCTTAAGGTTCAGTTAAATTTGTTCATGGTCATTATTGACACCCTGTATTATTGAATTCAGTCATTCAATTATTGAAATTCTGAGTCATACTCTTTTACAATTATTATATTGTTGAAAATTCAAAAGCTTATTCATTCTTTCAATCATGATATATCTTTATTGTATTTAAACTTGCTGAGCAAAGTAATTGCTCACCCTTGCTATATCATGATAACAAATTTCAGATTAATACGAATGTTCGAGGAAAGACAGAGACAGAAGCAAAGGACAAGATTATAGTGTGATAACCAAATTAGTTATTTGATGTAAGTTAATTGTGTAAACTTTTTGTGAATCTAAAGGTAAATATGTATTAAAATAAAGGTTATAGACCTTGGGATATGTAGCAGAGATTATTGTATAAACAATTTATGTTTATATCTTCCACATTAGTTGTAAATATAATGTATCGTGACACACCAAGTCCGTGGTTCAAGGGACCCGGATTTGGGGGCACTACAGGTACCATTAAATGGACTAGAAACAAATGTTGTTCACCAAACTATCTAAGAGTTATATATGATATAATTGACAAAGGGTTGTCTACCTAAATAATTATATTTTGAGAGACTGGCCAAAGCTAACTTAATGCATAATGAAATATGGATCTTGGCTCACTAGAAAGATTTAAATAGAAAATGCTTTCCGAATTAATGGTGAGGGCTATTAATTTGAATAAAATAGTGGGAGGTGTATTTTGAATGTACTATTATCAATTACATAATATCAAAAACTCTGCAATTTGACTTATTATTTTTGCACTTATAAATTGTAGATATCAATGGCAAACAACAACACAAATAGTCTTTCACTACGATTAGTCCTTGA